>JAEIGR010000011.1:2777500-3109601 GCA_018904305.1 Scaptomyza montana | reverse complement strand
GGCCAAATACTGCCACCACGCGCCACGGTGCGTTAAATGTGGTAGCGATCATGCCACAACGGCATGCAAAAACTGCCCGATACACCAGCCAAATGCGCCAACTGTGAACAACCACATACAGCAAACTACAAGGGATGCCCTATACGCATAAAACTTCTAACATCAAAGATGCTTGCAGTGCAAGCAAAGACCAAGCAAGGCACTGCCACGAACACCGTCAACAAGGACAAGGGCAAACCCTTTGCCTAGCTCCAACTTCAAGCCCAACCCATTTCGCCGAAAACAGCAAAATGCCAAACAAAATACAGCTGGGAAACTGAACAGAAAGACACGACAAAAACAAAACAAAACAACCTCACGACGTGCGAACCAGCAGATATCTGCAGACGATAAGCCATCTACTTCTGCACAAGCAGCAGCACTAATGGCAAATAACAAAATCCCAAGCTCCATTTTTATTCTCAAATCAAATCAAAAACCATCCCCCACTTGCCAACCATCAGCTAAAAAAATGAAGCAAAATCTAAATATAATCGAATCAGACTCTGACTCTGATATCTTTCTTTAATCCAAACGAAAATGTCATTTTCCATTATAAAATCAAAACTTAAAATAAGACAACACCCTGTACCCCAAACGCTCTCAAAAAATAGAAAATAATATTTGTCAGCATCCAAAAACTAATATACAAGCAAAATTAAATTAAAAGTAAAACTAATACATAAACAAAACAAAAGAGAATATAAACAAATAAATATCTAGCACGTTACTCAACCTCACAACCTCACTGCTCTCCTTTCAAAAGAGATAAAATAAAACGAAATAAAAAACATATCATGACAGCCAAACACTTTTTCCGCCGAAAAAGATAAACAAACAAACAGACTTTTCAATTGCCTTACGTTTAGCCAATAGAAACAAACAAACTAGCCTGGCATCCATTAATGGCCACCAGCAAAATTTGTTCTCTTCCTCTCTTTTATTTCTCTCCTCATAGCTTTTAGATCCAAACTACGAGTTTACCATCAAAAGAAGAATATGATGAAATTCAAGCTAATCCAAATCAGAAACCTTAACATGCTGCGCATTAGAAGGATGAAGGACAGCCAAAATGCACAAATACACAAAACATCCTAAGAGCATCAATGGCAGCTCAAACTAATAACACTTCCAGCAAAATTTTTGTTCTCTCCTTCTCTTTTATTTCTCTCCTTATAGCCTTTTAGTTCCTCTCCACAAGACGACTCTCAAGAAGAAATAGATGAAGAAGCCATAATTCAATCAAATCCATATCTGAAACATAAAAAGGCGGAAAACAGGAAGCATAAAATACCCTAAAAATAAAAACCAAGTTCCCAAATGAGATATACACAAACTTACCCCTCTTGACAAAAAACATACTTACTCTTTTTCTTCTTATTATGTATTTTTCCAGTAAAAACTGACAAATTAAAGTATTTTTGCAAGCGTGAAGCGATGACAGCTCCCACCTTACATCCCATAAACAGAGGCGCATGATGCATGTGCACAAAACACTGGAGCCACATATCTCATCCGAACATAGTCGGCGCGGGAAGAACATCAACGACGTCATCATCATCATCACACCACAACGCTATTATTGTCATAGCATAAGAAACAATTTCTGCGCTGTCACATCTTCTGTCTTTGCTGTCATCGATTGCCGTAGTAGCATCAACATCATCGCATAGCAAATTTGCGTATCACAGAAGCTATCATCGTCATCATCACCACCATCATCATCATCGCATAGCAAATCTGCATACCATGATTTGTACGCGCACGCTTTGCAAATACAGCTGCAACATGTCTGTGCTGCTTTACCATCTGAAAAGCTGCCACCATCATCATCACCAGCATCACCATCTTGCGTACTCATAATCATTCACACGCACACTCACCGCCGCAACATTTGCAACAGGTCTGAGCATTTTCACCAGCCAACACAAGCAACATTTGCGATCACCGATCTTCATCATCATCAACAACACCACCATCGCTATAAATACCAGCAGGGATCAACAAATCAACAGTAGCAGACACCGTTTCAGCTTTTGCTTTTGCAGTCGACGATGAGCAGACAACACAACGCCTTCAAATAGTCTATAAATTAGAACTTAAAATTAAAATTAATTACACTATTGTCATAGCTATAAGTTACATTATTGTTCACATAGTTTCATAAGTTTTAACTTTAACTTTCAAAAGAAATTCACTAAGCTAAGTTCTTATTATTATTATCTATGCCTCTCTCACCAACACTCATACCCATACTTTTTTCTTTCTTGTAACTCACCCCCTATCTTTAACACTCTAAACCACTCACTATTCAAACTCAAACTACTCTAATTTTAAAATTGTAAAATCAATCTAATTCACAAAATTCTTAAATCACCTTAAATTACTCTTTTTTTTTACCTTCATTTCCTTAAAATTCACACCTTTCACTCCTAAATTCAAAACTACTCCATTCTTAATTTTTGCAAAATCAAAATAATTCACAAAATTTCAAATCCCCTAAATTTGCACTCTCATCTAACTTAAAATTCTGCTCTTAACCATCAATCTCTTTAAATTCACTTCTGTTAATCCTTCTTAATTCAAACCACTCCACTGATTAAATTTTCAAAATCAAAATAATTCCCACCAAACTCAAACCTAAATTACTCATTTAACCCTCAATATTTTTTGCAACTCACTTCTTATTAAAAACCAATTCAACTCAACTACTTTCAAATACCCATTAATTTTAAAATTCAATTTAAATTTGCAAAATCAAATTCACTCACTAAATCAACTCTAAAACCTCTAAATAAATTTGCAAAATCAACTAATCACAAATTCCAATAAATCTAAATCCTTAAAACTTTTTTTACCTTCACTTCCTTAAAATTACACCTTTTAAATTCAATCTACTCCATTGTTAAATTTGCAAAATCAAAATAATTCACAAAATTCACAAAATCTCAAATCCCCTAAACTTGCACTCTCATCTAACTTAAAATTCTGCTCTTAACCATCAATCTCTTAAATTCACCTAATTCTTAATTCAAACAACTCCACTGATTAAATTTGCAAAATCAAACTAATTCACCAAACTTCAAATCCCCTTAAATTACTCATTTAACCCTCAATTTTGCAATTTTTTGCAACTCACTTCTTTTACTTTTAAATCCAATTAAATTTAAAATTTAAATTTGCAAAATCAAACTAATTCACAAAATCTTAAACCCTCTAAAAATTCTCTCTATTAAATTCACTTCTGTTACTTCTTAATTCAATCTACTCCATTGTTAAATTTGCAAAATCAAACTAATTCACCAAATTTCAAATCCCCTAAATTTGCACTCTCATCTAACTTAAAATTTTGCTCTTAACCATCAATCTCTTAAATTCACTTCCTCTACTTCTTAATTCAAACCACTCCACTGATTAAATTTGCAAAATCAAAATAATTCACAAAATTTCAAATCCCCTTAAATTACTCACTTAACCCTAAATATTTTGCAACCCACTTCCTTTACTGTTAAATCCAAATTAATTTAAATTTTAAATTTGCAAAATCAAACTAATTCACCAAATTTCAAATCCCCTTAAATTACTCATTTAACCCTCAATTTTTTGCAATTTTTTGCAACTCACTTCTTTTACTTTTAAATCCAATTAAATTTAAAAAATTTAAATTTGCAACATTGATCAGTATCACTAACTCTTAAATCCCTTAAAAATTTATTCTCTCTTAACTCTCAATTCCTTAAATTCACACCTTCCACTCCTAAATTCAAAACTACTCTATTGATAAATTTGCAAAATCAAACTAAGTCATAAATTTCAAATTCTCTAAATTACTCATATAACCCTTAATATTTTGCAACTCTCTTGTTTTACTTTTAAATTCAAATTAATTTAAAATTTAAATTTTCAAAATCGAGCCACATCACTAAATCTTAAATCCTCTAAAAATTCTCTTAATCAAATTCACTTCTGTTAATCCTTAATTCAAACCACTCCACTGACTAAATTTGCAAAATCAAACTAATTCACAAAATTTCAAATCCCCTTAAATTACTCACTTAACCCTAAATATTTTGCAACTCACTTCTTTTACTTTTAAATCCAATTAAATTTAAAATTTAAATTTGCAAAATCAAACTAATTCACAAAATGTAAAATCCCCTTAAAATTTTCTCTATTAAATTCACTTCTGATACTTTTTAATTCAATATACTCCATTGTTAAATTTGCAAAATTAATCTAAGTCATATAATTTTAAATTCTCTAAATTTGCCCTCTCATCTAACGAAAATTCTGCTCTTAACCACAATCTTAAATACTTCTTACTTTTAATTCAATCACCCATTTTAAATTCAAAATCAAACTAATTCACCAAATTTCAAATCCCTAAATTCCCTAACTTAAAATTTTGCTCTTAACCATCAATCTCTTAAATTCACTTTCTCTACTTCTTAATTCAAACCACTCCACTGATTAAATTTGCAAAATCAAACTAATTCACAAAATTTCAAATCCCCTTAAATTACTCACTTAACCCTTAATATTTTGCAACTCTCTTGTTTTACTTTTAAATCCAATTAATTTAAAATTTAAATTTTCAAAATCGAGCCACATCACTAAAATCTTAAACCCTCTAAAAATTCTCTCTATTAAATTCACTTCTGTTACTTTTTAATTCAATCTACTCCATTGTTAAATTTGCAAAATCAAACTAAGTCACAAATTTCAAATTCTCTAAATTTGCACTCTCATCTAACTTAAAATTCTTTGCTTAACCATCAATCTCTTAAATTCACTTCCTCTACTTCTTAATTCAAACCACTCCACTGATTAAATTTGCAAAATCAAACTAATTCACCAAACTTCAAATCCCCTTAAATTACTCATTTAACCCTCAATTTTGCAATTTTTTTGCAACTCACTTCTTTTACTTTTAAATCCAATTAAATTTAAAATTTAAATTTGCAAAATCAAACTAATTCACAAAATCTTAAATCCCTCTAAAAAATTCTCTATTAAAATTCACTTCTGTTACTTCTTAATTCAATCTACTCCATTGTTAAATTTGCAAAATCAAACTAATTCACCAAATTTCAAATCCCCTAAATTTGCAAAATCAAACTAATTCACAAAATCTTAAACCCTCTAAAAATTCTCTCTATTAAATTCACTTCTGTTACTTCTTAATTCAATCTACTCCATTGTTAAATTTGCAAAATTAAACTAAGTCATATAATTTTAAATTCTCTAAATTTGCCCTCTCATCTAACTTAAAATTCTGCTCTTAACCATCAATCTCTTAAATTCACTTCGGTTAATTCTTAATTCAAACCACTCCACTGATTAAATTTGCAAAATCAAAATAATTCACAAAATTTCAAATCCCCTTAAATTACTCAATTAACCCTCAATTTTTTGCAATTTTTTGCAACTCACTTCTTTTACTTTTAAATCCAATTCAATTTAAAAAATTTAAATTTGCAACATTGATCAGTATCACTAACTCTTAAATCCCTTAAAAATTTATTCTCTCTTAACTCTCAATTCCTTAAATTCACACCTTCCACTCCTAAATTCAAAACTACTCTATTGATAAATTTGCAAAATCAAACTAAGTCATAAATTTCAAATTCTCTAAATTACTCATATAACCCTTAATATTTTGCAACTCTCTTGTTTTACTTTTAAATTCTAATTAATTTAAAATTTAAATTTTCAAAATCGTGCCACATCACTAAATCTTAAATCCTCTAAAAATTCTCTTAATCAAAATTCACTTCTGTTAATCCTTAATTCAAACCACTCCATTGATCAAATTTGCAAAATCAAACTAATTCACAAAATTTCAAATCCCCTTAAATTACTCACTTAACCCTAAATATTTTGCAACTCACTTCTTTTACTTTTAAATCCAATTAAATTTAAAATTTAAATTTGCAAAATCAAACTAATTCACAAAATCTTAAACCCTCTAAAAACTCTCTCTATTAAATTCACTTCTGATACTTTTTAATTCAATATACTCCATTGTTAAATTTGCAAAATTAATCTAAGTCATATAATTTTAAATTCTCTAAATTTGCCCTCTCATCTAACTTAAAATTCTGCTCTTAACCATCAATCTCTTAAATTCACTTCCTCTACTTCTTAATTCAAACCACTCCATTGATTAAATTTGCAAAATCAAACTAATTCACAAAATTTCAAATCCCCTTAAATTACTCACTTAACCCTAAATATTTTGGAACTCACTTCTTTCACTCTTAAATCCAAATTAATTTAAATTTTAAATTTGCAAAGTCAAACTAATTCACCAAATTTCAAATCCCCTTAAATTACTCATTTAACCCTCAATTTTTTGCAATTTTTTGCAACCACTCACTCTTTACTTTTAAATCCAATTAAATTTAAAAAATTTAAATTTACAACATTGATCAGTATCACTAACTCTTAAATCCCTTAAAAATTTATTCTCTCTTAACTCTCAATTCCTTAAATTCACACCTTCCACTCCTAAATTCAAAACTACTCTATTGATAAATTTGCAAAATCAAACTAAGTCATAAATTTCAAATTCTCTAAATTACTCATATAACCCTTAATATTTTGCAACTCTCTTGTTTTACTTTTAAATTCAAATTAATTTAAAATTTAAATTTTCAAAATCGTGCCACATCACTAAATCTTAAATCCTCTAAAAATTCTCTTAATCAACTTCACTTCTGTAAATCTTTAATTCAAACCACTCCACTGACTAAATTTGCAAAATCAAACTAATTCACAACCTTTCCTCTCCCCTTAAATTACATTTTTAACCCTCAATATTTTGCAACTCACTACTTTTACTTTTAAATCCAATTAAATTTAAAATTTAAATTTGCAAAATCAAACTAATTCACAATATCTTAAATCCCCTTAAAATTTTCTCTTTTAAATTCACTTCTGTTACTTCTTAATTCAATCTACTCCATTGTTAAATTTGCAAAATTAATCTAAGTCATATAATTTTAAATTCTCTTTATTTGCCCTCTCATCTAACGTAAAATTCTGCTCTTAACCATCAATCTCTTAAATTCACTTCTGTTACTTTTTAATTCAATCTACTCCATTGTTAAATTTGCAAAATCAAACTAATTCACCAAATTTCAAATCCTATCTAATCTACTTAAAATTTTGCTCTTAACCATCAATCTCTTAAATTCACTTCCTCTATTTTTTAATTCAAAAAACTCCATTGATTAAATTTTGCAAAATCAAACTAATTCACCAAATTTCAAATCCCCTTAAATTACTCACTTAACCCTCAATATTTTGCAACTCACTCATTTTACTGTTAAATCCAAATTAATTTAAATTTTAAATTTGCAAAATCAAACTATCACACAAATTTTTAAATCCCCATAAACTACTCTTCTTAACCACTCAAACTCAAACTTGAAACTTACACTACCAATCTAACCTCACAACTTTCCATTCCTATATAAAAACTATATACAAAATAGCTAATCAAATTCTTACCCTACACGTCAATCACGCCTTCCACACCTATCAAAAAGAAAAATATTGTTCTCAATTCATCACACAAACCAAAACACATGTTATCATTATCATTAAGATTACAAATTGTTACTATTTTTAGAAAAAACATACAAAAAAAACTCCTACCAAAACTATATATAAGACAACAATCAGGCAGGTTTAACCACACAAATATCTCAAAACTATTTTGCAAAGCTCACGCTTATGCAAATACTCAGGCTAACGTCATACCTACCATAATCAAGCCTTTATCTTAAAAAAAGAAAGGATAGCAATATGCCCGTATAAAATTATTTAAAGAGAGAACGGGCATATTTCGCTATAGTCAGGACATTTAAATCAGAAGCTCGTTCTTTAGCATTTCGAGGCACTGTTTATATCAAACACCGCAAATTAACAATATAATTCTCTCTTTAAAAACCTACTCCTACCAAAACTGCAGGCTTTATGGCATAAAAACATTGCTGACGCCGCACACTATATCAAATTACAATTCACAAAACCTAATGCTAAACTATCATACTATAAGCTAGCCACTTAATCTTTATCAATAATTAAACAAATGTATAATTATGCCTAAGTGAATACCCAATGTAATCGAATCAGTAAATAAATCTGTGTCTGCATTTGTGCTAGTCATTGTTTGTGTGCTAATGTTGACAAAAACAACTTACACACAACATATTTTACATAAATAACATTTCTTTTCACTCACAAAAAAAAAAAAAAAAAAATCAGAAGATCAGCCCCCATGTTGTGCCAACTGCCAGCAGAGTCACACCGCCAACTTCAAAGAGGCACCTTGACTTAAAAACTTATGGAATCAGATAGCAGATCAAACCCCCCCCCCGCACCCTAAAAAAAATTTTTTTCTTTTTAATTTAAATTGGTTTGTTCTCCCCTCCTTGGTCAGTTCCCCCCCGGAATCCTGTTGCGGGGCGAGACGGCGCTTTCCCTCGGTATCTAGGCGGTGGAGTTATTGGGGGAACTCCGCCTAACAGCGGTCTTGTTCGCAATATGGAAGCCTCTCTTCCATGGGTACCTCATTCAGTGACCCTCGCTAGTCAATCCTCTACGCATGATCCCGGTTTGGTCGGAGGTGCTCATCGTCCTAGGCGTAGGCGACGTGGAAATGGGAGACGTCTGGTAGGGCATCAGTCTCAACATCAATCAGCTTGTCCTTCTCAAACTTTGGTTTCTGATAAACCCTTACTCCAGGGTTTGGCTGAAGAACTGAAACAACTTCAAAAACGGCTTTCACAATTTTTTGAGTCAAAATAAGGATATCTGTCAGGAGCTCGCTATCCTTCATTGAAGCCATTTCTACCCACACAAACTATCCCCTCACATTACCAACTTCTTCTTCGCTCTTTCTTCTGCAGCTTCTTTATGTCTTTATTAAATTTACTTAACTAATATAATTTCTTCTCTTTTCTGAATCATATGTATCATATGCTGGCTCCTCGCTCCTGTTTTTGATCCACTCATGAGGACGGATCAAGTGGGAATTGCTATTGGGTGTCTCATTGTCCCTTTTCTACTTTAGGTATTTTTTCTGATGCCCTGGATCTATTTATTTGGGTGCAATCAATCAATTGGATGCAATTAATTAAATGGATTCAACGTCCAGTGGGTGCAAACAGCAATTGGCTTCTCGGGATGGTTTTGATCCACTCATAAGGGCGGATTAAGTGGAAATTGCTTTAGGCTGTCCCATTGTGCCTTTACTACTATGGATCTTTTTCTGATGACCTGGTTCTATTTGCTTAAGTGCAATAAACGATTGGGTGCAATTAACAAATGGGTGCATCATCCAGTTCTCTGAAGTGATAGTCTTTTCTCTCTAGCGGGTGCTAACAACAAGTGAGTTTCTAGTACATGAAGCTTCTGTCTTCGCCTGATCTTTAATCTCCCTCACCCTGCGTTACTTCCTTTTACTCTTGATAACAATCCTACACTCATAATCTTTTCATCAAACTCACTTATCGTTCTCATCACCTACCTATTCCATTATTAAACTAGCATTTTCAACATATCTCACAGTTTCAAAAACACATATGCTTGTCTGGTTCTCTTTAGTTGATGCAACAACCAGTGAGTTTCTTGCGCTTATGCCTTTAGATACCGCCTTTCAACATATTGTTCATCCTGGTTTTTTGATATGTTAGTCTGGTTCTCTTTAGTGGGTGCAATCATCTAGTGAGTTTCTTGTACTTGAAGCTTAAAGATTTTGCCTGACTTATCATGTCTCAAACCAGCATGGATGGTTTTTTTAACCTGTGATTGGTATTGTTCACATGTTTTTAAAAAACTTATCACTTACATGCATTGTTCATCTGTTCCTTCATTTCATTTGTTACACTCACTCTCTCACACCTTGCATTTTTGTGCATAAAATAATATTAACGTGTTAGCTCAATTTGTATCATGGTCTTTCTTACACTGATGACCATAGGCTAAGCAAAGTAATGCTACGGTGTACGTCATCTTTCTACTGACTTGTCCATCTACTTATTTGAGCTTTCCTTTAGATTTTTCCATTCACTCCTGTGATGTAACCAATCGTAACTAATCTTTAAAAATATCATTTTACTGAATCCATTCATCCTATATCACACATACTGCCTCACAGCATCACTCTGTTCGAAGGCACTTAAAGTGGGTTTGAATCAAATTCTGTGTTCTGGCAAGCCTTATGCTGACGACTATAGACTTGGCAAAATAATGCGACAGTGTACGTCCTCACTGTAATACTCTGCCAGTCACTTAATTTTGACCATACTTACTCAGATATCTAACTTTCTAGTTAGTCCTCAGTACCATCACTTAAGTGATTTATATACAATATCTAACCTATCAGCCGCATTAATATATGCAACGATCTGGATCTAAAATTTTATCATATTTGTTTCACTCTACGCATATATCTATAAAGTGATGTACCTGACGGAGGAGTGCAGGTACTTTTCACTACTCTCAATAAACGACTGCATATACTGCTCCTTGCATTGAGGCACCTGCAGCTCATCTTCCTTCCACGCGCCTCTCCTCAAATTTCCTTCCTTCATCTCGGTTGGCTTATGGCGAAAATCCACTTTTGCTGATGCTGCCTTTGAATCCGATTTAGTTTTTTCAAGCTTATCAATGCTTTCTCAATTCAATAAAGCTGAATTCTAAATCAGTCATACCATAAATTCTGTGTGCTTTTGTTCTGTTCGCACAGTAGCGGTCTGGGTTGTGACTGCTCTTTTGCTAACCTGTGATGAGGTTTGGCCCTGCGTCTTATCAACACCACTACTGCCTCTGTCTGCTGGACAAACCTTAGTGCATTGAACCAGAAAAAAAAAAAAAAAAAAAAATCTTAAAAAGTAGTAACTAACTTTTAAGGTCATTGTGACTTTGCCCTAGGGCAAGTCTTGTCATTATCTAGCCGTAAAAAGAAAAGCATAAATATGTAAATGCTGGCACCATTTAATTCAAATAAGGTGTTTATCGCAATAATATCGATTGAATAAAGCATAATCTTCCTCTCTCCCCCCCCCCAGCCAGCCCTGCCTGCAGGTTTCAGGCTATGGCATGGTTGAGGGCGAGATCAGAAGCCATTATTCGTGTTGAGACCGACACGCAAAGTTAAACGGCAGAAAATATTCCGCCTGCGAATCACTCGTCCACTCCTCAGCCTCCTCTGCAACCTGACGAGGGGGGCGACTCAACCCATCAGATTCGCGATGACGTCTAGGCGGTATGTGGGAGAATCGCCTACAAATCAGCAAACTCATACTTTGGAGTCGACTGCTGGCTGCAGAGGAATTGCCGAGTCGTCTATCCAATGCTGGTGCTCCTGTTGATGATCCAATGAATGCTGACTAACTGCTTCTGGTGTCCACACAACTGTCCTGTAAGTGGTTAAAATTAGTATGCAAATTTTATAAAATTTGCGCTACCGCGTATTTACATACTTGATGCCAAATGTCTGATGCTTCCCACGCTGGCTTTCGCACTGGTACATCGCCTCCAACGTGTGCCCACAATGCTGCAACGAGACCAATCTGATTATTTTTCCAGTTCGTGTTAGTTTTTAATAGTTGCTTAAATCAACAAGTGTAAACAACGCGAGCACATCATGCTAAGCGTGTTTAAATATTTTGCCACAATGGGGTCACACCGATCACCAGTTGATCAGCTGGCAACTATAGCTTGAAAATATTTAATAGTAAAAATCATTTGATTACGCGAACGCAGCTTGGAGCATTCTGCTCCGTTTTGCGCAACGAGTTTTTGCAGATTGCAGTAACGGGGCAACACTGCTCAAGCTTGTGTGCCCAACATGGCGGCAAATTGAAATTAAATTGTAAATTTATTAAGGACAAGCAGGCCAATAATAAAAACATTGTTGGTTATTAAAAATTATTAATTATAATTCTAGAGCAGCACAACCGCATCAGCCCATAGTTTATTGTAAATATACACATAAGCCCATCATAATAGTTCACGGTGCTCTGTGGGAGGGCGATATTTTGTATCAAACAGAATATTGCCCCCTCACCGAGCGCTGTGAACTATTGAACCAATTGTTTATGCCCCGTTTAATATTCCTAAAAAGTAATAACCAACTAGTAAAAATCATTTAATTACGCGAACGCAGCCTGGAGCACTTCTGCTCCTTTTTGCGCAACGAGTTTTTGCAGATTGCAGTAATGGGGCAACACTGCTCTAGCTTGTGTGCCCAACATGGCGGCAAATTGAAAATAAATTGTAAATTAATTAAAAACAAGCAGGCCAATAATAAAAACATTGTAAATTATTAAAAATTATTAATTATAATTCTAGAGCAGCACAACTGCATCTGCCCATAGTTTATTGTAAATATACACATAAGCCCATCAGAATAGTTCACGGTGCTTGGTGGGAGGGCGATATTTTGTATCAAACAGAATATTGCCCCCCACCGAGCGCTGTGAACTATTGAACCAATTGTTTATGCCCCGTTTAATATTCTTAAAAAGTAGTAACTAACTTTTAAGGTCATTGTGACTTTGCCCTAGGGCAAGTCTTGTCATTATCTAGCCGTAAAAAGAAAAGCATAAATATGTAAATGCTGGCACCATTTAATTCAAATAAGGTGTTTATCGCAATAATATCGATTGAATAAAGCATAATCTTCCTCTCTCCCCCCCCCCCAGCCAGCCCTGCCTGCAGGTTTCAGGCTATGGCATGGTTGAGGGCGAGATCAGAAGCCATTATTCGTGTTGAGACCGACACGCAAAGTTAAAAAAACTCAACCCATCAGATTCGCGATGACGTCTAGGCGGTATGTGGGAGAATCGCCTACAAATCAGCAAACTCATACTTTGGAGTCGACTGCTGGCTGCAGAGGAATTGCCGAGTCGTCTATCCAATGCTGGTGCTCCTGTTGATGATCCAATGAATGCTGACTAACTGCTTCTGGTGTCCACACAACTGTCCTGTAAGTGGTTAAAATTAGTATGCAAATTTTATAAAATTTGCGCTACCGCGTATTTACATACTTGATGCCAAATGTCTGATGCTTCCCACGCTGGCTTTCGCACTGGTACATCGCCTCCAACGTGTGCCCACAATGCTGCAACGAGACCAATCTGATTATTTTTCCAGTTCGTGTTAGTTTTTAATAGTTGCTTAAATCAACAAGTGTAAACAACGCGAGCACATCATGCTAAGCGTGTTTAAATATTTTGCCACAATGGGGTCACACCGATCACCAGTTGATCAGCTGGCAACTATAGCTTGAAAATATTTAATAGTAAAAATCATTTGATTACGCGAACGCAGCTTGGAGCATTCTGCTCCGTTTTGCGCAACGAGTTTTTGCAGATTGCAGTAACGGGGCAACACTGCTCAAGCTTGTGTGCCCAACATGGCGGCAAATTGAAATTAAATTGTAAATTTATTAAGGACAAGCAGGCCAATAATAAAAACATTGTTGGTTATTAAAAATTATTAATTATAATTCTAGAGCAGCACAACCGCATCAGCCCATAGTTTATTGTAAATATACACATAAGCCCATCATAATAGTTCACGGTGCTCTGTGGGAGGGCGATATTTTGTATCAAACAGAATATTGCCCCCTCACCGAGCGCTGTGAACTATTGAACCAATTGTTTATGCCCCGTTTAATATTCCTAAAAAGTAATAACCAACTAGTAAAAATCATTTAATTACGCGAACGCAGCCTGGAGCACTTCTGCTCCTTTTTGCGCAACGAGTTTTTGCAGATTGCAGTAATGGGGCAACACTGCTCTAGCTTGTGTGCCCAACATGGCGGCAAATTGAAAATAAATTGTAAATTAATTAAAAACAAGCAGGCCAATAATAAAAACATTGTAAATTATTAAAAATTATTAATTATAATTCTAGAGCAGCACAACTGCATCTGCCCATAGTTTATTGTAAATATACACATAAGCCCATCAGAATAGTTCACGGTGCTTGGTGGGAGGGCGATATTTTGTATCAAACAGAATATTGCCCCCCCACCGAGCGCTGTGAACTATTGAACCAATTGTTTATGCCCCGTTTAATATTCTTAAAAAGTAGTAACTAACTTTTAAGGTCATTGTGACTTTGCCCTAGGGCAAGTCTTGTCATTATCTAGCCGTAAAAAGAAAAGCATAAATATGTAAATGCTGGCACCATTTAATTCAAATAAGGTGTTTATCGCAATAATATCGATTGAATAAAGCATAATCTTCCTCTCCCCCCCCCAGCCAGCCCTGCCTGCAGGTTTCAGGCTATGGCATGGTTGAGGGCGAGATCAGAAGCCATTATTCGTGTTGAGACCGACACGCAAAGTTAAAAACACCAACGGAGGCAGCAGCAGCATCGCCAGAAACAGCAAGCCGTTACACCACAAACGCAGAGGAGGAATGTCGACGAAGGGAAACGACAATGGCATCATCAAAATTCACACATGCAAAAGAAAAATAAACAACAATATCAGCAAACAAATATAACTACAAACGAGTCAACACCTTACTCACCCATTCCACACGCAAACAAGCAGAGGCAGAGACGACAGCAGCAACAACAACAGCAGCAACAATCCATAGCCAAATATAATTCTGTTCGCGGAGTTCCTGTAAATGCTAGCCCAGCCACATTGGGCATCAGCTATGCAAATGCTGTAAAAAACGGAAACAATAATAATACATCATTAAAAGCTGGCAATAATCAATTTAAAGCTATACATAAAACGGTCACTACACAAAAACCAAAAACATACTCACCTGTATTAACAAAAAATCCAGCGGAACAACATCTGAAAAGGTTGCAACGGCGTTTGCGAGACGAGCAGGCCCAAAACACCAACACCAAAAACAAACAGCAGCAACAGCATAGGCAGCAGCAGCAGAAATTAGATGATCCGCAAACAGGTAATATGCTCAGCATCCAACAAGTGTTCGCCAAGAGCATGGAGATGTTTGAGCGTATGGAAAAGAGAATGGACAATATATTAAATATTGTATTGCAAATGGTTAATGTGCAAATTAATAAAAATAGTAATTACCGTGATTCAGCCAGAGTTGAGATGGAAATTGAGGAGGTTAATAGCACAAATGTAGATATTGCTGATATCAATAACACCCAAGCCAATGACATCACTTATGATGAGTAGTCCTGATCACATCTCTCTCCACTCGTCAGCCACTACGGAACGCTTTAACAGCAACCAAATCAGAGTCCAAAACGCAAACTCGCTGCGTATTGCCTTCTGGAACGCCTGCGGAATACGCAACAAGTTAGACGAGCTTCTGCTTTTCATCAGACGTGAGTCCATTCATGTGATGATGGTTATGGAGACACGTATCCCGAGCGATGATGCCTTATGGAACATTGATGGTTACCATGTCCATACAGCATCGCATCCGATAACATTTAGACGAGGAGGGGTTGCAACAATCGTTCGCAGCGATATAGAGCACGTCAGGCTGCAACCAATAAATGAGGAATATCTCCAGTGTGCCCCAGTAGCAATCCTTCCCTCAGACACTCCAGGAGGAAATAAAAACATCCTTACAGTTGCATCAGTTTATTGCCCGCCAGTATACAGTTGGACCTCACAGCACTTTGTCCAACTCCTAAACCACTTTAGCGGCTCCATTTCTGGCCGCAATAGAAAACCAGATTTTATATTGTGTGGAGACTGGAATGCACGTCATGCTTGGTGGGGTGCTAACCGCTCGTGTCAGCGTGGCCGTGCACTTCTAGAGGCTGTCCAAACTGGGAGACACTATAACATCCTGGCTACCGGTGGTTCTACTCACTACCCTTTTGACAGGAGGAAGCGACCCTCAGCCATCGATTTCGCTATTTATAGCGGAATGACTTATTCCCAGCTGAATATTAACCCATCAACAGATCTAGATTCCGATCATCTGCCTCTAGTGATCGACATTCTGAGAAGCAGACGCAATGAACAAGATAGTGGCATCAATAGCAGAATCGGCACCAACAGAGTCGGCGACAGCAGTCATTTTCAAGGAAGCATCCTCCCTCGTGGTGCAAACATCCAGCGCTTCAAGGATGCCCTGACAATGCAGATCAACCTGGAAATAGAAATAAACTCAGGTCAGGACATCGATACGGCTATTGATCTACTTATCTACAAGATCCGGGATGCTGCTCTAGTATCTACGCATCACATGCGCAGAAGCAGAACTGGCAACAGAGACTGGAGACAGACAGGTACGAGTAATTACAGTAATAATAATCCCCGACGAACGCATAGGCGCAGCATACGACTGGATCCAAATACTTACCTGCTATTGCTAGCCAAACAGCAATGCAAGCGTAATCTGATTGCAACCAGAACGAACGAAGCGCGACGCCAATACAGGGTGGCCCAAAACCGGCTGACCAAGGCTATAAGAAAGCTAAAAAATGCCAACATAAATCGTATGTTTGAAGGAATAGACTCCCAAGATAGGCACTCTATGCAAAAACTGTGGCGACTTACCAGCAAAATAAAGCGTCAACCTCAACCAAACTGGCCGCTTAAAGTCCCAAATGTGGATGCGCATACGAGATATGGTTGGACTCGAACCAGCATCGAAAAAGCCGAACTATTCGCCTCGCATCTTGAAGAGCGCTTCCATCCTCAACTGGCTGAATCCCTTGCAGATGAGCGCACAAAATTAGTTAATGCTTGGCAACAACAAAAACAACAACTCATGCAGCAGCAGCAACAACAGACTCATGCAATACAGCCAATAACGCTTGCGGAACTAAAACTGGTCATAGCTGGATTGGAAGCAAAAAAAGCACCTGGTGAAGATAAGATAGACAATAGATTAATAAAGGCTCTACCGGAGGATGCCATCAAATATTTGCTCATTATATACAATGCCATATTGGAGCACGGTCACTTTCCTGGCACGTGGAAACATGCGGGCATCAGCATGATACACAAGCCTGGGAAAACTACGTCGGAAATCACATCATACCGACCCATAAGCCTGCTGTCTGGCCTTTCGAAGGTGTTTGAAAAACTTCTGCTAACTCGCCTTTTTGAGATTCCAGAATTTGCCTGCGCAATGCCACATCATCAGTTTGGGTTTCGTCGCGAGCACGGTACCGAGCAGCAACTTGCACGTATCACCCAATTTATATTGCGTGCATATGAGGAGCGGCAGTACTGCTCCGCCGTGTTTGTTGACATTACCCAGGCCTTTGATCGTGTTTGGCATGAAGGCTTGCTTAGCAAATTAATCAAGCTGCTGCCAATAAAATTTTATAATATACTGGAAAGTTACCTGGACAAACGCACGTTTGTCGTCAACAGCAATGGAGGAGCTAAGTCGCGCATTGGAAAGATACTCGCAGGAGTGCCTCAGGGCAGCGTTCTTGGTCCAATCTTGTACAACATCTATACCTCTGATATGCCAATGCCAATAATGACACAGAGACACCAATTAGAGGAATCCAGCCGCATGCTCTTGTCCACTTACGCTGACGATACGGTGGTCGTGAGTGCTGCAAACGCGCCGCAAGCTGCCATTCTGAAAAACCAAGCGTACCTGCGACATTTCAGTGAATGGGCAAAGAAATGGGCGATCCAAGTCAACACAAGCAAGACTGCCCATGTGATGTACACGCTGAGAAACCTTGATAGTACAGAGAGAGCTTTAGCGCCGGAAATAAACGGGCAACCTGCCCCAAACAAAACCAGTCATACATACCTAGGAGTTAAACTGGACCGAAAATTAAACCTAAAATCCCACGTCACTTACCTTTGCATACGAATACGACAACGAGCAAGGAAGCTGGACTGGCTAATAAATCCCCAAAGCCGACTGCCGAAATCCTGCAAGACCACCATAATTAAACAGCTGATCATGCCTTTATGGCAATACGCGTTGCCAGTTTGGGGCTCATTGGTCTCAAACTCACATATCTCCAAAGTTCAATGCCTACAAAATAAAATATTTAGAAGAGCTGTAAAGGCGACCAGATACACAACTAATATATCGATACGCAGTACCTACAACATTAAAACGATTGAAGAGACTTTCCAGGAGTCAAGCGAACGACACATGCGAACACTGAGAATGCACCCCAACCCAGAAGCCCGTAAACTACTAACGCATCCATACGAGCCACAAAGACTACAAAGACAAAGGTACACACAACAATTAATTCAACACGTTCAACCACTACAACCACAGGGGCAACAAGAGCAACAGACAACAGACAACGTTACTGAGCAACTCCCAACACTACTCCGAGAGGTGTATGAGCAAGAGGAGGCGATACGCGAGGAGGCCGAGCAAGCGAGCCAGCTGCGCAGACATAATTATTGGCAACAGCGAAGACTGCTCAATCCATCTCCACCCAGGAGAATGGGTGAAATACTCATTAATGAATTCAGGCGACGCTATAGGGATGGTAGGATGACCGTTGAAAGTGCCTTGGAGATAGTCCATGACCAGCCTCCGGTTGTCCAACTCATAATAATGCCGGACTACTTGTCCCAACTACGTCTGCGGCAGCAAGCTGAAGCTAGCACTAGCACCAACGCTGGCAGCAACAACTTAACGCAACCACCAACGGCCCAACCACCATCACAACAATATCATTTTCGCACTGAATCTCAAACACCACTGCAACCACAACCAAACACGCAACTTGCGCAAACAACAACAGTAAGGCCTCCTGAAGTCATTATCATATCTGATGATGACGAAGAAAACACACTGGATACTGGCTTAAATCGCATCCGCACGGAGCTAGATGAAATGCTGACTCAAAATGAAGAGGCTGGAGTGACCACGCAGACCGAAGTAACTGACGCACAAGTATTGTCAACACCACAGTCCCCACCACGACCTCTGTTAACGGACAGAAGAAGAGGGGCACAACAGCAACGACACCACAATCGACGCCCAATGGTGCTGCGACAATACATCACTAAAATGACTGCAATATTATTATTGGTGAGTGTGCCTTTGCCGGAAGGCACTCAGACTAATTTTATTCACAGGTATACACACCATAACAATACTGGACGTGTTGGGCCCCTGAGAAGGCAACGGCTGTCCAAACAATATCCGGAGCGTGAGTCACTGGCTGGAACTTCCCTTACTCGTTGGTGGCTGCACAGAAGACGGCCTCCTGATCACAATGTCAGCACGCACTTCCAGCACCAACATTTCAGGCCGCGACGGCAGCAAAATCGAACACAAACCCTTCGCCCTAACCTGCTATCGGGCTCACCACGGCGTAACTGGCCAATTCTCACCCCAGTGACTTCACTTCGGGCTCACACGTTGGTCAGATGGCGGTCCACTACAAGCATACACCGCCCTGATGCCTGATGTATTGAGACCAACCAACAAAAGCACGCTGCTGACTGCAGTCATACGGCCAGTGCTCTGAAGCTCGTCATGCCCACTACCCTGGGAAATCTCAACATGATGATGACTTTGCCGACTATGGATGCGCTCTTGTATAATCCTCGGCTGCAATAGAGTATAAGCTTAGATTATAATTAAGTTACAAAACAAATAACCTTCAAACTTACATCTCTTTTACTGCAACACACAAACACACTAAAACTGTGTGACCAGCCCTAAGAAAAACCAAAAAGACTAGGAAAAGAGGGATGCCAACCTGAATTAAATCACAAACATAATAAGGCTTCGCAACATGTTGCTGAAACCAACTGTAGCAACATCTTCATAGCAACACCTATATCTGTATACAAGGCATAATTGTATACGGCACATAGTTGCTGCTATCCTGCAATCACAACAAAAGGACATGTTCCCTGCAAAAGGATTCAATAATGCAAAATCCGAATACTAGCTAATTTACATTAGACAAATAGCAAATAACAACAACTTCAATGTTATATGTTTAGAATAATAAGTTGTAAATTTTTGTGCATATTGTTTTCTCGATTAGCTTAACCTAGGCTAAAACAGTCAAGAATGTTAAATGTTTAATTATCAGTATCTAAACATAGCATAAGTAAAGGAGTCCTTAAATTGGGCCAGCGACAGCTCTCACATAGCGCAGTCAGTCACAACCATCCAAGAAAAAAAATTGCTTAACACTAATAAGTAAGGAAATTGATGCAAACACTGTAACTATTTGTAACAGAAGATTAATAAATAAAAAAAAAAAAAAAAAAAAAAAAATCTCGATTAGCTATTATTAAACCAAAAAAAAACTAACAACAAAAACAAAAAAAAAAAAAAAAAAAAAAAAAAAAAAAAAAAAATCAGCATTCAAATTATTCGCTAAAAACCCGCAAATCAATTATCGAGTGTTTAAACAAAGATAAAAACAATAACGTGCATGTATATATTTGTCATTTTAATGACGAATTGTTTACAACAAAGCACGAGAGATTAAAATCTGGTCAAAACAAAAAAATTCAACATATTTAAAAAGCATTTTTTCCTGCAACATCATCAACGGCATCTATATCAGCGCTGCTGCAACATTGTCATATAAAAACTTGGTAAGTTTGTCAAGTTTGTCAAATTCATAACTACGTATATATATATACACATATATGGTTCATGGCTGTATAACTGAGCTCGCGCTAAGTATATACATGCACACACACATATATGTGCGCGCAAAAATTTTAGCGACGCCTTGGGTACAGTTGATACCCAAAAACAATATATATATATATATATGTATTGCCCAATATATGCGCCTTTGCAAACCTGCAAATCTGGAAAACTGGAAAGAGGGAAGAAAGCTAGCCGGCCAACCAGCCGGCATTGGCAGCGTTAGCAGCATAGCAACATTGCAATCAGTTGGATTTTTACACACTCACACACAAACGTTTACATGCATTCATAAATTCCAATATTCCAATTGGGAATAATACTCCGAGAGAATTTCCACCGTCCGTTAGTCTAGTCTAGCTTAGCTTAGCTCTAGCTCTAGCTCTTGCTCAATTTGTTTTTAATCTGTTTGTCATACACTGCAAGAAAGTGCAGTTACTACTTGCATTATTGCCTTAATAATATTTTGCACAACTCGCACGACTCGCCTGCGCTCACACATACACACACGCATACAAGAAACTCTCTACTTCGCTGCTTCCTATAGCAATAGCAGCATTAGAAGAGTTGCCCCCCTCATACCCCTCCGCTGCCGTTCGCCTATTCTAGTGCGCGAGGATTGTCTATTGTGTGTGTGTGGTGTGTGGTGAGGAGTGCAATTGTCGTTGGCGGCAGCTGTTATTATACAGCTCTTGTGCATATATATATTGCTACGCAACGCTCATACTGGAATTATCAACATTATCAATTCTCTCATCTAACTGGATGTATACTGGATCGACGGAATCTTTGAGCTGAGCCTGTACTTTTTGATAGTTTTTTTTTTTTTCGACGGTGGAAATTGAAATTGAGTTATACTCTTTTGGTTTCTGGTACGCGATAATTGCTGTCTGGAGATGTGTATATATATGTGTATGTGTGTATGTATATATCGAGTACATATTTTCTTGGCCAAATGCTTTTCTCTCTAGGTATGCTAGTACAGTCGCATATGCATTTGCCTATGTTCGTTTGATGATCGAGAATCCAGATCAATGTTGATGTCCATGATTAATGCTAATCACATATCGGAGCAGCTTATTTGGCTCTTTGAGACGCGCTTTGTCATAACTATATTCGGTGCGCATCTGGCACACGAATATACAGACAGCCATATGTATATATATAGCGGACGGCTATATGCATGTGCATTTTGTCACTTTTATCAACAACAAATACAACAACAACAGCGGGTGCTTATATATGCGCATGTATTTGGGCACTTTACTTCTACTTAATTAGCATACACAAAGCTTCCATAGTGGCGTGTCGTCACCCATTTTTATTGATAAAATTAATAATTACAGGGTAGAAATAGATTTGGCATCGACATATTTGGTGTGTGTCGTCACCCATATGTTTCGCATGCAAATTTCATAGACGGCGGCCATACAACTGAGAGCGCACTCTCTCTGGAACATCAGCACGGGCTGGAGTGAGACACACATAAATGTGCCATTACTCACCACGAACGCCCTCACACTCTCTCACAGCAGCAGGTAATGGCGGTGAGCACGTGCCCCTTTGGCTTTAAAAATCCATAGGTTAGAGCAGGACGCACATATTGTTGCGAATCCTCTCTCGGTAGCAGCGGACGCTCTCTCATATTTAGCGAGGATCACCACCACCGTCATTAATTAATTAATTCTGTAGCATACTTTTGGCCAGTTAAATTAATTTAGATTGCTCCAACCTTGGCGTGCTGTCGCCTCTTTTACGATTGGTCAACAAGCAATTAAACGAATATATATTTTTACATATAAATAGAAATATGTCAGGATACTTGTCGGATTCACTGTCTGGGCCAAGATTTATGTCGTCTCCATCTCCGGACTTTTTCCCAGAGGAATCGCCTGCTGATTGCCCGCAGGCAATGCAGGTAGATGACTCTAATGTCGTCACTGCTGGCGCTGCAGCAGCAGGAATGGAGTTTATGGCAGCAACAGTGACAGGAGTAACAATAACGACGACTACTACAACAACGACAACCGCGTCACTAGCGACTACAATGTTGCTGACATTAACATCAGCAACGGCGACAACATCAACAGCGACAGGTTCGGCTGCCTCAACGACACAAGTTGATTCGCTCACCCAAACGTTGATGGTTCACAACGACAACAATACCATATCGGGGCTTTTACCCGATTATCTTCAAAAGAGATTCGCTCATTATCGACAGTTGTGCGATACACTAGACAGCAGTAGTAGTGGTGGTCTGGTCATATCAAATACGGCTGCGGGTCATTTGGGCGATGGCCACTATAATGACTGCCCCATGGCTAACAATGAGGATACCACCGATCCCACATCGCCTGTCTCTGTACTTTCCTCATTATCATTTGAATCAATGCCAAATCACGCATTTGATAAAGAAACACAGCGACAGCCACAACAATCAGAAATACTATCAGTTACGTCGACGGCGGCATTGCCATCGCCGATGACATTGGCGCCGCGTCCATCATTGCCGCCTTCACTGTCGATATCGCCCTCGCCATTTTCGTACGCGTTGGCTGAGCCACCGTGTCCGACGATTGCTCAGGGTACTACCGATGGTGTGGGTGGGGGTGATGGCTGTGGCGCTGGTGTTAATACTGTGGTGCGTTCAGCAGCCGTTGGCAATATTTGCTATGATGAGGTCCATCCGTTTAACCAGAAACAAGTGAATCGTAATCAGACACGTCGAACTGGCACACGCAAGTCGCAGCGTCTCAGTTCGGCCAAAGCAAGAAAAACAAAACTAGACTCCGTGCGTCGTCTAAATAGGTTCTCCCTGCTAAACGATTCTGACTTTGATGGCTCAGAGTCGTCACACACATCAAAAAATAATAACGTTGCTGCAATGGATGCCATCAGTAGCGACAACAATAACAATAACATTAGCAGCAACATAAACAACAGCAATATCAACAATGCTCCTCTACTGGCTGGTTCTTCGCAAAAACAGCGACAAAAGCAACAACAGCCACCATTGCCAGTAGCTGCCAAAGAGCACAAGCCGCCTCAAATTTGCGTTTATTTTCCGAATAAACGCTCGAATACTTTGTCACAAATCGACCAACCTAATGGCTCGAATATCGCTGCAACAGCAACAGCAACTGCAACAGCACCTGCTATCATAACTACAGCATCTTCGTCTGTCATTGATGATACCACATTCAATGTGGATACATTGGTGACCAGATTCAACAGCTGTATTCCACCAATTATTGATTACTCAATAAAAATTGGTGGCATAGACCATATACGTTTATTGCCAAAAACCTCAGAGGTATTTCGTAGTATTGTTCACATACTCGAAGGTATAAACGAAATAACATACAATACCTACCAAAACCGCGCGGACCGCTCATTTCGCGTTGTTGTGCGTGGCTTACATGCCAGCACCAACAAACAGCGCATTAGCGACGAACTCACCAATCTTGGATACGAGGTTCGTTCCATACACAATCCAGTGTACCGCGGTCGTAATGGTAGTGGTGTATTTACGCCAAATTTGTTCTTTATTGAACTGGCTCCTGGAGGATCGCCATCATCGTCTATCGATAACAAAAGTATCCTAAAACTAAAAAGGCTGTGCAACTTTGTGGTACGTGTTGAATGGCCACAGCGTAAGACGCATGCGCTCCCACAGTGCCACCGGTGCCAGCGCTTTAACCATACTGCACACTATTGCCATCATAGGCCGCGGTGTGTCAAATGTGGTGCTGACCACTCTACGTCCTTATGTATAAAGCTGAACAATGTGCCTGCCAGATGCTGCAATTGTAATGGCAAGCATACGGCCAACTTTAGGGGCTGTCCAGACTATTTGAAATTGTTGCGTTTGGCAAATGTAGCCAATGTGCTTGGCAAGCGTCGTGTTGGCAGTGATGGTAATGTTTGGCAACGGCGGCACCAACAAAAACTATACCGATCACGTCAGACACAAGCACCGAAACAGCAACGGCAACAGCAGCAGCAGCCGCAACGGCAGCAGCAGCGGCAACAGCAACAGCAGCAGCAGCAGCAAAACCCGCAACAACAACCAAATCAGCAACAAAGTCAGAAACGACTAAAAAGTCAGCAACGGCGGCAAAAATCGATGCCGCAACCGATACCGAATGTCAGCAAAATTTCCCAGCTCAGTCAACAATTGCAATTACTACGACAGCAACAGCGTCAGCAGTTGCACCAGCAACAACGCTCTGTCGATAAGAATAACAGCAATAATACCAAAGGTAGGAAAATAAATCGCAAGCGCCGAAATCGTAATCGCGCTAACCGCGCTACTTCGGAGCGAAAAAATTTTCCTCACCAATACCAACAACAACAGCAGCTTAAGCACCAGCAAACTGGTATAGCCGGCAAAGCTATCAACGCACCAGCTGCCAGTACTATAGCCACTGGCCATGGCAACGCTGCAGCTGCTTCAAATATCCAAAAGGCAAATCTGCCAAAACATTCGAATCCTACAATCCCGTTGGATCCACGCAATCGCTTTGCTCATGTGCAAAACCTTGAACTTGCACGCCAGCAGCGATTGCAGCAACAATTTGGTGGAGCTGCTCCATCGCGTGACCAAATTGTCAATATGCAGGCCAAACAATTGGAGTCCACTTTTCAGAACGCGTTTGTAAACTCTGCTTCCAAAAAGAAACAACAGAAACCCAAACCCTTCAACTTCAAACAGCCAAATGCTACTATTGACGGTTCTGCTGTGAACATACAGCAGCAGCAGCAACAACCGCAACAGCAACAGCAACAACAGCAACATCAATCCCAGCAACAGCAACAGCAGTCTATGATCATCGATTTGACTAATGGTGCCGACGATGATCGCTTGCGCTTACAGTCGTCATCGATGAACAGCGTCCACGCGGTCGGCAACAACGGCAGCAACAATAATGGGGCTGTCGACATCAACACTCAACTGCCTACGCTAATCAGGCTTTTTGAGGCGCAACAAGAGCAGATGACCAAAATGATGTCACAATTTGACAGCATGCAGCGTGTCATATCTGGTCTAACTCGTCATGCTGGTGATTCCACTGCCTCAAATTCTCCAGATCTTTAGATATTCATTAGAGAATTAAACTTGTCAAACCTTCTCTCAACATTTTTTGCGAGAACATTTCTACATTGCCCATTTAGTTATGTAGTGCACTTTTCAATGTTATAACATCTTACAGCTACATATGCCCTTTGCAACAGCAGTAGCAACAGTGGCAGGAATGGCAACTAGTATTACCCAAAATCCGGTAACAATTGGCTATAGCAGCAGCAGCAGCAACAGCATTCATGGCAACAACAACAATTGCTGATTAACACCAGCATTGGCAGCAACGTCCTACAAGCGGCAGCACCAGCGGCGGCTTAATTCATCGTCATATTAAATAAGCTATATCGCCACAGCATCAGCAGCAGCAGCAGCAAAGTCAGCTGCACTAGCCGCAAGAAAGAAGAAAAATCTACCGGAAAACAAACATCATCAATAATATCATCAAGTATATGCATACTTATTTATTTTTTGATGGTAATATCATTATTAATTCGTAAAAAATTTATTTTTCAATTTACTATTATTATTGACTAATTAATTACACTTAATAACATTTGTCACTTACGGGGGATAATTTCAATCAATATTATTATAATATATATATATGTATGTATATGCATTTATGTGTGTGCATGTGCGTATGGGCGCGTATATGATTGATGAACATATGCGCATGACCCCCCCTCATTTTTCTTTATATACACCATTGAGCTTTGGTCCTAGATTGAGGGACCGAACACTGTCACAAGGTGAAGGATCGTGCTTGTGTGGGTATTATTTTTATTAAAACAAAGAGAGAGTGCACATTCACGTTAGAGCTTAACATCGTCTCTTAATTTCTTTCTAAATTGTGCCAGTTTTTAGATGGTATCATTTTATTGTTTGTAATATGAATAGGATTGTATGACGGATAGCAATGCTATCGCTTAGGATGGGCATTGATTCTCTGTCGGTTTGAGGGCGATTGTATATGCAAATTTTATGCGGAGTTTGTGCGTGGTATGTTGTACGAGGCAATTTTTTAAGCGATTGCACATATGTGAGGGCCGAATAATTTGTGGGTAGTAGTAGTAGAGTCGGATACAATTCGTTTTAGCCAAAATATCTCGGGCTATATTTAAGATGATGATAATAGTATAGTATTGTATTCTGACCATTCGTGTCGCCTTACATAATAGTGCGTGCGCAACTGCCTTGTGCACATACTCGCGTTCATCTGCCGTGTACATATCAGATGTCGTTCCAAATTGTAGAGGAGGGTTTTTTGTCTGCGTCCTGCACATTGCTGTCCGATCGCGTCCGTTTATATATATGAATATTTTCTTTTACACTTAATCATTCGATCAATCTCTCTCGCTCCTAAAAAGTAGCTTTGATCAATTACTGCAGGCTTATGGTAAATTAAATTATTACTGTTGTCGCACATTTACATTTAAATAATATTAGATTCATAATAATGGTGGGCTTTCTTAGTACCTTATTTTCCATTTTTCGGGGGGTATGGGGGTGGTAAGAAAAAATTAAAAACTATTGTCATTTTAAAAAAAAAAAAAAAAAAATAGGAGATAATTAGACAGTTTAGCCATGCAGTTTAAATACAAATAGCATTGTCATTTGCTGAAAATATGTATTCGCGCCCGCGTTTGTGCTCGAGTTTGCTCGCACAGGCACGGGTGTTTGAATGTACGTATATAAATATATATAAATATGCGCTTGTGCGTGTATGTGTGCATGGGATGCATATGCATACATACGGGTATACAGGGTATAGTTATTAAGCTTTGATAATTGATAATTATTATCACATACCATCACATATCATACTAAAATTTTTACCCTCCCAAATACCAAAAAGATTGCAATAATAACAACAATTGTGACACCCGAAAATCGGGAACGGGGAAAGGAAAGATAACCTGTTCACCGCCATTTAAAAATGAATTCTCATGTTTGCCCCTTTAAAACGTTCTTGTAAAAAAAAAAAAAATTTAAAAAATGATTTCAATCATTCATCGTATTCAATATATAGATATATTTTACGTATATGTAAGTAGTATGTTAAGAATGTTAGCAATGGCAGCAACAACAACAGCAGCTAGCAAAAGGGGTTTAATAACACTAATATTATATCACTAAGTATTATATATATTTTTTTTTCAAAATGATTTCATATAATTAATTCCCAGTTGGCGTGCTAAACTCATGCTCATTTTCATATGCTCGGTGGACGGGGAGGGGGTGTGTGTGTGGATTTTGTGCGGGGGATCGGTGTGTGCGCGGGTATGTGGAGTGTGATGACGATGGGGTGTATGTGTTTGGGATGGGTGGGAGCTTGGGTGAGTTTGTGGGAGTGAGTATGTGTGTGTGTGTGTGTTTGTGTGGGTGCGTGTGTGCGCTCGCGCTGTGTGTGTGTGTGTATGGGATGGGGGGCTGTGTGTGTGGATGGGTTGCACGAACTGGTGTTGCTGTGAATGATATATTCGTGTGTGTGCATGCATATTGTGGTTATATGTATGTGCATACATTTATTGACACACGCATCAGCTGGTCGACCCACCCCCGCTCTCACTCTCTCGCATGCATGCATGCATGCGTAAGCGTACGCTTGCTCACGCATACATATGCATTTGCATGCGCTCTCGCTCCGGACTCTCTCTGGTTGTCGCTCTCTCAGATGCATGCGCACTATCGTTGTCTCGCCCATGCTCGTGTGCGCGCAGGTCTCGCGTGCTCTTTTCGCGCCACTCGCTCTCCCCCATGCCGTGCATATGGTGAGATCAGTTACGATTGCCTGGGGAAAGTGGTGGTGTGGTGGATTTGAGCCGTGAGTTCGCTCGCGCGCTCTCGGCCTGGATCCGCCATCCCATATAACATTTTCACCATCGGCGATCCAGCACAGTGCCCAGTCGGTTATTGAGCAGAACGGACGTGTGTAAATTTCTTTCGCGATCGCAATTAAAAAATTGTTAAATCCTTTTTGTTTGCTGCCTGCACACTCAGACTCACACATACAGTGCACAAACCATATACATAGGTACATAAGTATCGCTGTAAATTGTAAATTGTAAATTAGTAAATTGTAAACCGCACGGGAATTACCCAAACCCAAACTTAAACCCAAAAACAATTGTCAAATCGAAATCGCGAGCGCCGGCCTCAGCGCGCGCAACAAAAAATATATATTAATTAAATACAAAA
This sequence comes from Scaptomyza montana, assembly GCA_018904305.1. NCBI lineage: Eukaryota > Metazoa > Arthropoda > Insecta > Diptera > Drosophilidae > Scaptomyza > Scaptomyza montana. The sequence goes on along the minus strand of JAEIGR010000011.1, from coordinate 3,080,681 downwards.
AAAAAAGACACACATTGAACACGTGAACACAAATCAAACTGTTTGTTTCCAATACTGGAAGAGTGGAATCCAATTTGGTTTCTCTTTGCTGGCTGCTTTCCGTCTTCATTCTTGCCCACTGATCCATTGATGCGTATATATATACATAATTTGGAAAAATCTAATCAGCATTCAAATTATTCGCTAAAAACCCGCAAATCAATTATCGAGTGTTTAAACAAAGATAAAAACAATAATGTGCATGTATATATTTGTCATTTTAATGACGAATTGTTTACAACAAAGCACGAGAGATTAAAATCTGGTCAAAACAAAAAATTCAACATATTTAAAAGCATTTTTTCCTGCAACATCATCAACGGCATCTATATCAGCGCTGCTGCAACATTGTCATATAAAAACTTGGTAAGTTTGTCAAGTTTGTCAAATTCATAACTACGTATATATATATACACATATATGGTTCATGGCTGTATAACTGAGCTCGCGCTAAGTATATACATGCACACACACATATATGTGCGCGCAAAAATTTTAGCGACGCCTTGGGTACAGTTGATACCCAAAAAACAATATATATATATATATATGTATTGCCCAATATATGCGCCTTTGCAAACCTGCAAATCTGGAAAACTGGAAAGAGGGAAGAAAGCTAGCCAGCCAGCCAGCCGGCATTAGCAGCGTTAGCAGCATAGCAACATTGCAATCAGTTGGATTTTTGCACACTCACACACAAACGTTTACATGCATTCATAAATTCCAATATTCCAATTGGGAATAATACTCCGAGAGAATTTCCACCGTCCGTTAGTCTAGTCTAGCTTAGCTTAGCTCTAGCTCTAGCTCTTGCTCAATTTGTTTTTAATCTGTTTGTCATACACTGCAAGAAAGTGCAGTTACTACTTGCATTATTGCCTTAATAATATTTTGCACAACTCGCACGACTCGCCTGCGCTCACACATACACACACATACACACACGCATACAAGAAACTCTCTACTTCGCTGCTTCCTATAGCAATAGCAGCATTAGAAGAGTTGCCCCCCTCATACCCCTCCGCTGCCGTTCGCCTATTCTAGTGCGCGAGGATTGTCTATTGTGTGTGTGTGGTGTGTGGTGAGGAGTGCAATTGTCGTTGGCGGCAGCTGTTATTATACAGCTCTTGTGCATATATATATTGCTACGCAACGCTCATACTGGAATTATCAACATTATCAATTCTCTCATCTAACTGGATGTATACTGGATCGACGGAATCTTTGAGCTGAGCCTGTACTTTTTGATAGTTTTTTTTTTTTCGACGGTGGAAATTGAAATTGAGTTATACTCTTTTGGTTTCTGGTACGCGATAATTGCTGTCTGGAGATGTGTATATATATGTGTATGTGTGTATGTATATATCGAGTACATATTTTCTTGGCCAAATGCTTTTCTCTCTAGGTATGCTAGTACAGTCGCATATGCATTTGCCTATGTTCGTTTGATGATCGAGAATCCAGATCAATGTTGATGTCCATGATTAATGCTAATCACATATCGGAGCAGCTTATTTGGCTCTTTGAGACGCGCTTTGTCATAACTATATTCGGTGCGCATCTGGCACACGAATATACAGACAGCCATATGTATATATAGCGGACGGCTATATGCATGTGCATTTTGTCACTTTTATCAACAACAAATACAACAACAACAGCGGGTGCTTATATATGCGCATGTATTTGGGCACTTTACTTGTGCGTATGTTAACTAAAGGGGTTTTCGCATCGCTTAAGTTGATTGATTTGTTAATTTGTTAATTTTAATATGTTATATTAGAATTATTCGTCCTGCTGCTTTCAAGTTAGCGTACACAAAGTCTTATAATGGCGTGACGTCGCCCGTTTTTGTTGGGAAATAAAAAATTAATAATTACAGGGTAGTAACAGGTCTGGCAACGACATTTTATGTCTTGCATGCAAATTTCATAGACGGCGGCCATACAACTGAGAGCGCACTCTCTTTCTAGAACATCAACACGGGCTGGAGTGAGACACACATAAATGTGCCATTACTCACCACGAACGCCCTCACACTCTCTCACAGCAGCAGGTAATGGCGGCGAGCACGTGCCCCCTTTGGCTTTAAAAATCTATAGGTTAGAGCAGGACGCACATATTGTTGCGAATCCTCTCTCGGTAGCAGCGGACGCTCTCAGATATTTAGCGAATATCACAACCACCGCATTTACCCTGCTTTTTAACAAACGCTTTGTCACAACTATATTCGGTACACACATACGATGGTACACGAATATGCTCACATGGCGGACGGCCATATGCGTATGCATTACAATACCAATCAACAACTGATTCCTTTATATGCGCATGTAATTATGCGTATTAATTTAAGGGGGTATACACATTACCCAGCTGACTGATTGATTGGTTTATACATTTATTGCAATATTATTTTTATTCTTATATTATTATTTTTTGTCTTGCAAGCTGCCCAGTTGGCATACACAAAGTTTCTGTAATGGCGTGTCGCCGCCCGTTTTTGTTTATTTTTTAAATAATTACAGGGTAGTAGCAGGTCTGGCATCGACATTTTATGTCTTGTGTGCAAACTCTGCAGGTGCACTCTCTCTGCGAAACATCAACACGGGCTGGAGTGAGACGCACATATATGTGCCATTATTCACCACAGACGCCCTCACACTCTCTCATAGCAACAGCAGATATTGGCGGTGGCGTTTGTCGCGTGCCCCCTTCAGCCTTAAACTTTATAGGTCAGAGCAGGACGCACACATTGTTGCGAATCCTCTCTTGGTAGTAGCGCACGCTCTCTCAAATTTAGCAAGGATTGCCACCACCACCAATATTTGCCATTAACCATTAATTATTTGATTCTGTAGCATACTTTTAGTCAGTTAAGTTTATTGTACAAATCCTGGCGTGTTATGATTGGTCAATTATATATTAGCACAGCATTGTTAATCTTCTTTTAAAGGTATAACATACGTCTGACTACCGCCAAAAAATTAGCTGTTTAAGCGTATTATCGCTTTCAGTGGATTGCCATTAATTGCGCAAACGGACACTACGTTGTGCGTGTATTGAGACAAATATACGCATTAGCGGGGTGCACTGTGAGCATAAAGTGGTCAGGTTGTTCAGACTGTGTGGATATACTACATATTTTCACCTCTAACACTGTCAATTATAACATACGTCTGACTACCGCCAAAAAATTAGCTGTTTAAGCGTATTATCGCCTTCAGTGGATTGCCATTAATTGCGGAAACGGACACGGCGTTGTGCGTGTATTGAAATATATATATGCATTAGCGCGGTGCACTGTGAGCATAAAGTGGTTAGGTAGTTCAGACAGTACGAATACGCTATACATTCTTAAAGCTGCCCAGTTTAATTCTCACAATGACTGGCATTCATATGGGGGTATGGAATGCCAACGGTCTATTGGGGAAACTGGATGAGCTTAAGCAATTTTTAATTCGCCGCAACATTGATATTATGCTTGTGAACGAAACACGTTTCAATCATAAATCAATTATCAATGTTGAAGGCTTCGCATTATACACCACAAACTCACCGCGAGTAGAATTCAACACTGGTGGCTCTGCCATACTGGTTTCAAAAAGCATACAATGTCGGGCATTGCCTGGTGTATCGCTGCCATATGTGCAGTGCACAATTGTCCGTTTGCAGACTGATTTGGGCGGCGTCAATATTGCATCATGCTATTGGCCGCCGGGTCGGAATGTTGATGAGCATAGTTATGAATTGCTCTTCGCGCATCTGGGTGAGAATTTTGTGATTGGAGGCGATTGGAATGCCAAACACCGACTGTGGGGCAACGCACGTAGTTGTCAGCGTGGCTCGGCGCTTGCTGGTGTTCTAATGCGCTCCAATCACTTAGACATTATCACAACGGCCGAACCAACACTCTTCCCAGCGACTGGTGGATGCCCTGGGGTCCTTGATTTTTGTATCTCGGCAGGCATCTCCAGAAAACGATTTGCGGTAAGTCGACCTGTCGAATTACATAGCGATCATTTGCCGCTGTTGGTAAAGATAAATTTGGTTATAAATGGCCAAAACCTGTCATATGCGCGCTGTTTATCGAACTGGCGACGACCAGCGCATCGATTGCTTACAAAACGTTCTAATATAACTATTTTTCAAAACGTTTTGGATTCATTATTAAACCTAAATGTAGACATTTATTCAACCGAAGACATAGATGATCTGCTTGAAGGCTTTATGCAGAAATTGAAATTGGCTGCAGACTCAGCCAATTCTCCAGATTCTTTGTCAACGGCTATTCACGATCCTAACAATAGTAATATTGACTCTCTCATGCCACATCCGTCGTCAGCATCTGCCCGAACAACCGAGCAGATGGAGCTAATACGCTTAAAGCGTAGATTGCGCAAACGCTGGATGCGCTCGCGCCGTGGTGATGATTGGCATGAATGGCAGTCGGTTTCTCGGCAACTTGCTAATCTATTACGCCAGCAGCGGCAGGACTATGTAGATTTCATTCTATATAATGCTGATCCTCAGAAAAGAGGAAACTTCAATTTGTGGCGTGCAACAAAGACACTGAAACAGCAACCGCTTGCTCGGCCCACCATCCGTAATCAAAACGGCACCTGGTGTCAATCTGCCCTTGAGCAGGCTGAGGCATTTGCCGACAGCTTACAGCAACGTTTCACACCGTTTGACATTGCTCCCTCAGAACATTGCCATCGAGTGGAACATTTACTTAATCAAACCGTCAAATTAGATGACATAACAGATGCGAGTAAGCTTGGGCTCGCACACAAATCTCAAATACGCCATGTCACACTGAGTGAGCTAGATGCTTACATCAAGCAGTTACAATTGCGTAAAGCGCCTGGCTTGGACAAGATTGATAATTTTTTATTAAAATCACTTTCTGTCAAAGCCCGTCTGTTCCTTTTGCTCTTATTTAATAGCATGCTCCGGCTGCATCATTTTCCATTGCAATGGAAATGTGCGGCTGTTCGGATGATTCCAAAGAGCGGCAATAAGTCAAAGTCAGATATAAATTCATACAGGCCAATAAGTTTGTTATCGTCAATCTCAAAACTATATGAGAATATACTTTACGAACGGCTAATTAACGAGCTAAAATCACCAATCGAGAATGAGTGCAACTTGGATGGTGCTTTGGTGATTCCGAAGCATCAATTTGGCTTCAGAACGGGACATAGCACTATCCAACAAATGCATCGACTTGTTATGCATATCAACTCTGCATTTGAAAGGGGCCATTGTACTTCGGGAATTTTTCTAGATTTACAACAGGCATTTGATCGGGTATGGCATGCGGGGCTTCTGTTTAAGTTGCGTATGTTCATCAACGAGCCCCTTTACCTTATTCTCAAATCTTATTTATCAGATCGCTCGTTTTGTGTTCTAAGTGATGGTGTTGGCAGTGCTGATCACGATGACGATGATGATGTTGCTGAGGGTGGCGTTGGCGATGACGATACTGTCTGCCAGTCATCAATACGGCCAATATTGGCTGGTGTGCCGCAAGGCAGCGTATTGGCACCGCTACTCTTCAATATCTTTGTCTCGGATTTGCCCTGCATAACAATGCACTTGGAGCACATAAATTCAACTCGACAATCGTCTAATCCCCTTACTCAAACGGCTTTAACAGCAACATACGCTGATGACACTGCTTTTCTATACAGTGCATCGAGCGGTGCAGCCGCCTGCTTCGCAATGCAGAGACATATAAATCGATTCGCTGAATGGGCCAATAAATGGAATATCCAAGTCAATAGCGACAAATCGGTACATGTTCTCTTCTCGCTGCGAAATCCTAATGTCAATCCTGACGCTGCCCCTCATCCAATAACAATTAACAATGAACTCATACCGGCCAAGGGCCATGTCAAATATTTGGGATTGCATTTGGACAGCAAGTTGAACTGGTCGCGGCACACCAGTATCACTGCGAACATAGTTCGCACAAAATTGTTCAAATATAAATGGCTATTAGATGCCAGGCAGTCCAAATTATCAAGAAAGAACAAGCTTCTAATTTACAAACAGATTATTGCCCCATTATGGTTGTATGGTATCGAAATGTACGGTTGTGCGGCCGACTCGCACTTGAGAAAGCTGCAGAGTGTGCAATCGAAGGCACTACGCATGATATGCAATGCTCCATATTACGTAAGTAATGGCATGCTGCACCGTGATACTCTTACACCAACTGTATGGCAACAAATCAATGCTTATTCCAGCAGATATACTAATCGTTTGAAATCACACACCAACAAATTGGCAAAACTGTTGGAAAGCCCTACAGAAAGTCGAACTCATCGTAGACTTAATCGAATCTGGCCAGGTGTTGAATTAGTTGAGCGTCAAGCTCCTTTCTTTCAGTTCCTTTCGCCATAGTGGCACAACACAGAATGGCATCACTATTTTATTTTAATTATTATTATTCTCTTTTCGTTTGATTTATTATCATTTTTTGCATGCCTATTGTTCTGTGTGCCACTGTCATATCATAAATGCACAAAGTGCTACTATCAATATGATCAAGTTGTGATCTGATTGCACTCATCCCCTTCCCCCCCTCCGTATGCATTCTGGTGATGTGTGTTTTGTGGCCCCTCGCACATGCTCACATTTATCACTGATCGCAATCATTTGTCAGCGACAGCCAAATGTGATGTTATGGCGGCGATGATGGCATGTAATGGTAACAGCAGCAGTAATGGCGGCAGTGGTGGGAATAGTGGTGATGATAGCTGCAGCAGCAACAACAATCCTGCAAAATCATAAATGCATTTAAATGCAATCTCATGCAGTAACAAAAAACAATAACAATGTTGTATATAAAGGTTTTTTGCTGTTTAACTTTCTCTTTCGTTTATGAATGGTAGTCTTCACTTCATTTCACCTGTACGCACGTCTCTTGTTGGTGTTGTGCGCTCGCATTTGACATACTAGTCGCAGTCATGTTTAGCGACAGTTGAATGTGATGACGGCAGCAGCAGCGGCAACGATTATGATGGGTACGACGATTGCAACAGCAATCACATGGAGGATCAGCAATGACAGCAACAACAACAACAACATTGATCGCTTCCACTCAGCAGCTATGTGTGCCCTTTGCAACAGTGGCGACCATAGCAATTGGCGTTCATCAAAAGTCCGGTATCGATTGACAACAGTAGCGGCGATGGCAACAGCAGCAACAGCGACAGCATTTATAGCAGCAACAACAATCGCTAGTAAGTGCTAGCATTGACAGCAACGTCCAACAGCGGCTGCAGTAACAGCAGCATAATTCATCGTCAAACAAAAAGCTATATAACAACAGCAACAGCGGCAGCAGCGGCGCTAGTTACAGCTGCAACAACAACAATCTACCTGGAAGCACACAATAAGGTCATAAAATAATGACTATATTTAAAAAAACATTTGTCATTTACGGGGGATAATTTCAATCAGTATTATTATTAATTATAATATATATATATGTATGTATATGCATTTATGTGTGTGCATGTGCGTATGGGCGCGTATATGATTGATGAACATATGCGTATGACCCCCCCCCATTTTTCTTTACATACACCATTGAGCGTTGGTTCTAGATTGAGGGACCGAACACTGTCACAAGGTGAAGGATCGTGCTTGTGTGGGTATTATTTTTATTAAAACAAAGAGAGAGTGCACATTCACGTTAGAGCTTAACATCGTCTCTTAATTTCTTTCTAAATTGTGCCAGTTTTGAGATGGTATCATTTTATTGTTTGTAATATGAATAGGATTGTATGACGGATAGCAATGCTATCGCTTAGGATGGGCATTGATTCTCTGTCGGTTTGAGGGCGATTGTATATGCAAATTTTATGCGGAGTTTGTGCGTGGTATGTTGTACGAGGCAATTTTTAAGCGATTGCACATATGTGAGGGCCGAATAATTTGTGGGTAGTAGTAGTAGAGTCGGATACAATTCGTTTTAGCCAAAATATCTCGGGCTATATTTAAGATGATGATAATAGTATAGTATTGTATTCTGACCATTCGTGTCGCCTTACATAATAGTGCGTGCGCAACTGCCTTGTGCACATACTCGCGTTCATCTGCCGTGTACATATCAGATGTCGTTCCAAATTGTAGAGGAGGGTTTTTTGTCTGCGTCCTGCACATTGCTGTCCGATCGCGTCCGTTTATATATATGAATATTTTCTTTTACACTTAATCATTCGATCAATCTCTCTCGCTCCTAAAAAGTAGCTTTGATCAATTACTGCAGGCTTATGGTAAATTAAATTATTACTGTTGTCGCACATTTACATTTAAATAATATTAGATTCATAATAATGGTGGGCTTTCTTAGTACCTTATTTTCCATTTTTCGGGGGGTATGGGGGTGGTAAGAAAAAATTAAAAACTATTGTCATTTTAAAAAAAAAAAAATAGGAGATAATTAGACAGTTTAGCCATGCAGTTTAAATACAAATAGCATTGTCATTTGCTGAAAATATGTATTCGCGCCCGCGTTTGTGCTCGAGTTTGCTCGCACAGTCACGGGTGTTTGAGTGTACGTATATAAATATATATAAATATGCGCTTGTGCGTGTATGTGTGCATGGGATGCATATGCATACATACGGGTATACAGGGTATAGTTATTAAGCTTTGATAATTGATAATTATTATCACATACCATCACATATCATACTAAAATTTTTACCCTCCCAAATACCAAAAAGATTGCAATAATAACAACAATTGTGACACCCGAAAATCGGGAACGGGGAAAGGAAAGATAACCTGTTCACCGCCATTTAAAAATGAATTCTCATGTTTGCCCCTTTAAAACGTTCTTGTAAAAAAAAAAAAATTTAAAAAATGATTTCAATCATTCATCGTATTCAATATATAGATATATTTTACGTATATGTAAGTAGTATGTTAAGAATGTTAGCAATGGCAGCAACAACAACAGCAGCTAGCAAAAGGGGTTTAATAACACTAATATTATATCACTAAGTATTATATATATTTTTTTCAAAATGATTTCATATAATTAATTCCCAGTTGGCGTGCTAAACTCATGCTCATTTTCATATGCTCGGCAGACGGGGAGGGGGTGTGTGTGTGGATTTTGTGCGGGGGATCGGTGTGTGCGCGGGTATGTGGAGTGTGATGACGATGGGGTGTATGTGTTTGGGATGGGTGGGAGCTTGGGTGAGTTTGTGGGAGTGAGTATGTGTGTGTGTGTGTGTTTGTGTGGGTGCGTGTGTGCGCTCGCGCTGTGTGTGTGTGTGTATGGGATGGGGGGCTGTGTGTGTGGATGGGTTGCACGAACTGGTGTTGCTGTGAATGATATATTCGTGTGTGTGCATGCATATTGTGGTTATATGTATGTGCATACATTTATTGACACACGCATCAGCTGGTCGACCCACCCCCGCTCTCACTCTCTCTCGCATGCATGCATGCATGCGTAAGCGTACGCTTGCTCACGCATACATATGCATTTGCATGCGCTCTCGCTCCGGACTCTCTCTGGTTGTCGCTCTCTCAGATGCATGCGCACTATCGTTGTCTCGCCCATGCTCGTGTGCGCGCAGGTCTCGCGTGCTCTTTTCGCGCCACTCGCTCTCCCCCATGCCGTGCATATGGTGAGATCAGTTACGATTGCCTGGGGAAAGTGGTGGTGTGGTGGATTTGAGCCGTGAGTTCGCTCGCGCGCTCTCGGCCTGGATCCGCCATCCCATATAACATTTTCACCATCGGCGATCCAGCACAGTGCCCAGTCGGTTATTGAGCAGAACGGACGTGTGTAAATTTCTTTCGCGATCGCAATTAAAAAATTGTTAAATCCTTTTTGTTTGCTGCCTGCACACTCAGACTCACACATACAGTGCACAAACCATATACATAGGTACATAAGTATCGCTGTAAATTGTAAATTGTAAATTAGTAAATTGTAAACCGCACGGGAATTACCCAAACCCAAACTTAAACCCAAAAACAATTGTCAAATCGAAATCGCGAGCGCCGGCCTCAGCGCGCGCAACAAAAAATATATATTAATTAAATACAAAAAAAAAGACACACATTGAACACGTGAACACAAATCAAACTGTTTGTTTCCAATACTGGAAGGGTGGAATCCAATTTGGTTTCTCTTTGCTGGCTGCTTTCCGTCTTCATTCTTGCCCACTGATCCATTGATGCGTATATATACATAACCTGGAAAAATCTAATCAGCATTCAAATTATTCGCTAAAAACCCGCAAATCAATTATCGAGTGTTTAAACAAAGATAAAAACAATAACGTGCATGTATATATTTGTCATTTTAATGACGAATTGTTTACAACAAAGCACGAGAGATTAAAATCTGGTCAAAACAAAAAATTCAACATATTTAAAAGCATTTTTTCCTGCAACATCATCAACGGCATCTATATCAGCGCTGCTGCAACATTGTCATATAAAAACTTGGTAAGTTTGTCAAGTTTGTCAAATTCATAACTACGTATATATATATACACATATATGGTTCATGGCTGTATAACTGAGCTCGCGCTAAGTATATACATGCACACACACATATATGTGCGCGCAAAAATTTTAGCGACGCCTTGGGTACAGTTGATACCCAAAAAACAATATATATATATATACATGTATTGCCCAATATATGCGCCTTTGCAAACCTGCAAATCTGGAAAACTGGAAAGAGGGAAGAAAGCTAGCCGGCCAACCAGCCGGCATTGGCAGCGTTAGCAGCATAGCAACATTGCAATCAGCTGGATTTTTACACACTCACACACAAACGTTTACATGCATTCATAAATTCCAATATTCCAATTGGGAATAATACTCCGAGAGAATTTCCACCGTCCGTTAGTCTAGTCTAGCTTAGCTTAGCTCTAGCTCTAGCTCTTGCTCAATTTGTTTTTAATCTGTTTGTCATACACTGCAAGAAAGTGCAGTTACTACTTGCATTATTGCCTTAATAATATTTTGCACAACTCGCACGACTCGCCTGCGCTCACACATACACACACGCATACAAGAAACTCTCTACTTCGCTGCTTCCTATAGCAATAGCAGCATTAGAAGAGTTGCCCCCCTCATACCCCTCCGCTGCCGTTCGCCTATTCTAGTGCGCGAGGATTGTCTATTGTGTGTGTGTGGTGTGTGGTGAGGAGTGCAATTGTCGTTGGCGGCAGCTGTTATTATACAGCTCTTGTGCATATATATATTGCTACGCAACGCTCATACTGGAATTATCAACATTATCAATTCTCTCATCTAACTGGATGTATACTGGATCGACGGAATCTTTGAGCTGAGCCTGTACTTTTTGATAGTTTTTTTTTTTTCGACGGTGGAAATTGAAATTGAGTTATACTCTTTTGGTTTCTGGTACGCGATAATTGCTGTCTGGAGATGTGTATATATATGTGTATGTGTGTATGTATATATCGAGTACATATTTTCTTGGCCAAATGCTTTTCTCTCTAGGTATGCTAGTACAGTCGCATATGCATTTGCCTATGTTCGTTTGATGATCGAGAATCCAGATCAATGTTGATGTCCATGATTAATGCTAATCACATATCGGAGCAGCTTATTTGGCTCTTTGAGACGCGCTTTGTCATAACTATATTCGGTGCGCATCTGGCACACGAATATACAGACAGCCATATGTATATATAGCGGACGGCTATATGCATGTGCATTTTGTCACTTTTATCAACAACAAATACAACAACAACAGCGGGTGCTTATATATGCGCATGTATTTGGGCACTTTACTTCTACTTAATTAGCATACACAAAGCTTCCATAGTGGCGTGTCGTCACCCATTTTTATTGATAAAATTAATAATTACAGGGTAGAAATAGATTTAGCATCGACATATTTGGTGTGTGTCGTCACCCATATGTTTCGCATGCAAATTTCATAGACGGCGGCCATACAACTGAGAGCGCACTCTCTCTCTGGAACATCAGCACGGGCTGGAGTGAGACACACATAAATGTGCCATTACTCACCACGAACGCCCTCACACTCTCTCACAGCAGCAGGTAATGGCGGTGAGCACGTGCCCCCTTTGGCTTTAAAAATCCATAGGTTAGAGCAGGACGCACATATTGTTGCGAATCCTCTCTCGGTAGCAGCGGACGCTCTCTCATATTTAGCGAGGATCACCACCACCGTCATTAATTAATTAATTCTGTAGCATACTTTTGGCCAGTTAAATTAATTTAGATTGCTCCAACCTTGGCGTGCTGTCGCCTCTTTTACGATTGGTCAACAAGCAATTAAACGAATATATATTTTTACATATAAATAGAAATATGTCAGGATACTTGTCGGATTCACTGTCTGGGCCAAGATTTATGTCGTCTCCATCTCCGGACTTTTTCCCAGAGGAATCGCCTGCTGATTGCCCGCAGGCAATGCAGGTAGATGACTCTAATGTCGTCACTGCTGGCGCTGCAGCAGCAGGAATGGAGTTTATGGCAGCAACAGTGACAGGAGTAACAATAACGACGACTACTACAACAACGACAACCGCGTCACTAGCGACTACAATGTTGCTGACATTAACATCAGCAACGGCGACAACATCAACAGCGACAGGTTCGGCTGCCTCAACGACACAAGTTGATTCGCTCACCCAAACGTTGATGGTTCACAACGACAACAATACCATATTGGGGCTTTTACCCGATTATCTTCAAAAGAGATTCGCTCATTATCGACAGTTGTGCGATACACTAGACAGCAGTAGTAGTGGTGGTCTGGTCATATCAAGTACGGCTGCGGGTCATTTGGGCGATGGCCACTATAATGACTGCCCCATGGCTAACAATGAGGATACCACCGATCCCACATCGCCTGTCTCTGTACTTTCCTCATTATCATTTGAATCAATGCCAAATCACGCATTTGATAAAGAAACACAGCGACAGCCACAACAATCAGAAATACTATCAGTTACGTCGACGGCGGCATTGCCATCGCCGATGACATTGGCGCCGCGTCCATCATTGCCGCCTTCACTGTCGATATCGCCCTCGCCATTTTCGTACGCGTTGGCTGAGCCACCGTGTCCGACGATTGCTCAGGGTACTACCGATGGTGTGGGTGGGGGTGATGGCTGTGGCGCTGGTGTTAATACTGTGGTGCGTTCAGCAGCCGTTGGCAATATTTGCTATGATGAGGTCCATCCGTTTAACCAGAAACAAGTGAATCGTAATCAGACACGTCGAACTGGCACACGCAAGTCGCAGCGTCTCAGTTCGGCCAAAGCAAGAAAAACAAAACTAGACTCCGTGCGTCGTCTAAATAGGTTCTCCCTGCTAAACGATTCTGACTTTGATGGCTCAGAGTCGTCACACACATCAAAAAATAATAACGTTGCTGCAATGGATGCCATCAGTAGCGACAACAATAACAATAACATTAGCAGCAACATAAACAACAGCAATATCAACAATGCTCCTCTACTGGCTGGTTCTTCGCAAAAACAGCGACAAAAGCAACAACAGCCACCATTGCCAGTAGCTGCCAAAGAGCACAAGCCGCCTCAAATTTGCGTTTATTTTCCGAATAAACGCTCGAATACTTTGTCACAAATCGACCAACCTAATGGCTCGAATATCGCTGCAACAGCAACAGCAACTGCAACAGCACCTGCTATCATAACTACAGCATCTTCGTCTGTCATTGATGATACCACATTCAATGTGGATACATTGGTGACCAGATTCAACAGCTGTATTCCACCAATTATTGATTACTCAATAAAAATTGGTGGCATAGACCATATACGTTTATTGCCAAAAACCTCAGAGGTATTTCGTAGTATTGTTCACATACTCGAAGGTATAAACGAAATAACATACAATACCTACCAAAACCGCGCGGACCGCTCATTTCGCGTTGTTGTGCGTGGCTTACATGCCAGCACCAACAAACAGCGCATTAGCGACGAACTCACCAATCTTGGATACGAGGTTCGTTCCATACACAATCCAGTGTACCGCGGTCGTAATGGTAGTGGTGTATTTACGCCAAATTTGTTCTTTATTGAACTGGCTCCTGGAGGATCGCCATCATCGTCTATCGATAACAAAAGTATCCTAAAACTAAAAAGGCTGTGCAACTTTGTGGTACGTGTTGAATGGCCACAGCGTAAGACGCATGCGCTCCCACAGTGCCACCGGTGCCAGCGCTTTAACCATACTGCACACTATTGCCATCATAGGCCGCGGTGTGTCAAATGTGGTGCTGACCACTCTACGTCCTTATGTATAAAGCTGAACAATGTGCCTGCCAGATGCTGCAATTGTAATGGCAAGCATACGGCCAACTTTAGGGGCTGTCCAGACTATTTGAAATTGTTGCGTTTGGCAAATGTAGCCAATGTGCTTGGCAAGCGTCGTGTTGGCAGTAATGGTAATGTTTGGCAACGGCGGCACCAACAAAAACTATACCGATCACGTCAGACACAAGCACCGAAACAGCAACGGCAACAGCAGCAGCAGCCGCAACGGCAGCAGCAGCGGCAACAGCAACAGCAGCAGCAGCAGCGGCAGCAGCAGCAAAACCCGCAACAACAACCAAATCAGCAACAAAGTCAGAAACGACTAAAAAGTCAGCAACGGCGGCAAAAATCGATGCCGCAACCGATACCGAATGTCAGCAAAATTTCCCAGCTCAGTCAACAATTGCAATTACTACGACAGCAACAGCGTCAGCAGTTGCACCAGCAACAACACCCTGTCGATAAGGATAACAGCAATAATACCAATGGTAGGAAAATAAATCGCAAGCGCCGAAATCGTAATCGCGCTAACCGCGCTAATTGCGCTACTTCGGAGCGAAAAAATGTTCCTCACCAATACCAACAACAACAGCAGCTTAAGCACCAGCAAACTGGTATAGCCGGCAAAGCTATCAACGCACCAGCTGCCAGTACTATAGCCACTGGCCATGGCAACGCTGCAGCTGCTTCAAATATCCAAAAGGCAAATCTGCCAAAACATTCGAATCCTACAATCCCGTTGGATCCACGCAATCGCTTTGCTCATGTGCAAAACCTTGAACTTGCACGCCAGCAGCGATTGCAGCAACAATTTGGTGGAGCTTCTCCATCGCGTGACCAAATTGTCAATATGCAGGCCAAACAATTGGAGTCCACTTTTCAGAACGCGTTTGTAAACTCTGCTTCTAAAAAGAAACAACAGAAACCCAAACCCTTCAACTTCAAACAGCCAAATGCTACTATTGACGGTTCTGCTGTGAACATACAGCAGCAGCAGCAACAACCGCAACAGCAACAGCAACAGCAACAACAGCAACATCAATCCCAGCAACAGCAACAGCAGTCTATGATCATCGATTTGACTAATGGTGCCGACGATGATCGCTTGCGCTTACAGTCGTCATCGATGAACAGCGTCCACGCGGTCGGCAACAACGGCAGCAACAATAATGGGGCTGTCGACATCAACACTCAACTGCCTACGCTAATCAGGCTTTTTGAGGCGCAACAAGAGCAGATGACCAAAATGATGTCACAATTTGACAGCATGCAGCGTGTCATATCTGGTCTAACTCGTCATGCTGGTGATTCCACTGCCTCAAATTCTCCAGATCTTTAGATATTCATTAGAGAATTAAACTTGTCAAACCTTCTCTCAACATTTTTTGCGAGAACATTTCTACATTGCCCATTTAGTTATGTAGTGCACTTTTCAATGTTATAACATCTTACAGCTACATATGCCCTTTGCAACAGCAGTAGCAACAGTGGCAGGAATGGCAACTAGTATTACCCAAAATCCGGTAACAATTGGCTATAGCAGCAGCAGCAGCAACAGCATTCATGGCAACAACAACAATTGCTGATCAACACCAGCATTGGCAGCAACGTCCTACAAGCGGCAGCACCAGCGGCGGCTTAATTCATCGTCATATTAAATAAGCTATATCGCCACAGCATCAGCAGCAGCAGCAGCAAAGTCAGCTGCACTAGCCGCAAGAAAGAAGAAAAATCTACCGGAAAACAAACATCATCAATAATATCATCAAGTATATGCATACTTATTTATTTTTTGATGGTAATATCATTATTAATTCGTAAAAAATTTATTTTTCAATTTACTATTATTATTGACTAATTAATTACACTTAATAACATTTGTCACTTACGGGGGATAATTTCAATCAGTATTATTATTAATTATAATATATATATATGTATGTATATGCATTTATGTGTGTGCATGTGCGTATGGGCGCGTATATGATTGATGAACATATGCGCATGACCCCCCCTCATTTTTCTTTATATACACCATTGAGCTTTGGTCCTAGATTGAGGGACCGAACACTGTCACAAGGTGAAGGATCGTGCTTGTGTGGGTATTATTTTTATTAAAACAAAGAGAGAGTGCACATTCACGTTAGAGCTTAACATCGTCTCTTAATTTCTTTCTAAATTGTGCCAGTTTTTAGATGGTATCATTTTATTGTTTGTAATATGAATAGGATTGTATGACGGATAGCAATGCTATCGCTTAGGATGGGCATTGATTCTCTGTCGGTTTGAGGGCGATTGTATATGCAAATTTTATGCGGAGTTTGTGCGTGGTATGTTGTACGAGGCAATTTTTAAGCGATTGCACATATGTGAGGGCCGAATAATTTGTGGGTAGTAGTAGTAGAGTCGGATACAATTCGTTTTAGCCAAAATATCTCGGGCTATATTTAAGATGATGATAATAGTATAGTATTGTATTCTGACCATTCGTGTCGCCTTACATAATAGTGCGTGCGCAACTGCCTTGTGCACATACTCGCGTTCATCTGCCGTGTACATATCAGATGTCGTTCCAAATTGTAGAGGAGGGTTTTTTGTCTGCGTCCTGCACATTGCTGTCCGATCGCGTCCGTTTATATATATGAATATTTTCTTTTACACTTAATCATTCGATCAATCTCTCTCGCTCCTAAAAAGTAGCTTTGATCAATTACTGCAGGCTTATGGTAAATTAAATTATTACTGTTGTCGCACATTTACATTTAAATAATATTAGATTCATAATAATGGTGGGCTTTCTTAGTACCTTATTTTCCATTTTTCGGGGGGTATGGGGGTGGTAAGAAAAAAATTAAAAACTATTGTCATTTTAAAAAAAAAAAAATAGGAGATAATTAGACAGTTTAGCCATGCAGTTTAAATACAAATAGCATTGTCATTTGCTGAAAATATGTATTCGCGCCCGCGTTTGTGCTCGAGTTTGCTCGCACAGGCACGGGTGTTTGAGTGTACGTATATAAATATATATAAATATGCGCTTGTGCGTGTATGTGTGCATGGGATGCATATGCATACATACGGGTATACAGGGTATAGTTATTAAGCTTTGATAATTGATAATTATTATCACATACCATCACATATCATACTAAAATTTTTACCCTCCCAAATACCAAAAAGATTGCAATAATAACAACAATTGTGACACCCGAAAATCGGGAACGGGGAAAGGAAAGATAACCTGTTCACCGCCATTTAAAAATGAATTCTCATGTTTGCCCCTTTAAAACGTTCTTGTAAAAAAAAAATGTATTTAAAAAATGATTTCAATCATTCATCGTATTCAATATATAGATATATTTTACGTATATGTAAGTAGTATGTTAAGAATGTTAGCAATGGCAGCAACAACAACAGCAGCTAGCAAAAGGGGTTTAATAACACTAATATTATATCACTAAGTATTATATATATTTTTTTTTCAAAATGATTTCATATAATTAATTCCCAGTTGGCGTGCTAAACTCATGCTCATTTTCATATGCTCGGCAGACGGGGAGGGGGTGTGTGTGGATTTTGTGCGGGGGATCGGTGTGTGCGCGGGTATGTGGAGTGTGATGACGATGGGGTGTATGTGTTTGGGATGGGTGGGAGCTTGGGTGAGTTTGTGGGAGTGAGTATGTGTGTGTGTGTGTGTTTGTGTGGGTGCGTGTGTGCGCTCGCGCTGTGTGTGTGTGTGTATGGGATGGGGGGCTGTGTGTGTGGATGGGTTGCACGAACTGGTGTTGCTGTGAATGATATATTCGTGTGTGTGCATGCATATTGTGGTTATATGTATGTGCATACATTTATTGACACACGCATCAGCTGGTCGACCCACCCCCGCTCTCACTCTCTCTCGCATGCATGCATGCATGCGTAAGCGTACGCTTGCTCACGCATACATATGCATTTGCATGCGCTCTCGCTCCGGACTCTCTCTGGTTGTCGCTCTCTCAGATGCATGCGCACTATCGTTGTCTCGCCCATGCTCGTGTGCGCGCAGGTCTCGCGTGCTCTTTTCGCGCCACTCGCTCTCCCCCATGCCGTGCATATGGTGAGATCAGTTACGATTGCCTGGGGAAAGTGGTGGTGTGGTGGATTTGAGCCGTGAGTTCGCTCGCGCGCTCTCGGCCTGGATCCGCCATCCCATATAACATTTTCACCATCGGCGATCCAGCACAGTGCCCAGTCGGTTATTGAGCAGAACGGACGTGTGTAAATTTCTTTCGCGATCGCAATTAAAAAATTGTTAAATCCTTTTTGTTTGCTGCCTGCACACTCAGACTCACACATACAGTGCACAAACCATATACATAGGTACATAAGTATCGCTGTAAATTGTAAATTGTAAATTAGTAAATTGTAAACCGCACGGGAATTACCCAAACCCAAACTTAAACCCAAAAACAATTGTCAAATCGAAATCGCGAGCGCCGGCCTCAGCGCGCGCAACAAAAAATATATATTAATTAAATACAAAAAAAAAGACACACATTGAACACGTGAACACAAATCAAACTGTTTGTTTCCAATACTGGAAGAGTGGAATCCAATTTGGTTTCTCTTTGCTGGCTGCTTTCCGTCTTCATTCTTGCCCACTGATCCATTGATGCGTATATATATACATAATTTGGAAAAATCTAATCAGCATTCAAATTATTCGCTAAAAACCCGCAAATCAATTATCGAGTGTTTAAACAAAGATAAAAACAATAATGTGCATGTATATATTTGTCATTTTAATGACGAATTGTTTACAACAAAGCACGAGAGATTAAAATCTGGTCAAAACAAAAAATTCAACATATTTAAAAGCATTTTTTCCTGCAACATCATCAACGGCATCTATATCAGCGCTGCTGCAACATTGTCATATAAAAACTTGGTAAGTTTGTCAAGTTTGTCAAATTCATAACTACGTATATATATATACACATATATGGTTCATGGCTGTATAACTGAGCTCGCGCTAAGTATATACATGCACACACACATATATGTGCGCGCAAAAATTTTAGCGACGCCTTGGGTACAGTTGATACCCAAAAAACAATATATATATATATATGTATTGCCCAATATATGCGCCTTTGCAAACCTGCAAATCTGGAAAACTGGAAAGAGGGAAGAAAGCTAGCCAGCCAGCCAGCCGGCATTAGCAGCGTTAGCAGCATAGCAACATTGCAATCAGTTGGATTTTTGCACACTCACACACAAACGTTTACATGCATTCATAAATTCCAATATTCCAATTGGGAATAATACTCCGAGAGAATTTCCACCGTCCGTTAGTCTAGTCTAGCTTAGCTTAGCTCTAGCTCTAGCTCTTGCTCAATTTGTTTTTAATCTGTTTGTCATACACTGCAAGAAAGTGCAGTTACTACTTGCATTATTGCCTTAATAATATTTTGCACAACTCGCACGACTCGCCTGCGCTCACACATACACACACGCATACAAGAAACTCTCTACTTCGCTGCTTCCTATAGCAATAGCAGCATTAGAAGAGTTGCCCCCCTCATACCCCTCCGCTGCCGTTCGCCTATTCTAGTGCGCGAGGATTGTCTATTGTGTGTGTGTGGTGTGTGGTGAGGAGTGCAATTGTCGTTGGCGGCAGCTGTTATTATACAGCTCTTGTGCATATATATATTGCTACGCAACGCTCATACTGGAATTATCAACATTATCAATTCTCTCATCTAACTGGATGTATACTGGATCGACGGAATCTTTGAGCTGAGCCTGTACTTTTTGATAGTTTTTTTTTCGACGGTGGAAATTGAAATTGAGTTATACTCTTTTGGTTTCTGGTACGCGATAATTGCTGTCTGGAGATGTGTATATATATGTGTATGTGTGTATGTATATATCGAGTACATATTTTCTTGGCCAAATGCTTTTCTCTCTAGGTATGCTAGTACAGTCGCATATGCATTTGCCTATGTTCGTTTGATGATCGAGAATCCAGATCAATGTTGATGTCCATGATTAATGCTAATCACATATCGGAGCAGCTTATTTGGCTCTTTGAGACGCGCTTTGTCATAACTATATTCGGTGCGCATCTGGCACACGAATATACAGACAGCCATATGTATATATAGCGGACGGCTATATGCATGTGCATTTTGTCACTTTTATCAACAACAAATACAACAACAACAGCGGGTGCTTATATATGCGCATGTATTTGGGCACTTTACTTCTACTTAATTAGCATACACAAAGCTTCCATAGTGGCGTGTCGTCACCCATTTTTATTGATAAAATTAATAATTACAGGGTAGAAATAGATTTAGCATCGACATATTTGGTGTGTGTCGTCACCCATATGTTTCGCATGCAAATTTCATAGACGGCGGCCATACAACTGAGAGCGCACTCTCTCTCTGGAACATCAGCACGGGCTGGAGTGAGACACACATAAATGTGCCATTACTCACCACGAACGCCCTCACACTCTCTCACAGCAGCAGGTAATGGCGGTGAGCACGTGCCCCCTTTGGCTTTAAAAATCCATAGGTTAGAGCAGGACGCACATATTGTTGCGAATCCTCTCTCGGTAGCAGCGGACGCTCTCTCATATTTAGCGAGGATCACCACCACCGTCATTAATTAATTAATTCTGTAGCATACTTTTGGCCAGTTAAATTAATTTAGATTGCTCCAACCTTGGCGTGCTGTCGCCTCTTTTACGATTGGTCAACAAGCAATTAAACGAATATATATTTTTACATATAAATAGAAATATGTCAGGATACTTGTCGGATTCACTGTCTGGGCCAAGATTTATGTCGTCTCCATCTCCGGACTTTTTCCCAGAGGAATCGCCTGCTGATTGCCCGCAGGCAATGCAGGTAGATGACTCTAATGTCGTCACTGCTGGCGCTGCAGCAGCAGGAATGGAGTTTATGGCAGCAACAGTGACAGGAGTAACAATAACGACGACTACTACAACAACGACAACCGCGTCACTAGCGACTACAATGTTGCTGACATTAACATCAGCAACGGCGACAACATCAACAGCGACAGGTTCGGCTGCCTCAACGACACAAGTTGATTCGCTCACCCAAACGTTGATGGTTCACAACGACAACAATACCATATTGGGGCTTTTACCCGATTATCTTCAAAAGAGATTCGCTCATTATCGACAGTTGTGCGATACACTAGACAGCAGTAGTAGTGGTGGTCTGGTCATATCAAGTACGGCTGCGGGTCATTTGGGCGATGGCCACTATAATGACTGCCCCATGGCTAACAATGAGGATACCACCGATCCCACATCGCCTGTCTCTGTACTTTCCTCATTATCATTTGAATCAATGCCAAATCACGCATTTGATAAAGAAACACAGCGACAGCCACAACAATCAGAAATACTATCAGTTACGTCGACGGCGGCATTGCCATCGCCGATGACATTGGCGCCGCGTCCATCATTGCCGCCTTCACTGTCGATATCGCCCTCGCCATTTTCGTACGCGTTGGCTGAGCCACCGTGTCCGACGATTGCTCAGGGTACTACCGATGGTGTGGGTGGGGGTGATGGCTGTGGCGCTGGTGTTAATACTGTGGTGCGTTCAGCAGCCGTTGGCAATATTTGCTATGATGAGGTCCATCCGTTTAACCAGAAACAAGTGAATCGTAATCAGACACGTCGAACTGGCACACGCAAGTCGCAGCGTCTCAGTTCGGCCAAAGCAAGAAAAACAAAACTAGACTCCGTGCGTCGTCTAAATAGGTTCTCCCTGCTAAACGATTCTGACTTTGATGGCTCAGAGTCGTCACACACATCAAAAAATAATAACGTTGCTGCAATGGATGCCATCAGTAGCGACAACAATAACAATAACATTAGCAGCAACATAAACAACAGCAATATCAACAATGCTCCTCTACTGGCTGGTTCTTCGCAAAAACAGCGACAAAAGCAACAACAGCCACCATTGCCAGTAGCTGCCAAAGAGCACAAGCCGCCTCAAATTTGCGTTTATTTTCCGAATAAACGCTCGAATACTTTGTCACAAATCGACCAACCTAATGGCTCGAATATCGCTGCAACAGCAACAGCAACTGCAACAGCACCTGCTATCATAACTACAGCATCTTCGTCTGTCATTGATGATACCACATTCAATGTGGATACATTGGTGACCAGATTCAACAGCTGTATTCCACCAATTATTGATTACTCAATAAAAATTGGTGGCATAGACCATATACGTTTATTGCCAAAAACCTCAGAGGTATTTCGTAGTATTGTTCACATACTCGAAGGTATAAACGAAATAACATACAATACCTACCAAAACCGCGCGGACCGCTCATTTCGCGTTGTTGTGCGTGGCTTACATGCCAGCACCAACAAACAGCGCATTAGCGACGAACTCACCAATCTTGGATACGAGGTTCGTTCCATACACAATCCAGTGTACCGCGGTCGTAATGGTAGTGGTGTATTTACGCCAAATTTGTTCTTTATTGAACTGGCTCCTGGAGGATCGCCATCATCGTCTATCGATAACAAAAGTATCCTAAAACTAAAAAGGCTGTGCAACTTTGTGGTACGTGTTGAATGGCCACAGCGTAAGACGCATGCGCTCCCACAGTGCCACCGGTGCCAGCGCTTTAACCATACTGCACACTATTGCCATCATAGGCCGCGGTGTGTCAAATGTGGTGCTGACCACTCTACGTCCTTATGTATAAAGCTGAACAATGTGCCTGCCAGATGCTGCAATTGTAATGGCAAGCATACGGCCAACTTTAGGGGCTGTCCAGACTATTTGAAATTGTTGCGTTTGGCAAATGTAGCCAATGTGCTTGGCAAGCGTCGTGTTGGCAGTGATGGTAATGTTTGGCAACGGCGGCACCAACAAAAACTATACCGATCACGTCAGACACAAGCACCGAAACAGCAACGGCAACAGCAGCAGCAGCCGCAACGGCAGCAGCAGCGGCAACAGCAACAGCAGCAGCAGCAGCAGCAGCAAAAAACCCGCAACAACAACCAAATCAGCAACAAAGTCAGAAACGACTAAAAAGTCAGCAACGGCGGCAAAAATCGATGCCGCAACCGATACCGAATGTCAGCAAAATTTCCCAGCTCAGTCAACAATTGCAATTACTACGACAGCAACAGCGTCAGCAGTTGCACCAGCAACAACGCTCTGTCGATAAGAATAACAGCAATAATACCAAAGGTAGGAAAATAAATCGCAAGCGCCGAAATCGTAATCGCGCTAACCGCGCTACTTGCGCACGGCGAAAAAATTTTCCTCACCAATACCAACAACAACAGCAGCTTAAGCACCAGCAAACTGGTATAGCCGGCAAAGCTATCAACGCACCAGCTGCCAGTACTATAGCCACTGGCCATGGCAACGCTGCAGCTGCTTCAAATATCCAAAAGGCAAATCTGCCAAAACATTCGAATCCTACAATCCCGTTGGATCCACGCAATCGCTTTGCTCATGTGCAAAACCTTGAACTTGCACGCCAGCAGCGATTGCAGCAACAATTTGGTGGAGCTGCTCCATCGCGTGACCAAATTGTCAATATGCAGGCCAAACAATTGGAGTCCACTTTTCAGAACGCGTTTGTAAACTCTGCTTCCAAAAAGAAACAACAGAAACCCAAACCCTTCAACTTCAAACAGCCAAATGCTACTATTGACGGTTCTGCTGTGAACATACAGCAGCAGCAGCAACAACCGCAACAGCAACAGCAACAACAGCAACATCAATCCCAGCAACAGCAACAGCAGTCTATGATCATCGATTTGACTAATGGTGCCGACGATGATCGCTTGCGCTTACAGTCGTCATCGATGAACAGCATCCACGCGGTCGGCAACAACGGCAGCAACAATAATGGGGCTGTCGACATCAACACTCAACTGCCTATGCTAATCAAGCTTTTTGAGGCGCAACAAGAGCAGATGACCAAAATGATGTCACAATTTGACAGCATGCAGCGTGTCATATCTGGTCTAACTCGTCATGCTGGTGATTCCACTGCCTCAAATTCTCCAGATCTTTAGATATTCATTAGAGAATTAAACTTGTCAAACCTTCTCTCAACATTTTTTGCGAGAACATTTTTACATTGCCCATTTAGTTATGTAGTGCACTTTTCAATGTTATAACATCTTACAGCTACATATGCCCTTTGCAACAGCAGTAGCAACAGTGGCAGGAATGGCAACTAGTATTACCCAAAATCCGGTAACAATTGGCTATAGCAGCAGCAGCAGCAACAGCATTCATGGCAACAACAACAATTGCTGATCAACACCAGCATTGGCAGCAACGTCCTACAAGCGGCAGCACCAGCGGCGGCTTAATTCATCGTCATATTAAATAAGCTATATCGCCACAGCATCAGCAGCAGCAGCAGCAAAGTCAGCTGCACTAGCCGCAAGAAAGAAGAAAAATCTACCGGAAAAAAAAAACATCATCAATAATATCATCAAGTATATGCATACTTATTTATTTTTTGATGGTAATATCATTATTAATTCGTAAAAAATTTATTTTCAATTTACTATTATTATTGACTAATTAATTACACTTAATAACATTTGTCACTTACGGGGGATAATTTCAATCAATATTATTATAATATATATATATGTATGTATATGCATTTATGTGTGTGCATGTGCGTATGGGCGCGTATATGATTGATGAACATATGCGCATGACCCCCCCTCATTTTTCTTTATATACACCATTGAGCTTTGGTCCTAGATTGAGGGACCGAACACTGTCACAAGGTGAAGGATCGTGCTTGTGTGGGTATTATTTTTATTAAAACAAAGAGAGAGTGCACATTCACGTTAGAGCTTAACATCGTCTCTTAATTTCTTTCTAAATTGTGCCAGTTTTTAGATGGTATCATTTTATTGTTTGTAATATGAATAGGATTGTATGACGGATAGCAATGCTATCGCTTAGGATGGGCATTGATTCTCTGTCGGTTTGAGGGCGATTGTATATGCAAATTTTATGCGGAGTTTGTGCGTGGTATGTTGTACGAGGCAATTTTTAAGCGATTGCACATATGTGAGGGCCGAATAATTTGTGGGTAGTAGTAGTAGAGTCGGATACAATTCGTTTTAGCCAAAATATCTCGGGCTATATTTAAGATGATGATAATAGTATAGTATTGTATTCTGACCATTCGTGTCGCCTTACATAATAGTGCGTGCGCAACTGCCTTGTGCACATACTCGCGTTCATCTGCCGTGTACATATCAGATGTCGTTCCAAATTGTAGAGGAGGGTTTTTTGTCTGCGTCCTGCACATTGCTGTCCGATCGCGTCCGTTTATATATATGAATATTTTCTTTTACACTTAATCATTCGATCAATCTCTCTCGCTCCTAAAAAGTAGCTTTGATCAATTACTGCAGGCTTATGGTAAATTAAATTATTACTGTTGTCGCACATTTACATTTAAATAATATTAGATTCATAATAATGGTGGGCTTTCTTAGTACCTTATTTTCCATTTTTCGGGGGGTATGGGGGTGGTAAGAAAAAAATTAAAAACTATTGTCATTTTAAAAAAAAAAATAGGAGATAATTAGACAGTTTAGCCATGCAGTTTAAATACAAATAGCATTGTCATTTGCTGAAAATATGTATTCGCGCCCGCGTTTGTGCTCGAGTTTGCTCGCACAGTCACGGGTGTTTGAGTGTACGTATATAAATATATATAAATATGCGCTTGTGCGTGTATGTGTGCATGGGATGCATATGCATACATACGGGTATACAGGGTATAGTTATTAAGCTTTGATAATTGATAATTATTATCACATACCATCACATATCATACTAAAATTTTTACCCTCCCAAATACCAAAAAGATTGCAATAATAACAACAATTGTGACACCCGAAAATCGGGAACGGGGAAAGGAAAGATAACCTGTTCACCGCCATTTAAAAATGAATTCTCATGTTTGCCCCTTTAAAACGTTCTTGTAAAAAAAAAAAAATTTAAAAAATGATTTCAATCATTCATCGTATTCAATATATAGATATATTTTACGTATATGTAAGTAGTATGTTAAGAATGTTAGCAATGGCAGCAACAACAACAGCAGCTAGCAAAAGGGGTTTAATAACACTAATATTATATCACTAAGTATTATATATATTTTTTTCAAAATGATTTCATATAATTAATTCCCAGTTGGCGTGCTAAACTCATGCTCATTTTCATATGCTCGGCAGACGGGGAGGGGGTGTGTGTGTGGATTTTGTGCGGGGGATCGGTGTGTGCGCGGGTATGTGGAGTGTGATGACGATGGGGTGTATGTGTTTGGGATGGGTGGGAGCTTGGGTGAGTTTGTGGGAGTGGGTATGTGTGTGTGTGTGTGTTTGTGTGGGTGCGTGTGTGCGCTCGCGCTGTGTGTATGTGTGTATGGGATGGGGGGCTGTGTGTGTGGATGGGTTGCACGAACTGGTGTTGCTGTGAATGATATATTCGTGTGTGTGCATGCATATTGTGGTTATATGTATGTGCATACATTTATTGACACACGCATCAGCTGGTCGACCCACCCCCCGCTCCTCTCTCTCGCATGCATGCATGCATGCGTAAGCGTACGCTTGCTCACGCATACATATGCATTTGCATGCGCTCTCGCTCCGGACTCTCTCTGGTTGTCGCTCTCTCAGATGCATGCGCACTATCGTTGTCTCGCCCATGCTCGTGTGCGCGCAGGTCTCGCGTGCTCTTTTCGCGCCACTCGCTCTCCCCCATGCCGTGCATATGGTGAGATCAGTTACGATTGCCTGGGGAAAGTGGTGGTGTGGTGGATTTGAGCCGTGAGTTCGCTCGCGCGCTCTCGGCCTGGATCCGCCATCCCATATAACATTTTCACCATCGGCGATCCAGCACAGTGCCCAGTCGGTTATTGAGCAGAACGGACGTGTGTAAATTTCTTTCGCGATCGCAATTAAAAAATTGTTAAATCCTTTTTGTTTGCTGCCTGCACACTCAGACTCACACATACAGTGCACAAACCATATACATAGGTACATAAGTATCGCTGTAAATTGTAAATTGTAAATTAGTAAATTGTAAACCGCACGGGAATTACCCAAACCCAAACTTAAACCCAAAAACAATTGTCAAATCGAAATCGCGAGCGCCGGCCTCAGCGAAAAAAAAATTTATTAAATATTAAAAAAAAAAAAAATAAAAAAGCCAAACCCACCCCTCAAAAAAATGCAATTATTGACATAAACCTTTCCACCCCTACTTTTTTTAATTGGCGAGAGAATTTTTGGTTTTTTTTATTTATTAAACACCACGTTTTTTTTTTTTTTTTTTCATTCTACCCCCCCCACCCTCCTTTTTTCCCCAAAATGACCTTTTTCACCTTTAACCCTACCCCCCCCCCCTTTTTTTTTTTTGCCTTTTTGGGAAGGTTAATCTTAACCTGCCAGTTACAGCAACTGTATCTAAAGGTTCGTGCGAGGATGAAGAAGCTTAGCTGGTTTGTGGGGGTTAAAATCGACCCTTTCTTAAAAAAAAAATATTTTATAAAAAAAAGGTTTTAACACTAACTAGTACTCCACTCCTCCTTTTTGGGGTGCACTCACAAGTCAGTCGCGCTTTGAAGAACTGCAAGTCGTTCAAAACAAGGCTCTCAGGCTAATTGCCAACGCACCATGGTACATTAGAAATGCCACCTTGCATACTGACCTAAAAGTTAAGATGGTAGAAGACTACTACAATGAAGCTTGTAGCAGGTACATTCAAAGGCTACTTTCCCATGAAAACCCTGAAGCTCGGAGAATTGCTACTCATGCGTACTTACCAAATAGGCTCACCCGTCAAAGATACCTGAGCATGATAGAGAGATTTGTCCCGCATCACGTGAGACTCTCAACTCCAGAGCCACTCCCTGAATGGATGCAACTGCGCGAGGAGCGTCGACAGGAGCGTCTTGAAGCAGCCAGGCGTCGCGCTGACCATGCTAGGCGTGAGCAAGAGCGCATCGCAGAAATTCGTGAGCGGAGGCGTCGTGAGGGGCAAGCCGAGACCAACCTCCATACTCAAAGTACCCATAACATCGAGTTTGATAGAGTCGTACCACATATAAACAGTCCTCGTGCGCTTGAGCGGCGGCAGCGACTAAGACAAGAGCTTCTGTGCATCCTTGATCAACGTGAGCGCTCTTTAATGTCAATGCGAGAAACTGTAAACCTGCGTGATTCTCCGATCCTACAGACAATACCTGATCAGCATCAAATGGTCCGGAGTGGAAATGGTGATAGCCTGGTGTCTGGCATTTTAGCCATAATACGCCCACCTACTTCACCCACTTCCGTTAACTCTCTCCTGGATCCATCTCGAGAATCCCTCTCCAATGCTAACCAAGCAAACGTAACTCCGCACTGCCCGGTATCCTGTGTGATGGAGATAGCTCCTGTAGCTTTAGCTGACTTTCGCACTGATAATCACGCGCCGATCCTTTCATATCCTGAGCTACAGCAAAATACTGAACCTGTTCTGAGGGTTCCCCATGATAACAGCCTAGTGGCAGGAATAATGGCCATAATAAGCACACCTGTGAACAATCCAGAGAATTCTGGACCGTCAGATATGGCTTCAGGTGTCCTCTCTATGTCAGCGGCTCCACATACCTCCTTGCCGGGAGCAAGCACTCAAGCAGCAGCGGTCCATAAGCCCCGTAAACTAAACTGTGTCACTGCGATTATTTATGTAATCATTGCCATTCTCGACCCTCATCATTAATGTTGAATGCGGTGTCAACACATTCAAACCAAAATGTTTTTTATTATTATTAAAAAAAAGAATAAACAACTAAAAAACAAACTGCATTTAAATAATAGAATATATAAAGTTCGAAGTTCGATTTTGGTCAAAATTCATGTTAAAAAAAAACATCATCATTTGCCAAATCTTTCGACTTCGATAACTTCGGCAAAACTGACCCGATTTTCAAAAGCAATGTCTTAAAAGTCATGGTTTGGCATCTAGAACAAAACTGCATTTAAATAATTTCATTTAAATAAAATTAGATTTTTGGTCAAAATTCATGTTAAAATTTTATGCCAAAAAATCGACTTGGGCATTGGTAAAATCTTTCGACTTCAATAACTTCGTCAAAACTGACCCGATTTTCAAAAGCAATGTCTTAAAAGTGATGGTTTGGCTTTTAGAATAAAACTGCATTTAAATAATTTCATTTATATAAAGTTAGATTTTTGGTCAAAATTCATGTTAAAATTGTATGCCAAAAAATCGACATCATAATTTGGCAAATCTTTCGACTTCGATAACTTCGGCAAAACTGACCCGATTTTCAAAAGCAATGTCTTAAAAGTCATGGTTTGGCATCTAGAATAAAACTGCATTTAAATAATTTCATTTAAATAAAATTCGATGTTTGGTCAGAATTCATGTTAAAATTGTATGCCAAAAAATCGACTTGCGCATTGGTAAAATCTTTCGACTTCGATAACTTCGGCAAAACTGAACCGATTTTCAAAAGCAATGTCTTAAAAGTCATTGTTTGGCATCTAGAATAAAACTGCATTTAAAAAACTACATTTAAATAAAATTAGGTTTTTAGTCAGAATGCATGTTAATGTTTTATGGCAAAAAAATCGACTTGGGCATTGGTAAATTTTTCGACTTCGATAACTTCGTCAAAACTGACCCGATTTTCAAAAGCAATGTCTTAAAAGTCATGGTTGTGCTTTTAGAATAAAACTGCATTTAAATAATAGAATATATATAAAGTTCGATTTTTGGTCAAAATTCATGTTAAAATTTAATGCCAAAAAATCGACTTGGGCATTGGTAAAATCTTTCGACTTCGATAACTTCGGCAAAACTGACCCGATTTTCAAAAGCAATGTCTTAAAAGTCATGGTTTGGCATCTAGAACAAAACTGCATTTAAATAATTTCATTTAAATAAAATTAGATTTTTGGTCAAAATTCATGTTAAAATTTTATGCCAAAAAATCGACTTGGGCATTGGTAAAATCTTTCGACTTCAATAACTTCGTCAAAACTGACCCGATTTTCAAAAGCAATGTCTTAAAAGTCATGGTTTGGCTTTTAAAATAAAACTGCATTTAAATAATTTCATTTATATAAAGTTAGATTTTTGGTCAAAATTCATGTTAAAATTGTATGCCAAAAAATCGACATCATAATTTGGCAAATCTTTCGACTTCGATAACTTCGGCAAAACTGACCCGATTTTCAAAAGCAGTCTTAAAAGTCATGGTTTGGCATCTAGAATAAAACTGCATTTAAATAATTTCATTTAAATAAAATTCGATTTTTGGTCAGAATTCATGTTAAAATTTTATGTCAAAAAATCAACTTGCGCATTGGTAAAATCTTTCGACTTCGATAACTTCGGCAAAACTGAACCGATTTTCATAAGCAATGTCTTAAAAGTCATTGTTTGGCATCTAGAATAAAACTGCATTTAAATAACTACATTTAAATAAAATTAGGTTTTTGGTCAGAATGCATGTTAATGTTTTATGGCAAAAAAATCGACGTGGGCATTGGTAAAATCTTTCGACTTCAATAACTTCGTCAAAACTGACCCGATTTTCAAAAGCAATGTCTTAAAAGTCATGGTTTGGCATCTAGAATAAAACTGCAATTAAAAAACTACATTTAAATAAAATTAGGTTAATGATCAGAATGCATGTGAATGTTTTATGGCAAAAAAATCGACTTGGGCATTGGTAAATTTTTCGACTTCGATAACTTCGTCAAAACTGACCCGATTTTCAAAAACAATGTCTTAAAAGTCATGGTTTGGCTTTTAGAATAAAACTGCATTTAAATAATAGAATATATATAAAGTTCGATTTTTGGTCAAAATTCATGTTAAAATTTTATGCCAAAAAATCGACATCATCATTTGCCAAATCTTTCGACTTCGATAACTTCGGCAAAACTGACCCGATTTTCAAAAGCAATGTCTTAAGAGTCATGGTTTGGCATCTAGAACAAAACTGCATTTAAATAGTTTCATTTAAATAAAATTCGATTTTTGGTCAAAATTCATGTTAAAATTGTATGCCAAAAAATCGACATCATAATTTGGCAAATCTTTCGACTTCGATAACTTCGGCAAATTTGACCCGATTTTCAAAAGCAATGTCTTAAAAGTCATTGTTTGGCATCTAGAATAAAACTGCATTTAAAAAACTACATTTAAATAAAATTAGGTTTTTGGTCAGAATGCATGTTAATGTTTTATGGCAAAAAAATCGACTTGGGCATTGGTAAAATCTTTCGACTTCAATAACTTCGTCAAAACTGACCCGATTTTCAAAAGCAAAATCTTAAAAGTCATGGTTTGGCTTTAACAATAAAACTGCATTTAAATAATTGAATTTAAATAAAATTAGATTTTTGGTCAAAATGCATGTTAAAGTTTATTTCCAAAAAATCGACTTAGGCATTGGTAAAATCTTTCGACTGCCATAACTTCGTCAAAACTGACCCGATTTTCAAAAGCAAAATCTTAAAAGTCATGGTTTGACCGCTAGAGCAATACTTAATTTTGATGATCCTGTGTATAATATGAAAGTTTTTTCCGCAATCGCGTATAAAACAGTCTGATCTAGCTCTAAAAAAGAGGCAGCACGGACATGTACATACATTGTGTTACGTTTGTTATCTTACGAACAGCAAGACAACACATATACAATGACAATTATACCTATTTGATATTACTCTTAAATAAGACTCTTTGTATGTATTGAAACAATATTTTTGTCCCTTGAGCCTATAGATGTTTACACATCAAAAATGTGTTCTCTATTGAGAATATAGTAACATGTCTGATATTTAAATAGCTAAATAGTAATGTTAATACAGTTATCGTACATTTACCGGTTACACATAAGAATCTATTCAGTTTCTTCATGGACCAATTTTTAAATATCAGCTGGCAATCCCAGTTGCCTACTTTGATCATTGAGTGTATTTAGTCGGCCAAATTAACATTTACATTCCCTAAATGAAGAAATAGGGGAGTTTTGAAGGGGAAATTTGCATTTGCTTCTGAGATAATAAAGGGAAACCGAGAGTGAGAGGGAAGGAGGGAGTATATATTCAGAAGCCGCGACTTGGTGTGTTGACTGACAAATATTTAGTAAAGATATATGTATGTATGTATGCGTGAACGGTTGGCCAGTCGGTTAACTGATTAACTATCTCGACGTGCTGACAGGCGCTGTACGCAGCTGCTGCATTAAGATAAAACAACGCCGTCAACAGCTACACAGCCTCTGCTTTTCAGTCAAGTTAAGAGTCTGAAACCAAATGTGTCGCGAAATTTTGTCAACGTTGCTGTTCCTAGTCCTAGTGCTGCTGATTTGTGGGGCATGCAAGACGCAATCCGTGCAACTAAACAGCTGCAATGCAACACAGCTAAGCGAATTGAAAGATGTGTCCTCGCTTACCGAACTTAAACTGAGCAATTGCAGTCTGTATGAAATTAAGAATGCCCTCTTTTTACACTATGGTCATCTTTTAAGTCTGGAACTGCAGCACTGTAAGCTCAATGGTCTAGAAGATTATGCACTTCATGGCCTGGCACGACTCCAGAGCCTTTCACTGGCACATAATAACCTGAGCGAGGTTAGGTCTTGGACAGACCAGCCTCTAGCAGCACTTGCCTCACTCGACATCAGTTTTAATTCTTTGCAAAATCTGCCCTCGCGAGTTTTAGCGCTGTACCCCCAACTACAGCAACTGAACCTGAGCCACAATTTTATTGAACACTTGCAGCCAGACTGCTTTTACAATCTGTTGCATTTGAAGCATCTACAGCTGCATAATAATCGCCTGCAGCTAATTGAAGACAGCTTCTTTCATGGTCTACATCGTCTTTCCAGTTTGGCCCTGCAACATAATCAAATCAAGGAATTGCAGCCGGCAACTTTCGAGAGCAATACACATCTACGCTCTCTGCGATTGGAACATAATCAACTTACTAGCTTGCAATTTCTCAAGGAACGCAGTTTGACGAGACTGGTTCACTTAAATCTATCAAGAAATTCACTGCGAGCACTGGAACCTTTGGGATTTACCAAGATTTTCGAGCTACAGCATTTGGATTTGAGTTATAATAAGCTTAAGGAGCTGACTAACGATAGTTTAATAGGACTAGAATCGTTGCAGGTCAGTTAGTATGAAGTTGATCCAATAGAAATATAAAACAAGGCAAAAAAGAATGAATCTAAGTGATCCCATTAAATACTTATCAAATACCAGAGTAATCTCACAAAGCACAAAATTTATTAGGGATTTCATTTTTAAATAAAGTGTTATCAGAAATATTGTTAGAAAAGCCTTAAGTTATTCAATTGTTAAAATTAAAATATTTTAGATCACATTATACACTATTAAAGGTACTTTGAATATCATAAAATAAACTAGTAAAGGTAGTATATGTTTATATAAGGATCTGTTAACAGACTGGAATGCTAAGTTAACGGGCAACGCAATGATTTCAACTTTTATAAAACTTACAAACTGATTTAACAATTTTGATATAACTTTATTTTTGATAACAACTAAGATTTGATAATCTCAAAAGTTTCCTCTCCTTCTCTCTCTCTTCAAAATAAAATAAATCTGATATATTATCTTATCTTTTCACCCACAGCGTCTAAATATCAGTCATAATATTATAAACGACATCGATACAGGAAGTCTTTTCCCACTGTGTATTTTACAGGAGCTTGATGTAAGTTTTAATCAACTACAAACATTGCCCGAGGTGCTTTTCCAGTCAAACAGTCAGCTCAATAGCATCAATCTGTCCAACAATCAACTTCACGAGCTGCATGCTAATCTTTTTAAAGAATTGATGTACCTGGATAATTTAAATTTAGCCTGGAATAAGCTTAGTGATGCCAGTTGGTTGGAGCAACTGGCGCCGGCTCTCAATCGTTTGGCTTTAAACGTAGATCTCAGTTCGAATCGATTGGAGACGCTTAATTTGAGCAGTTTACTCTTCTTGAAGCATGTTAATCTGGCCGATAATTATTGGAACTGCACCTGGCTCGTCAGAAATATGCTGAGAAAGCCTCCAGCATCGCTTAAATTTGTTCGCTCTTGGCCCATGCTAAGCGCCTGGAGAAATGATGAACTGTTTAAAGTTCGAGGCGTCGATTGCTTCGATGGTCAACAGAATCGCTCCATTGTCCTGCTTGATGTAGACTTTGCAAGACAGCAGACGACGTCTAGCTGTAACTGTGAGGTTAGTCAGTTAATGATACATAATAGTAGAGTCAATTTAGATTAAAGAATTTTCTGCTGTTAATAACACATTTGTGTTTATTGATATGTTAAGATGTTTATATTAAGGATTTCCGCGTTGATAAAATTTTTCTAAAAAATATAACTATAACTCCCTGCCTTTAGCAGACAACTGATGTTCTAAGTCCCTTGACTCCACCTCTGACATGGCCGAAAATCCGTACAGATCGCTTCGATTCACGGTCAGTTATCATCTGGATGCTGGTGGCAATTGCGATCGCATTTGCTGGACTGCGCTGGGGTCAACGCTTTATGGATCGCAAGGAAACCAACAATAATTTACAAGAGATGCAGGATTCGGTAAGATTTTGTTAAATTAAACTGAGATAACACCTCTTTCATAAAGCGTATCATATTTTACAGCTTATCATGCAGAATGATCATAAAGTGGAAATCGAAGTTGAATCAAGGCATCTTAGAAATGATCGCGAACGATAATCTTTATAATAAAATTGAAAACACAAAAGATTTATCTATAAAATACTTTTTAGGCAATTATATTCATTGAAATTTAGTATTTGAGTAAAACTATGTCTGAGTGTTAGAAACTTAATGCTATATAATAATAGATATGGTTAACTTATTCGTAGAGACGCTCAATCAATGGAGCATACTTGGCATATACAACATTGCGCCTGATTTTAAGAGTAGGTCCCAGTTCCCCAGTGGCCAACGAAAATTCGTGTGGGAGCAGAGCGAACTTTTGAACACGCTGAGCATTTGAGATAGCTTTCTCATTGGCCCGCTTTATGCCCGCCTCCAGGGCCTCAAAGAGCTTGGGTTCCGCATTGATATTGAGAGCGGCAGCAAGAGCATTTGCATCACTGTGCAACTGAAGATCAGTGGGCAACTGAAGTAAATCCGAGAGATGCGTTTGATCTAGTCCCAAGGGCTGTAACCATTTAATTGTCTCCTCACGCAACTCATTCAGAGGTAGACCAGTGTGTGCATCGGATTTGGTTTTCAGTGCCAACAAGACCGTTAGATACTTGCGATGATCACCAATAAGCAGAGCATTGCTTACGCAGGGCAACTCTTGTTTGATGATCTCCTCAATGTACACGGGGGGAATATTTTCACCGCCAGCTGTGATGATCAACTCCTTCAATCTGCCCGAAATGACCAAATTTCCATGCGCATCCAGGTAACCTATATCTCCACTGTGCAGCCAACCATCTTCCGTGATTGTCTCTTCGGTTTTTTCCGGTTCCCCTAGATAGCCCATAAAAGTGCTACGACCACGTATTACAATTTCACCCTGACCATTTGCTTTGGGCTTATGTATTTTGACCTCAGTGCCCATTAAGGGTGTACCCGAACTGTATAAATTTGTGATGTGTTCGTTTAGGGTTATTGCTCCACTTGTTTCTGACATGCCGTATACATCAGACAAGGGCATATCCAATCCCAAAAAGAAGTGCTTGAGTTCCTCTGAGACAGGCGCACCGCCCGTGAGGAGAGTCTTACACAGTTCCAAGCCGAGCATTTGACGGATGGGTCGAATGGTGCAAGAAGCCAGCCAATACTTGGCCTGGGCATAAATGGAGACCTTTTCGCTAAGAAAGAAAAAAGATTATTAACAATATTGAACATCGGAAAGATTATCAGAGAACTCACCCAGCAATTGTGTCCAAATGATGTTGTGCTACCAGTTCCTTGGCCTTAGACAAAAGCAGACGGGAACAAGGATTGGCTTTGGCCTCGGTTGCGACAAGATGCTCCTGGAACTTTTCAAAGACACGCGGTACACCAAAAAAGCGAGTTGGTCTTGCTTTCAATAACGTACGCACTAGGGTACCCTTGAGAGCATCCTTATCTGCAAAGTAGACACAACCGCCGTGCTCCATGGCTAGATAGATATCAAAGATTTGCGCGGCAATGTGACTTAGTGGTAAATAGCTAACCATGCGTTCCATACGTGTCGCGATACGCTCCAATGTATCGGCGACTATTTTCATTTCCTAGATAATGGCATCGTGGGAGAGCATCACAGCCTTGGGCATACCAGCAGTTCCCGATGTGAAGATCAGCAGTGCACACTCATTTGAATAGATCGCCTGCTCTCGACGAATCAACTCCTCCTGTTGCTTAGCTCCGTCGATCGACGGTTGCTCCTCCAACTTCTGCCAGCTGTAGTAACCCTCCTCCCGATCCACAAAACATTCAAAGGGTGCATTGAGCTGGATAACAGCCTTAAGTCGGGGCAGTTTATTTTTAATCGCCCTCAATTTTGCCATCTGCTTATCATCTTCGACGATACAAACTGTTGCCTGACTGGTGAGCAAAGCGTGATGCACTGCATCCGCCGAGTTACTCGGATAAATACCCGATACAGTACCGCCAGCACGCAATGTACCCAGCTCGGCAAAGAACCATTCGGGACAATTGAAAGCCAGTATTCCTACC
Organism: Scaptomyza montana; assembly: GCA_018904305.1. Taxonomy (NCBI): domain Eukaryota; kingdom Metazoa; phylum Arthropoda; class Insecta; order Diptera; family Drosophilidae; genus Scaptomyza; species Scaptomyza montana. Next base: position 3,043,499 of record JAEIGR010000011.1, on the reverse strand, counting down.
GAACTGCGCTCCTCAAGACCCACATGCATGAGCATTAAAGCTGCCTGCTCCACTCTCTTCGCGTACTCTGCATATCTGAGCGTAATCCAGGTCTCATCCTTTCCAGTTGTTTCCCAGACCAAAGCAGGTAAGTCGGCATATTTCTCACAGCTCTCGCGAAAGAACTCTGGTATGGTTTTTGCTTTTATTGTATCGTTCTCATCTCTTCGCAATTTAACAGCCTCTTGTAGAGAGGTGCTCGTATAGCTGGTAGCTGGTTTAAGCTTCTCGCTGCTCCTTTCTAGAGCCGCGTGTATCATGTTTGAAGGCTTGACGTTGAATAAACTGCGAGCAACTTCATCGACCCCTATTTAAGGCTTAATACCTAGCCTTTGGTAAGGCACGGATGGCATATCACGAAGCGCGTTCATTCGTTATCTCGGAAAGAGCTCGCGTCTGCTCTTGAATCTAACCTGATTCTAGACACAAGCTGACCTTATTTATTCAGCACTTAAACAACATTTTCGTTCACTTGGTCAAATACAAATTTTAAAAATGTTTATCAAATAGTTTAAAGAAATATATTATTAGAAAATAAGGGTTAAAAATATTTAGATATCTATTAGTTTAAAATTCAATTTGGTAAAGCATTTGAAAAAAACGTTATCTGATCAATTAAATGTAAAATATTTTGAACATTCAGAGCTCAAATTTTTGATTATTATTGAGTATTTGGTTGTTTAAATTATATTTGTATAAAATCTCGTCCCATAATTGTTTACGGTGCAGTCTTATCGCTTAAAGACTTTGCCTGTGAAATGACTCCAAATATAAAACCAAAAAAGTATTTACATTTTAAATCCATTGGACTGAACTTTTAACACCCTAACTGCAAGTTAATCGGTTGTAATAGACAGAACAGATAATGAGCTATATGCTTGACTGGATTAAAGCAGATGCAAGACTTATCACTCACATTTTCTGTCAAGAGGAGCAGCATCTTCTTATAGTTACAATATTAATCTTGCAGCTTACAGCTTACGTCAAATGACTTGCAAATATCACAGGTCATGTCAGACTTCAAGAAAGTAACAAAGGAAACTTATAAGCGCTTCTCAAATACAAACAAGCTTATCTTCGAAGTGAATTTTTAATATATTAATAATTACACAGCATTACAAAGCATTTTGTGAATTTTAATTATAGCTATATAAAAATATACTAATTTAAAAAATTCTTTATGAGTCATAAAAACATAAGGTTACACACGTTTCAAACATATGGCTTTATCTATTGTACACCCAACTTTAAATCCGCTTAAATCTTTTTGCATGTCATAAACAGTGACAAGCTTTCACACTACATACCGTGTACATCTCTACATAACTGACCTGCGGCCTATCGAAATGCACAACTAAGCAGGTCAGTAAGAGAGTAATGAGCGGTCTAAGCATTGAGAGCTTCATCACATAACAATAGCAACGAAAACGCGTGTGTCGCTGCTGCTGTTCAGTGCTGCCAAAATCTCCAAAGCAAAAATTGCTAGAATTTGAAAAAAAAAAAAAATTTTAATTAACGTGCTTCTTGACACTCTTTCTGTAGCAGCCATAGAAAAAGATATTTGAAAAGTTTCAAGTCTCTAGCTTGCAGGGTATCGAAAAAAGATGCGTTCACACAGAAGAACAGAGAGACAGACGGACATTGCACAAACCCAATATACTTCGGTCTTCGGTAACTAGTATAAAAATGATAAATTTCTTGCTTTAAGCTATGTATTTGCAAATTCTTTAAGCTTTTTCATTTCCAAATATGCTAGATCTAGCCTGAAATAAGCTAATCCGGCAACACTGCTGCTATTGCTTTAGTTGCCGTACACAAACTTGAATTTGTAACGGTTCTTCTTTGCTTTGCTTTGCCTATCCACCTTCGGGCTAGTCACTCAGCCACGCTTTGCTCTTGCATTACACGCGTTTGCCTGGTTGCCTAACAAGATACGCAAATATATGTACACATGCTGACGCATGCATACATACATCTGTATAAGCGTGTGTATGTACGAAAGCAATGAAATAGAAGCAGAAATAAAACTCACATACTATGGGCTCGCCCCAGCTGGCATATAACAAAAACAACAGAGCAAGAAATACCAACAGCAAAGTCGCCGACAACAGAGGCGCTGCTAACTGTGCATTCATGTGCGCCTGTTCGGCCAACAGTCATTTTTTGTACAAATTTATAATTTATTGTTTAATTTATTTTATTGCAAAATGCCAAACAGTGTGCCTATGTTAACACGCACACACACACAATAAACAAATGAACATGTGTTTGAACAAGTTGTTTGCTGCGTTGCTGCAGCAACAACAGCTCTGTGTATGTTGTATTATTAACCCAATTGTAATTGTTGCAATTTGCTGACTGCGGCTTATCATTTGTCATGGACGCAACAACAACATTATTATGAAATTATTTACCTTCGAACAGCAGCCCATGAATGACAAACAAGTGTAAATATTGTCGTTTACCATGCGAGCGAGGATGATGAAGCGGAGGCATAGAGAAACAGTGGGACAGAGAGAGAGAGAGAAGGCCATAAGAACAACAACACAAACATACATATGTATGTATGTATATGTGTAGTTGCATATTTCGTTTTGTGTTTCTGTTGTGCAGTATGGTACTTATGTATGTATGTGGTAAACTACTAGCTCGCATATAAAGAGATTTAAATAAATAAAAAACAAATACGGCATAGTTAATTTTGGCTATGCCAAGACTATGATACCCTTCACACATGGATTAATTTTTTTTTTCGCTCCTATTTTTACTCTTGAGCGTCATTAACTTGTTCGTGTGCGACAACAACAACAACAATTTGAAAATTGTTTGCGTTATACCACTTTTGAAGCAAATGAGCTATATGTAGGTACATGAAAGTGCACGACGGCAACAACAATTGATAGTACGATATGGTCAATTTGTATGGTGGCTATGTCGAAGAATGGTCCGAGCGGGATGAAATTTCATAGTGAACAAACCCGACATGATCTAAGCAATCTGTGAAAGTTTCATCAAGATCGGTTCAGCAGTTTGGCCGGAAATCGTGTTGAAACAGACAGACGGACGGACGGAAATCAATTCCTGAGCTCGTCCTGATCATTTTGATATATAGTTTATGTGGTCTCCCATCATTCCTTTAAGGCGTTACAGATTCATGACAAACTCAATATACCCTGTTTCACATGTGTGAAGGGTATAAAAAGGGAAGTGTAAAGTATGTAACGGTACAAAGAAATTATAATAATATAAAGTGGGTAAAAAAAATCGTACATTTAATGCTCTTTAGCAATAAAGTCAATCAAGTCAACAAATGCTCAGCGCAGATAGTATTCTATTAGGCTGGATCCAAAAAACTATAAAAAAAAAAATTCAGACTGTGTTAGATCACACGGGCGCATACATAGGTTAACCGTAGAATACGTCTGTCTTTGTGCAACAAAAATTATGAAAGTATACTATGTTTATGAATTTGAAATTTAAATATATTAAACATATAAAACAAAACCCTGTGCACATGCTATCCGCTATCGCACTTGAAAACACTTATTGCTTACATTACTAATGTACGCATGCTCTTTTCCTTTTATTTTGCAAATATTTTGTTAAGTATTTGCGCTTTTTAGGAGGCATTTTATTAAATTTTTATTCTTTGAAAACAAAGATATGTATATATATTTTGTATTCATCCATGCAAAAATGTCTGATTACTACTGCTATCGGTAACCGATGCTGCCCTCGATAGTGCCAGCAATAGTATAAACCATCGATAGTTCCATTGATTGTTTGCTGAGCTGAGACGTACAGTGCAAGTGAAACAAACCCATATGCACATGCTATCAGCTATCGCACTCGCTCACACTTATTGCTTACATCACTTATACTAATATACACAAAAAACACACAAATTTGAAAAAAGTTTAATCCTGCCCGAATATTTTAATGAAATTTCCACACTTAGAAGAAATCAATTATGACCGCATATATATCAAAGGAAAGGAAATCAAGTCCATTTTATATTGAGAAAAAATAAAAAAATAGTTCATCAGGGAGTTTTTTTAGCAACTTGAAATTTAAAAAAAGTAATGATTTTTGCACTGATTTTTTGCCTTAAAAAGTTATATTTGTGGCAAAAGTATATAAAATTTGAATGTTGGAATGTTTGTTTAACTCATCTCAACCTATATTCCAAAAAATTAGCTTAAATGATGAATTTTTGAGATTGCTAGAGCAATTTAAAGTTTTTGAAATGAAGCAAAAATATACACATTTTTGGTTCAATTTTTTTTAATAGAAATAGTAATTAATACATATAAATATATATTTATTGAAAGTTTGAAGCTTCATGAGCAATAAGCGATTTTGTGAAACAATTATAATAAAAAACAACTTTTTCAGATTGAGACCTCATTATTGAAAGGTAAGACGAATTCTAGGTAAAAAAAAAAAAAAAAACAATAGAAATTAAACTTATGTACATAAACTGCTTAAAATTAAACAATATACAATTATTTTTGTCTGTGTAAAAAATTAGTTGTGATAAATTACATAAATCCATTCGATAGAATTTTTTATGCACTCAAGGTCCAGCCTGAATGCCCGCAGACTTAAAACTGATTTGAAAATGAATATGTATGTATGTATGTATGCTCACATACAATCAATGTTCCTTCATATTAACTTATTGTTAAGCGAAAATCTAAGCCAGTCAACATTACTAAAGACAAAAGAAAAAGTTTTTTTAAACGTATAACACAACAGCAAATTTTAAGTTCCGAACGCTATAGCTATTGATCCTGAAGGACAACATACAAATTTAAGGCAGCGTTTACAATGTCAGCGTGAGATTGGAAAATGTTTTGTTCCTGTCTGACACACATATTTTTCACATAAGTTTGTCTCCCTCATTTCCAATCTGTAACCGGTCTCGCTTGCATCTCAGCTTGGAGTGGAAAAAAGCTATTCAAAAATTGAGTTTTAAAAGCTGTCAATAGGTGTCGCATTTTCGAAATTAGCAACATGTGCTTGAAAGCACCAAAGCTCTAACCTCTATTTTACTCAAAATGGCTGTCAATAGGTGTCGCATCTTCGTAAGCTCCAATGTTTTTACCACTATTTTACTCAATACAGAGGTAAATGTTAATATAATTCACTATTTAATATTTATTTAGTACATATTAACGCATATATAACAATAAAATCATTGTTTTGTAAGAAAAGCAAATCGTTTAATTTTCGCGCCATTGCAAATGTGTTAGCTGAGTCGAATCAGCTGATTGCATTGTTCACGCTGACATTGTAAACTACCAGCGTGGATTTCAGACTTTTAAAAGCTTCAATCCAAGCTAAGCTGACATTGTAAACGCTGCTTTAAATGCAATTTTATAAAAAGACGAATTAACTATTTATGTATGTATGTACATACACGTCAAGAAGCATATTCACAAAATTTACACGAAAAATGTAGCACAAAGCGCCCGCGCTTTTTTTCACAATTATACTAGAATTTTTCGATTATTATTGTTTTAAGCTTATTTTAAAACTTATTTTTTAATGTTTAAAAAAGCGTATTTTTTAGTTTTTTCAAACTGCATATACATGCAGATGTATTTCTGCCTAGTTACTAAATCGTATGTGCAGTAAAACATGTGTTATACACGCACGATACGTGACGGTGCTGATTTGGTCGCGGGGTGTAATGTGAGAGCGTGGAGTGTGCATGTGCATGTCTGTGGCTTTTGTAGATTTGTTTGTGTACATATAGATATAGGAAAATAATCAGGCGCACAGCATTGATTAGCTGGCGAAAAAAAAGCCACCGAGGCAAAGTCAAAGCAAAAAGTTTATACGAACAAGTGAGTGAGCAGCCATAACAGCAACAACAATAACAGCAACAAGTACACACAACAATAAAGAAACACATGTATTCATATACACCAAAACAACAGTAACAACAACAACAACAGCAGCACCACACAAAACGATACACACACAAAACTACTCAAAAAGAGGCAGAGACGAGCACGACGGACACCCGAGACGGCGTCGACGACGACAGATACACAACATTTATATTCATGTACCCGCCAGTAACAAAAACAACAACACAAGGAGTATGGCGCACATTCACGCAAATGAACACAAACATAAAGAAGCAAAAAAAAAAGCGAAATAAAAATAACATATGTATGTACATACTGATACGTATGTACGTTTGAACATAAATAAGTATGTCTGGCAGTACATGCATTGCACGGTGTGCCCCTTTTGCAACTCACTCAAACTCATTTCTACACTCATGAGAAAAGCTATGTCAGCGTCAAAGCCAAAATGTAGCAGTAGCATATCGACGGCAGCCTCAGTAGCAGAGTAACGTGTGTTGCTTCGGTAGTCGGTTGGTGTGGCGGATGCGGGGGGCAAGCAAATGAACAATACCAACAACATATGTATGTAAATATTATACATATTTACGGGCATACACTATTAGTTGCCGGTGCTCTCTTTGCTGTTCTCTCGCTTGTCTTCCCATGTTCGACCAGTTAACCACATAAATAGCACATACAATAACAACCGGTATTTAAAACTGTTTTAATCCCATCATTAACACACCCGCAGCACACAAAGCAAAACACCAGCCATCAAAAATGTCATAAGCAAATTGCACATGTGTACATATGTATGTACGTACACATGTACATATGAATGTCGATACGCAGAGTATATAAAATGTCAATATGTACATATTTGATAAGTTCAATATGTGTCGTCAATGCGTTTGTATTTTTTTTTTTTATACCCTTAACCCATAAAATGGGTAAATAAGGGTATAATGGTTTTGTGCAAAAGTATGTAACAGGCAGAAGGAAGCATCTCCGACCCTATAAAGTATATATATTCTTGATCAGCATCAATAGCCGAGTCGATTTAGCCATGTCCGTCTGTCCGTCTGACCGTCTGTCCGTCTGTATGAACGCGTGGATCTCAGAGACTACAAGAGCTAGAGACTTCAGATTTGGGATATAAGTTCTCCTATATCATGAGCAGAACAAGTTTGCTTCAAATTATCGATAGCTATTCTGGTTTCCGATATACGCATGGAATCGATAACAAAAAAATATCGAATTTGGAAAATGCAAAAAATGAGGGTTGAAAGAATGGGTAACGATAGATATTTTCTGAAAATTTCGTCCAAATCGGTTAAGAAACACCGGAGATATCGAATTTAATCGATTGAAGTTAAGTCAGTATACCAAAGTCTTATATAAATTTAATTTATTTATTGCAACTGGGTTCAGGGTATCTTCTAGTCGGGCTGTCCCGACTAGAGCCTTCTTACTTGTTTTAAATTAAATTCAGTGCATTATGTTTTTAAGTTAGAAGATTCATATATTTGGACTATTTTGTCGGGTGGATTCCGTTTACGAATGACAAGCGTTCAAAGAGAGCATTGCTATCGTGAGTACACAAGCTAGTGAAAAAGAAGCAATGCTCTAGGTAAAATATGTACATACATACATATATTTTACTAGTAAGCATAGGAAAGTACATACATATTAAGAGAACGCTTGTGGAACAATGCTAAAACCACATAGCACACATGTTTGTTATTTTGGTAATATGTCGTACCATTTAATGCTTTGTAATTTAAAGCACTGACTTTAAATTACTCACATTACTGTTATTTTCACAGCCGTTATCAGTTTTCCGCTACGACTCCAATTATTCCGCTGACCGACAATCAATGGAAAGTTGTCAAGGCATTGTACGGCTATTAAATATGTCTTTGGCTGATAACGTTATGAACCGTCATGATCTTTAAACAACATTCGTAAATCTTAAGATTGTAGGCATATTGTTTATAATAACACATATTTTTTCATGCATCCACATATGTATGTAGAATGCTTAAAAGCTCAAAGATAACTTAAGAGTAATTTCTATTAAAACAAATTTAAATGAATGCCAAGACTGTTCGTTGCCTGCCTCTTTTTCTGGTCGTCAAGGTAAAATCATTGTAGATGGTTGCTTGTGTGAAGCGCCGATAATCAGAAAAAATTAAGTTGTTGTTAATGGTAGGCGCTGCTTTTAAAAAAGCGACAAGATTGACGATGCGTTTGCGATGCTGTCTTAAGCCAATACAGACATCATGAGACCCAGAAATATTCCCAGGTATACACAAGTATCTATGTAAGTATGTACATATATTTTTTAATTTGATCGCCTTCAACGTTTTTGTTGTTGCTGTTGTTGACTACTTCATTTAGTTTTCATGCCATTTCTGGTTTTAGCTTGGACTCAACGCTTTCACTCATTACAATCGTTCGTACATTTGTATCTATGCATGTATGCTGATACAGGCATTTACATACCGGCTAATATACAAACATAAACACAATCTTAGAACGTTGACAACGACGTCGACGCCGCTGTTACCGTTTAAGCTGTGTTCGCGAAGCAGCAGAAAGCTACTTCTACTCTTACTACATGTGTACATATGTTCATACAAAAACAACACTTAATACACACATTGCCTACACGTTTGCCTGCTAATAATTTCTGTGCGCCTGATTTGTGCTCATGTTTATTTGTATATATCGAGCCACACAAACGCACGATACACATATGCAAAACCAACATCAGCAACAAAATAAGGGACTTGGTACACATGTCTACACACATTACTTAAGCATACATATTTATGCATAAACAACAGATATGTGGATATGTGACGACAACAACAGCAATGCCTTTAATGAACATACATATGTATACTCACATATGGATGTATGTTTTTGTCTATGCGTATTAACATTTGTACACTTGTCGGTTTGTTGTTAGGCCCGGTCTCTTTTGAGAGAATGGTTGCAAATATGATTGGAGCAATATTATAATGAATACTTGAATTCTGGATTGAGTGCCTTTAGGTATTTAACTCAAACTCAACTTGGAATTGAGTGTGTTACGCAATACAAAATGAGGGCGCGCTTGTTGTGGAACATACATATGTTAACAGCAATGTTAAGCCCTTGCGAAACTTAGCAGCACTATTAACAATGTTATTTCGTCTACAATACAACAGTGTGCTGCGAAAGACCCGTGAATCTAAAGATATTGCAATTGGTAAGAAAGCCTTCTCACAGGCACTCGTATTAGGAACCTTTCAAGTTGTGTAGAAGAAAACAAAAGCATTAAGTAATAAGTGTGAGCGAGCGCCGCAGTAGATATGTAGCATGAGCAGATTTTTTTGTTTCAGTTGCCCTAGCACTCAGCGGCCCGTCAATTGTACGATAAGTGACCAGAAGGGTACAAATTTCTTAGTATTTGTGTGTATGTGCGTTTTTATACTCGATACCGAAGGTAAAAAGTATATTGGTTTTGTGCAATGTCCGTCCATATAGTTGCAAGTTTTTTCCACACCCTTCAAGCTAGAGACTTGAAACTTTCCAATTCTCTTTATCTATGGGATAGTAAATTAAAGTGTCAAGATGGGGGTTCTACGATAACTGGGGGGCTGGCAAATCGATAAATTCGATAACTCAAAACCGATTAATCCACATATTTCGCACATCCTTACAGCTAGAGCTACCAAATTTGGTAAGAAGATAGCTATTAGCAACCCCCAAAAAACTGAATCAAAAATTTTGAAGCCACGCCCACCCATTTCGCTTCCAGCCACCCGCATTTTAAAGTGGAAAAAGCCTATATCTTTCACAGTTTTTGAGCTATAGCCACCAAATTTGGTGCCAAGATAGGTGTTGATGACCCCCCAAAAACTGCAACAAAAGTTTGGATGCCACGCCCACCGATACTGCCCTAGCCACCTCCATGCACCCCAACGCCCCAACGCTTTGTCAAAAACGAGAACGCATGTATCTTCCAGAGTTGTGGAGCTAGAGCCACCAAATTTGGTACGAAGATAGCTGGTAGCGACCTTCAAAAATCTGCATCAAAGTTTTGGAGCCACGCTACCCATTCCGCCCCCTTTCCCCACCTTTGACAAACTTTGAGCAAGAGTCACCAAATTTGCACATGGATCTGCATAAACAAGTGGAAACGTTGCAGTCGGACGCAACCGACTGCGGCATACTCGATACCAGAATTAAAACCGGTAAAAAGAGGCCTGAATGCAAAGGGTACGGATGCGGCAGGGGTTTAAGCTGCCTTAAAGATTCTCCGATGCAGATGGGGATGCCACCGGCTATCTTCATACCAAATTTGGTGACTCTAGCTAAAAATTTGTAAAAGGTGGGGAAAGGGGGCTGGGGGCGGTTTGGGTGGGCGTGTCATCCAAATTTTTGATGCAGATCTTTGTGGAATGTCAATTGTTATCTTCATACCAAATTTGGTGACTCTAGCTCGAAAATTGTATTTAGTGGGGAAAGGGGGCTGGGGCCGGTAAGGGTGGGCGTGACTTCCAAATTTGTGATGCAGATCTTTGTGGAATGTCAATTGCTATCTTCATACCAAATTTGGTGACTCTAGCTCGAAATTTGTAATAAGTGGGGAAAGGGGGCTGGGGGCGGTATGGGTGGGCGTGACATCCAAATTTTTTTATGCAGATCTTTGTGGAATGTCAATTGCTATCTATATACCAAATTTGGTGACTCTAGCTCGAAGTTTAAAAAGATGGGGAAAGGGGGCTGAGGGCGGTAAGGGTGGGCGTGGCATCAAAATTTTTGATGCATATCTTTGTAAAATGTCAATTGCTATCTTAATACCAAATTTGGTGACTCTAGCTCGAAATTTGTAAAAAGGTGTGGAAAGGGGGGCTGGGGGTGGTATGGGTGGGCGTGGAATCCAAATTTTTGATGCAGATCTTCCTGAAATGTCAAATGCTATCTTCATACCAAATTTGGTGACTCTAGCTCGAAAATTGTAAAAAGGGGGAAAGGGGGGCGAAATGGAGGGCGTGGCTCCAAAACTTTGATGCAGATTTTTGGGGGTCGTTGCCAGCTATCTTCCTACCAAATTTGGTGGCTCTAGCTCCACAACTCTGGAAGATACACGCATTCCCGTTTTTGACGAAGCGTTGGGGTGGATGGGGGCGGCTAGGGCAGTATTGGTGGGCGTGGCATCCAAACTTTTGATGCAGTTTTTGGGGGTCATCATCACCTATCTTGGCACCAAATTTGGTGGCTCTAGCTCAAAAACTGTGGGAGATATAGCCATTTCTGATTTCAAAATGCGGTGGGGCTGGGGGCGGAATGGGTGGGCGTGGCTCCAAAACTTTGATGCAGTTTTTTGGGGGTCGTTACCAACTATCTTCCCACCAAATTTGGAGGCTCTAGCTCTACAACTCTGGAAGATACACGCATTCCCGTTTTGACGAAGCGTTGGGGCACATGGGGGTGGCTGGGGCGGTATTGGTGGGCGTGGCATCCAATCTTTTGATGCAGTTTTTGAGGGGTCATCATCACCTATCTTGGCACCAAATTTGGTGACTATAGCTCAAAAACTGTGGGAGATATAGGCTTTTTTAACTTTAAAATTCGGGGGGCTGGGGGCGGAATGGGGGGCGTGGCTCCAAAATTTTTGATGCAGTTTTTTGGGGGTTGCTAGTAGCTATCTTCTTACCAAATTTGGTAGTTCTAGCTGTAAGGATGTGCGAAATATGTGGATTTATCGGTTTTGAGTTATCGAATTTATCGATTTGCCAGCCCCCCAGTTATCGTAGAACCCCCATCTTGACACTTTAATTTACTATCCCATAGATAAAGAGAATTGGAAAGTTTCAAGTCTCTAGCTTGAAGGGTGTGGAAAAAAGTTGCGAACATACGGACGGACAGACGGACAGACGGACGGACACCATGACGGACATTGCACAAAGTCAATATACTCTTTACCTTCGGTATCGAGTATAAAAATTTGTGTGCCACGCCCACCGATACTGCCCTAGCCGCCCCAATACAATACAATTTTCGATCTAGAGTCACCAAATTTGGTATGAAGATAGCAATTGTTATTCCACAAAGATCTGCAGCAAAAATTTGGATGCCACGCCCTTCCATACCGCCCCCAGCCCCCCCTTCCCCACCTTTTACAAACTTTGAGCTAGAGTCACCAAATTTGGAAGGAATATAGCTGGTGCCATCTGCATCGGAGAATCTTTAAGGCAGCGTACACCCCTGCCGCATCCGTACCCCTTAGCAATCAGGCCTCTTTTTACTGGTTTTAATACTGGTATCGAGTATGCCGCAGTCGGTTGCGTCCGACTGCAACGTTTCCACTTGTTTACATTTCTGCTTCTTATTAAAATGTTAAAAACAAAAAATAGTAGTAATACAACAACCCACATATGTAACTTTTTTGTTTTAAAACCACCATGACTGGACGAAGGCATTCTAAACTATTTATACAATAAAAATTTGTTGATTATGTGTTATGCCGAAACCCTATAAAAAGCCATTGAACAGCCACAGAAATGCTCAGTTCGCTCTGAAAGGTTGGATACATTAAAATGGATAAAGTTCAGGCTCTAAGTCTAGGATTATTTGCATTGCTGCACTTATGTCAGGCAATTTCATTGGATCCGTCTCAATCCTCTAATGTAAGAGCTATAAAAATTTATAAAAAATTAAAAAATAATTAATTACAAAAATTTAAAAAAAATATTATAAAAATTTATAAAAAATGAATAATAATTTAAAGTTAATTGGTCTTTTCTTTAACAATGTGAATGGAAGATGGAACAACGGGATATGGGAAATTATCAATGCCCACCCTGCAATCCGACTTGTGGACTCCATGCCATATGCTCTGCGCCTAAACTCTGTATGTGTCAAGTGAATTACAGTTTTGTAAATGGCACTTGCCAGCCAATTTGTGATATGGATTGTGGCAAGAACGGCTTCTGTTCGGAACATAACAAATGTGCCTGCTTTGAAGGCTACAAGTGGGACAAAAAACAACATAGCTGCCAGCCGCTATGTTATCCCCAATGTGGAAAGAATGGCATCTGCATCGCTCCAAATACTTGTGATTGCTACCAGGGTTACAGTTTTGTAAATGACACTTGCCAGCCAGTTTGTCAACATGAGTGTGGCAATCATGGCTTCTGTATGGCACCCGAGCAGTGTGGTTGTACCACAGGCTACGAGTGGGACAAGAAGAGTGCTCGTTGCATGCCCAAATGCAATCCAAAATGTGGTCTGCACAGCTACTGTGCGAAGACGAATCATTGCAAGTGCAACAAGGGCTTTAAACCCAATGATTTACTCAGTCTGAGTTGTTCCCTGTCAATGGAATGGTGGGTTTATCTTCTGATTGGTTTGATGTGTGTCACCATATTCTGCAGTGGGGCTGGCATTATATTCTGCTATTTAAAACGCAGAAGCAATGTTAGCTACTATCCAAATCCCAATTTTTCAGACACAGACAGAATTATACAGTAGATCTGAAGTAAAAAAATTTTAATCTTGAAAATATTAACAAAAAAATAATATATAGAAATTAAATAGCAGTGAAATAAAATTTGAATACAAAATAGAAAGTATATATTCTAAGGAATTTGAAAAATATCAAGTATTGTTATGTATTTATGTTCAGATAAGAACTTCATAATAATAGCTCCCGGTCACAAGCCACAACTGATAAGAACTTTTATTTATAACATATTAACAAACTAATGGTGGTTTTAAAAACATTTATAAAATAATAATTTTTATTGTTTTAAAGTATGTATATATATTTTTAATGTTTTAAGTTCATTTCTGTATGAATTTGAATTAAAGGTGCAAACGATTTTGAATAAAACAGATTGTGTGTAGGCAAATAATTTGTTAGTTATTGAATGAACATATTTAAAACAAATGAAAAGGATGCAAACGGACTCAACTATAACTATTATCGACATTATCAATTTCCCAAAGCTTCAGAAGGCGTAGAAACTCAATCTTGACACTTAATCTTTATAGAAACCAATTTTTGCAAAATTTCTTTTAATGGTTTTCATTTTGCAGTCTTTGCCTTTGTCAATACTCAACAAACTTTTCCCAACAAATAATTATTAAACAAAAGAATATATTTTTAAATATATCTATTTTTACTGATCTCATAACTTATAGCTCTTTTCAAAAGCTGTCTAGTAAAATATATATGCGCTTTTCATAAAAACAGTAATTTTATTAATAAACTCCTTAATAATGACTTGTCTTAAGTCAAGATTGCGGCAAATTTTGCTTACAAATTTCAAGTGACAAGGAACCTCAATAGAGTGTAATCAATATAAATTACATGACTCAAGCATGGTCAACATCAGCGTTAGTTCCTATTCTCATCCTCTTCTGCCTACGTACTATAAGTGTACATGGGAAACATGTTTGCGAAAAAAAGTGGCCAGCAAAGTGGAAAACTTGGATAAAAAGGTTTGGAAAATAATATATTTTGAATATTGATTGATTTTACTAAATTACTTATTTACTTTGGATCAACAAATAGCATTTCTTAAGCATATAGAGTGTTCATGTTGTTTTTGAACAATTAGAAGGTAATAAAATTAAATTCAATAAATTTGTATGATCATATACATTTTACGTTGTTAAGTATAGTCAATTTAAATTAGACCAGAGATATTATTAGCAATAAAATTCGATAGTTTAAATCTGCGGAATGCTAAATGAACAATTTTCGATATATAGTAGTCCGACTTGGTTCTTCATCATATAAACAAATAATACGCAAAACAATAATTCCCAGTCTATCGCCCTTGAATTTACTACTCTTAATTATTATATTAAATTTTAATTTAATTTATTTTTCTTTAAGGGCTGGAGCACGCGTGAAGTTTGCTGTCCGGGCTACATTGGCATCCCTGGTTATTGTCAACCCCGCTGTACGCCCAGCTGTGTGCATGCTAAGTGTACTGCTCCGCAGGAGTGTACCTGCACCCAGGGCTATGAGACGGTTGGTGGCAAGGAGTACAGCACAGTGGGTTGTCAACCCAAATGCAATGCCTGTCGCTATGGCGATTGCATTGCGCCAAATTTTTGTCGCTGCTAGCCTTCATACGTCAGGCGGTCGCCTGGTCAGGGTTGTAAGCCCATTCTAAAGTTGCTTCTGCCAGCGGAACAGTGTCTAAAGAAGGCTTGTAGCTGCTGGCAGGAGTACTTTAGCTGGAATCCATTGCTAAAAGTTATATCCAGATGTGTGAAAATTTGTCGAAAAGATGAGGATAGGAAAAAGCCCTGCCTGAATCTCAGGAAATGTGTCTGCAATAGCCTTAATCAGTATCTTGTCTGTGATGGAAAGGAGCCTGATATGCCACAGCAATATGCCTGTGACAAAGTTGATGAAAAATATCACACTGATATTTCACTTAAGATTACTCGGGTAAAATTGAAAGATCAATCAGGTTGGACTGTTGGTAGAAAAAATGTTGAAGCTGTCACACGCCGAACTAAAAAAAATAAAAAAGATCATGTAAGCCACAGAGATCAGTCGGATTGGATTGTTGGAAATGATAAGGCAGTTCAAAAATACAATGTATCTTATTCAAATAACCCAGTTCGGATGGATCTGAACAATGGCAATGCTCAGAACGGCCAGATGGTCACTAAACACCAAACAGAATGGACTCATAAAAAACAACAATCAGTTTGGGTAACGGAGCAACATGAAGAGAATCCAAAAATCATGGAGGTGATCTGTCAAATCAAACAGATCATCGAAAACGAAAAGACAACCATAAACCAAATAGAAAGCTTAACTTAAATAACTCAGATAAGACCAATCCTGATCACTTAAATCACATGAATCAATCAGATCCCTCAACTCAACTCCAGGCAGATCAAGCAAACAAGCGTCATCAATCTGTTACTGAAGAAAAGTCGGGAAAGTCAAGTTCCGGTGTTTTTATATGGCCCATAGTTTTGGGCTGTCTCGCAGTCGTATTTGTTGTTTTTGTAGGTGGTCTTGCTGTGAGTTATAGCACTAATAGTCCAATTTCCCTAAGTACTAGAGTTATTTAATAAAGTTATAAAAATTATAAAAAGGTTAAGTAAATAACTTTTAGTTTTGTGAAACTTACATGCAGATTTTGATGGAATTAGAAATAATTCAGTGTTTTTAAATAAATTAAGTTTATTTCACTTTAAAGACGTGATATAATTTTGAATTATTTTAAAAACGTTTATGCTAAAGGTACCTACACGAAGACTTACAGTGGCGTAATTTGAGTTGTTGAGTTTTGATACTGATCTTTATTTTGTTTAGCCAGGGATTTTATATTCTAACTAATGCATAATTAAACCTTTAATGTCGTTTACTATAGCTGGGCTTATAAGCCTCAGCATTGTTCCTAAAATAATCTTATGCTATCTACAGCGTTTTTATACCCTTAACCCATAAAATGGGTAAATAAGGGTATAATGGTTTTGTGCAAAAGTATGTAACAGGCAGAAGGAAGCATCTCCGACCCCATAAAGTATATATATTCTTGATCAGCATCAACAGCCGAGACGATATAGCCATGTCCGTCTGTCCGTCCGTTTGTCCGTCTGTCCGTCTGTATGAACGCGTGGATCTCAGAGACTAGAAGAGCTGGAGACTTCAGATTTTGAATATAAGTTCTCCTATACCATGAGCAGAACAAGTTTGCTTCAAATTATCGATAACTATTCTGGTTTCCGATATACACTTGCAATCGATAACAAAAAAATATCGAATTTGGAAAATGTAAAAATGAGGGTTGAAAGAATGGGTAACGATAGATATTTTCTGAAAATTTCGTCCAAATCGGTTAAGAAACACCGGAGATATCGAATTTAATCGATTGAAGTTAAGTCAGTATACCAAAGTCTTATATAAATTTAATTTAATATTGCAACTGGGTTCAGGGATCTTCTAGTCGGGCTCTCCCGACTAGAGCCTTCTGACTTGTTTAATTTATAACTTTTTACTATGTCTTGGCAATATCAACCTTGTTTATTATATAGAAAGTTTTTATTTCCTTAAAATCAAAAAATAAGATCTTAAATTTATATAGTGTTTTAAGGTATTGAAGTTTTAGCTATAAGAAAAAGTTTATCTTTATATAAAAGAATCTTCTGCTCGTGTGTATGAACGTAAACTCCTCCTAAACGGCTGGCCCGATTTTGATGAAATTTTTTGTGTTTGTTCAAGTGGGTTAGCGGACGGTTTTTCAATAACAATTAAGTCAACTAGATAATGGTTATAGATAGCTTATCAATTAAAATTGTTGAGTTGGCAATTCCATAATGTATATGGTATATCGATGTACTTGATAACCTGTATCAACTATCACTTGAAAATTAATTAGTCTCTTACGAACAACCAAACGTTGTAGATGTCTTTTGTCCTTCAGCGCACTGCCAACAATAATGCTTTTTAGTTGAACCAAAAAGCAGTGTTCGCGAAATGCATGCATTATATGGAAAACTTTGTTATATGGAAGTTCGTTATATACAAGTTCGACTGTACTTCGTTAATTATGAAAAGTGGCGCCGATTTGGCTCAAAGTTGTATTCAGTTTTTCGCAATTAAAGGTAAAAGTTCACAAGAGAAGGTTTTTACAAAAGAACTTTTTTTGAAAACCATCTACGAAGATGATAACGTATCTTATACATATATATTTGCCCATAAATATCAATGTAAACAAACAAACTCTAGAACTTGGGCACTTAACCAGTAGACCTCATATCAAAAAAAAAATTTATATTATTATGTGTTCTTTATTCAAAAATTACCACAGCAACGCGTGCTCGGGCCCACTCGTTATAACTCTTGCCATACCACTTCTAATGTTTTCAGTGTATACAAATCCGTTAATTTTCAAAAACATTTGTTCATTATGAAATAATAAAAGCTCTTCAGTCATATCGCCATTGCTCACTTTATTTGTAGTAACAACAAGAATCAGTTGCAGTTGCACTTACTGTAACCATAGTGATAAGGCAGTGCAATACACAGAATGAGCTCTGAGTTCACAGTTATCGTTTCGACTGCGCTGCCAGACGAAACACAAAAGAATTGTGCTTTCATTTTTATCAGTGCGCTTGTGAAGTGAAGACGACGCCCCAGACTTCTTAAAAGTAAAAAAAGAACGAGTAAAAGATGATGGCATTCTTATTGCTGTTATTAGGCCTGAGTCAGGCACAGGCCATGGCTATAACGAACGGACATTGCCAGAAAAATATAAGTGTTAAGTACTTGGTGCCGGTAACAAAGACACGTGTGCTTCAAAACTCCAACTCGTCAGCAGTGGAGCAGATTATTGTGTATGAGGAGCGCATCCGTTGGGATACGGTCCAAATGTGTTGTAGCGGCTATCGCACCATTTTCTTTGGCTTCTGTGAGCCCATCTGCACGGAACCGTGTCCGGCACACAGCTACTGCCTGGCGCCAAACAAATGCCATTGCATGCAGGGTTACGAGCAATCGCATCATCCCAACAAACAGCATCAGCTGATTTGTAGGCCCATCTGCCAAGGTGGCTGTCCGGAGCATAGCCATTGCATCGCCCACAATGAGTGTGAGTGCCGTGTGGGTTTCAAGGATGTGAGCAGCTGGTTTAGTCTGAGTCTTAGCTGTGAGCGCATTCAATGTGGACAAGATCAGCGCTATGATACACAGCGGAGCGACTGCATCAAGATCGAGATGAGCATGGAGGAGCTGATGCAACGTGTTGCCGAGCGACTAGCCAATGGAATCGATAGTGACAATGATCCGCCCCTGGAAGAGCAAATAGAGTAAAGAAGAGAATTAACTTTTAATTTTATTATATTTTATTCTATTTATGTGTTTAATAAAGAATAATGAAATTGAAGTGAATGAATGGAATGCAAAGGCTAATAAGAAGCAAATGTGCCTGAAGACGGAAAGAGTTGAGGAATTGGGAAAAGCGATAGTTAAGAGTAGAGTGTCTGAATAAAGATACTTTAACATTGAATGCAAAACTAAATAAACTTTTACCGTTTTGTAGTCGGTAGTAACTCATTTCTGATTTTTAAAATAGAAAAATTGTGTTTGATAAAAATAAAAAAAAATTTTGGATAGTAATAATAATGCTTCGAAAATGTTCATTCAAGTATTGAAGCAGGATGATAATACATATGATTTAATTATGACCCTTATTACTTTTAAATCACTTAAAGTCTTACTAAAGCTTTTATCAATTTTAAAATTAACAAGGTAGAATGTTCTAAATTCGCCACTATTTATTAGTAAAAGCAATTTAAATTCATCACAAATCAGTCGGACGAAAAAGTATTAGAAAATCGTCCTTAACCTTGAGTGACTTTTCAAAAGGGTCCAAAACCTATTGATTGTATCTGTTGTCTGAACTTTTAATAACAAAAAAAATATTTAAACAAATAAGAAGAATCTTACCGAGAGAGATTGACTTTCAGATCCATTGTATTGACTTAACATTAATCTTCGATACTTTCGGTGTTTCTTAAGCGGTTTTCAATATTACGTCTTAAACAATTTCCGCACTATACACCTTTCCAGATTTAATTGTTATCGATTGCATGTGAATATCAGAAACAAAAAAGGTATAATTAGTTTGAACAAGTAAAAACGTTGCAGTCGAACGCAACCGACTGTGCTATACTCGTTACCAGTTTTAAAACCGGTAAAAAGAGGCCTGATTGCAAAGGGGTACGGATGCTGCAGGGATGTGCGCTGCCTTAAAGATTCTCCGATACAGATGGGGATGCCACTAGTTATCTTTCTTCAAAATTTGGTAACTCTAGCTCAAAGTTTGTAAAAGGTGGGGAAAGGGGGGCTAGGGGCGGAATGGGTGGGCGTGGCACCCAAATTTTTTATGCAGATCCATGTGCAAATTTGGTGACTCTTGCTCAAAAAAGGAAAGGGGGGCGGAATGGGTAGCGTGGCTCCAAAACTTTGATGCAGATTTTTGAAGGTCGCTACCAGCTATCTTCGTACCAAATTTGGTGGCTCTAGCTCCACAACTCTGGAAGATACACGCTTTCTCGTTTTTGACAAAGCGTTGGGGCGCATGGGGGCGGCTAGGGCATTATTGGTGGGCGTGGCATCCAAACTGTTGATGCAGTTTTTGGGGGGTCATAAACACCTATCTTGGCACCAAATTTGGTGGCTATAGCTCAAAAACTGTGAAAGATATAGCCATTTCTGATTTCAAAATGCGGGGCGGCTGGAAGCGAAATGGGTGGGTGCAGGTTTTCGGGGGTTGCTAGTAGCTATCTTCTTACCAAATTTGATAGTTCTAGCTGTAAAGATGTGCGAAATATTCAGATTTATCGGTTTTAAGTTATCGAATTTATCGATTTGCCAGCCCCCCAGCACTTTAATTAAATATCCCATAGATAAAGAGAAATAGAAAGTTTCAAGTCTCTAGCTTGAAGAGTGTGGAAAAAACTTGAACACATACGGACGGACAGACACCATAACGGATATTGCACAAACCGAATATACTCTTTATCTTTGGTAACGAGTATAAAAACAAAGCTTGTTCTGCTGATGGTTTAGGAGAGCTTATAATCAATATCTATAGTTTCTAGCAAACAGACGGACATAGCCAAATCGATTTGGCTGTTGATGAGGATCAAAAATATACGTATGTATATATATTTATATACTGTATGGGGTCGTAGATGCTTTCTTCTGTCTGTTAAATGAATTTGGGAAAATAGTACTTATATTTCCAGTTAGATATATGCTCTTCAGATAGAGCTGTTAAGGTTTCTTTAAAAAAAAAACAGAGAATTTAAATCACAGCTACAACAAAAGAAATATAATTTCAACTTAAGCAGTCATTATTTTAAGAGTAAATTTTGAAATCTATATGAAATATAATTTTATGAATATGCTTTAATCAAACCCATATGTTTTATGAAAAGCTACCTTTAAACAAAATTTGTGTATGTTTTAAGGCAAACAAGGCGCATTTATAAAGTTTTCCTAAATATTCTTATTTGGAATTTCGATTCAATTTAATTAAAATACGATAGTTAAAAATCGATATGCAAATTTAGTCTGGTAATTCAAACAATAACGGAATAGCGTTCCAGTAAATAAAACAAATTAACATACAATTTAAAACTTATACATTAATAGATCAATAGTTCAATGGGGCATAAAGGCTGTAAATCGCTCTAAGTCTATACATAGTCGTTAATTTCATCATCAACATCATTATCGCACTCGAGCTAATTGAGTGTCGGAAAAAAAGTGATAACTATAATTTTGCTGTATATATTAGTATAAGTTGTGTTTCTTTATATAATATGTTGTATATAAACGGGCACTTATTTGCTTGTTAGTCCGTTTAAATTCACTTCAATTTAAAGCTAAAGTTCCATAGATCTGGTATATAATTTTTAGTTTCACAGCCAAACATGGCAAGTGGATATCTAGGCGTAGAGAGTCTCAATCAGATCTGCATAAATCTTGTTAACCACATTGCGCTTGACCTTTAGAGTGGGTCCTAGTTCGCCAGTGACAATGGAGAAATCATGTGGCATGATGGCAAATTTCTGCACCTTTTGCGCATTTGAGATGGACTGTTTGTTGGCCCGCTTAATGCCATCCTCAATGGACTTCCACACTTTAGGGCAGGGACCCGCGTTCAATATATCCGAGAGTGTCTTGTGCTCAACCCCGAGCGATTTCATCCAAACAGCCGATTCATGTGTGAGCTCATCCAATGGGGCGCCAGTATCTCTATCCACCTCGGTCTGCAAATATAAATTATCAATTCAATCTTTAATGGATTGTCGAATACACCAATTTTCTTAAAAACTATTTAACTGCTAACATTTAAATTTAATTGAGTTAACAATAACAAAGTTATAATTAAGCATTTTATATATTACATATATGAACTTAACTTTTTAAAGCATCATCTCACCTTAATAGAAACTAGCACTGTCAGATACTTGCGCTGTTCACCGACAAGGAAGGCATTGGAAATCCCATCAAGTTCCTTTTTGATAATATTCTCAATGTGCACGGGCGGAATATTCTCGCCGCCAGCTGTAATGATAAGTTCCTTAAGGCGGCCCGTAAGGCAAACATAACCCTTATCATCGATACAGGCCAAATCGCCGGAATGCAGCCAGCAGTCATCGTCCAGCGATTCCTCCGTCTTCTCCTTATTGGAAATGTAGCCCATGAATACGTGACGTCCACGTATGCACAGTTCACCATGTCCATTCGCATCCTGATTAATAATCTTTGACTCGCAGCCCGGCAGTGATTTGCCAATGGAGTTCAATAGGGTAGAGTCTGGCTGGCAGAGAGTGTGACAGCCGGACGTTTCGGACATGCCAAAGGCATCCAATATCTTCATATCCAAGCTGAGGAAATACTTCTTTGTCTCTGGAGACATGGGTGCAGCGGCACTCACCAAACTGACCACACGATCAAAACCGAGGGCTGCCCTCACCTTGGACAGTATAAGCGATTTGGCAATCTTGTAGCGAAAACCTCCGCTGCTCTTGCTGCTGCAAAGAAAGTTCGTTTAATAGGTTAAAGGCAAGTGACGATAGCATTTTTAAATAGCTTGCTAAAATAAAACTTTGGATAAATTGCGCAACAATCTATGTAAATGCAAAATTTCATTAAGGTGAGTAATATATAAAGCATGCCAAATCAGTCAAAAAAGTCAAACTTGCACAAGTTGGAAGTTTTAAGCCAACTTTTTGAAACATATGTTTAAAGCCAACTTCTAATCACTGACAGAGTTCAACTCATGTCACGAATTTACAGAAGCTGCCCTTAGACAGAAAAAAAAGTGCTTCACTGCCTCGCTAAATAAGCACGATCGCATGCCGCAGCCAGAGCCTGAGCCAGAGCCAAAGCCAGTGCAGGTCGCAAAATGCAGCCACTTTAACTGTGCATCCTTTTTGCATAATTAATGCGCACACAAAAGTTATAGTTGATGGTTCGTATATATTTTCTTTTTTTCTTTTTTGTTTGTTTTGGGAACGCGCTGTTGCAACTTACCCTTCACTCTCCATGTAGTGCTTTAGTGTGATGCCCTTGGCCCAGTCAGCAAGCATTTTCTTAAAGCTGCCACTCGAGCTGGCAACGGCAACCATGCGCTCCTGGAATTTTTCAAAGACACGCGGCACGCCCATAAAACGCGTGGGTTGTGCATCCTGCAGTGTCTTGACCAGCGTGCCCTTAAGTGCATCCTTATCGGCAAACCAAATGCAACCGGCCATCGAAGCAACTGTATAGATATCCACTGTCTGTGCAGCCACATGGGACAATGGCAGATAGGAGACCATACTTTCTGAACCCATCACAACCTTCTCTAAGCCCTTGGCAATGCCCCGTGTATCGAATGTGATGTTGTCATGCGACAGCATTACGCCTTTTGGCATGCCCACTGTTCCCGAGGTGTAGACTAAGCAACAGCACTCATTGATTGCAATTCGCTCCAAACGGCGTTTAAACTCATCCTCTACATCGCTCACATTCATCGACTCAATCTCGGACCACTTTGAAAATATATAAAGGGATTACAATATTAATTTAAAAGTTTTCTATAGTGTGCCAATTTTCAGAAATAGTATTTTATATAAATCTAACGACAAAATTCCTTTTTTATGATTGATTTAATGCTTACCCTATAGTAGCCATCTTCCTTCTTGAGATCTGGCACATAGGGCTCCTGGATTTGTATAGCCGCCTTCAGATTGGGCAGCTTGTCGCGTATGGAATGTATCTTCTCCATTTGCTTGGCATCATCAACCACAACAAGCTGTGCTCGTGAATCCACCAGGACATGTCGCACAGCATCCGCCGAGTTGGTCGTATAGATGCCAGCGATGATGCCACGCGAATGAATGGCTCCCATTGCCGAGTAAAACCATTCGGCACAGTTAAAAGCCAACACACCCACCGAATGATGCTCTTCTAGGCCCAGTTTAATGAATGCTTTGGCTGTTTGATGCACCTTCTGCTCGTATTGCCTGTGGGAGAGGTTAAAGACTTGGGTAAGAGTAGGGCTTGCACCAAATCCAATAAGCAATAAACGAATTCGCGGCGAGGCGTGTAAATCGAAGTGAACCGGCTAAACGCTAGAGACAAGACTAGTCAAGATTAGAGATGGGCGAGTGTTGAAGATAATTAAACTGAAAGCATTCAATGTCTTAATCAAATATTAACTATTTTCATTTTAGTAATTTTAAATATGTTTATATTTAGTGTTGTCAAATTAGATTAAGGCATATTAAATTAAAAAAAATAAAATTGCTTGACCTTTGATTGTTACTATGAAAATGTGTCTGTTGAGCATTCAAATATATTTATGTTAAAATTATGTCTAGATAGAAATGTATATTTATCGTTATTATATTAGATACAGACGAACTTCCATGTAAAGAATCTCAAATAGACTAAAATAAATCTTCTTTATAGAGAAAATTCGGAATGGGTTTTTGATTAAATCAAATATCACAGTTCGGGATGTTTATTACATGGAAGTTCGACTGTATTTTAAAAAACATTTGATAAATAAATTTATTAAATTTGTAAACTTTTTTTTTAAATGAAATTATCTTTATATATTCTTTGTAGTTAGATGTCTTGTATTCGATATTTGATGAGGTCTCGTTTGACACGCACCCATCACTTCTTGAACACTGTCTGGCTAGCACTTCCCCTCACTTACTTGTAGGTAACTGCTGTGTAGCCATTTTTGCCATTTTTAGTACGTAGCGCCGGATAGTCGGGATAATTGTTAACGGAGCGCTTAAGCAGGCCGGGTATGGATATGGGCTCCTCGGCACCGAGTCCCTCCTTGTGCATGCGTACCTTAACAGCCTCTTCGGGATAGGTGGTGCGATAGACCTCTGATTCCCTCAGCCGATTGGGGCCGGGCCGATTGAAAAGCGCTTCATTGGGATTCGCGGCCATTCCACTGAAAACAAATTGACAATTGTTAGACAAAATCGAATAATTCTATGCATTTGAGCAAAGCATATAGTTTTATAGTAGAACTAAATTGGTTTAACGGCCAACGCAGAGGGTCAAGGCTAAAGCAACACGATAAGCCTTATCGGAATTTAAATTGTGACTTAAAACCCATATAACTGTTAAGATTAGAAATAATTTCGGGCCATAGCTTAAGTGCTAAAGTAAGCCAAGTATGGAAGGGTTTTTTACTTAAAGAATTTGATATTATAGTTCAAATGATAATCCTGTACGCTACCGAAATCTTGACTTACCATTGTAGCTAACATTAGATTTGATATTTTGGGGTACAAAGGGCTACACTTTGCAGTCCAAACTTGTTATCAATATTCGTTCTTTGTAGCCCCAATGTTCGTAAATTTTTGAATTTTTATTAATCAATAAACTGGCATACAGTTTCAAGTGATAAGATCAAATGCCCAAAATGAACAACAAAACTAATAAGTTAAGAACAATAACAATAATAACTTAATGAGTCCAAAGTTAATTGCCAAGGTTGAACTGCTGAATTTTCATGTTAAGCTGAAAAATATGCATACATATTTTGCAGTTACCCGATTACTTTTAAATTGTTAAATGTTTCGATTGATTAACCCTGATTAATGGATGGAAGCGCCCAACAAAAACGGAATGCAATTAAATGGGGAAACAAATAGCATGATTGACAGTTGTCTAATGCACAACCGATTAACGAGAAACTGTAAAAGGTAAAGTTACAAATATATGTACGCACAAATACATATGACAATTTCAAAGTTCGGTAGTTGAGATATTTTGTTTTCATGGGGAAAGTTGCTGGTAAGATTTCTCTAATGCCTTAACATTATAATTAAGAAGATTAACTTAAAACAAATTAAAAGTTTTGTTCCGATCTTGTCTTGTCTTCGAACTTGTCATTTGAAGTGTTTATTTCTTAATGATTAAAACGAAAATCTTACTAATTGTTATTGCACAAAGCAGAACTTGAATATTTTAATTAATAGGATCAAAGTTTTGTGCTGAATTTATTGCTTAGCAACGCTACATGTTTATAAGATGCGATTTTACAATGTTCAATAAAGCTAGTTGCGTTGCATAAGGAAACCAATAAATTACTTCATAAGCTGAAGTATTAAAATAAAATTTACGTACATATGTATTTAAATAATTTTATGTACTCATTTGTAAGTATTTCTATTTAGAAATTGCGTAGTTTTATGGCTTTTGACGAGTATACCGGACTGTGCATAGAATAAACCGGCTTTATTGATAAGAATAGCAGTCTGGACTATTTTTGACTGTCGTACGATCAGCATCAGAACAAAACAAAACTGAAAACAGTTTTTCGCTAAAAATATTTATGCATATGTCGATTAATGCTTGAGCCAAAAACTGTGTAATGCTAATTTTTACATGCGACTTAAGCATCTGCGTATAAAAACAAAACCGATAATGAACAGATCTAAAAATATTTTTGCCATGTTTTCGCTTTATATTTTGGTGCTGGGCAGTTGCCATAAAATGAAATAAATAGAAAAAGAATGGCACGACACATAACTGAGGAATTGAGCATAAATTTTTCGAAAGTGGAATAAGCACACAGATGGGCCAAAAGAGAGACAGAGAGAGAGAGAGAGAGAGGCGATCGTAAGAAATGCGATCAAAGCAAACAGAGAAGCGAAAGCTAGAGAGAGCAGCATTGACGAAGACGAAGGTAAAGGTGATAATGAACTCAAGAGGACAGTGCACTGACCTACTAAAAACAGAAACTGGGTATGGGCGAAATGTGTAAGAAAAACAGCGAACAATACAAACAGCCGGTAAATTGTTTGAAACACAAGTGTTTCTTTTTTTGTGAGGGACGCGCTTTTTTTTAATTTTCTTCATTTTTGTGATTTGTTTTTTCTTCATATTTCGCTTTAAACTTACATAATTTAATTTTATTTGATTGTTTTGACGTTGTTTTTAATATTCAGCACGACACTAGTGTTTCTTTGTGGTTCAAGTAATATATTTTCTTCTTATTTATTTCTACCACGACAATAACGCAGACGACCGCACGCAGCGAAGCAAAAGCGTCAACTGAAAGCAAATCAGGATCGGATGCTTAAGAAATTGTGGATCGCTGCTGTTTCAGTTGCTGCTGCTGCTATTGCCATTGCCATAGCTGTTTCTGCCGCTGTCAGCAATTGTTGTTGTTGTTGATAAGTAGCATGACGGCTTGCTACCTGCTCGCAGCGCCTCTTATCATTGCGCGCTCCCTTTGCACTCTCTTTGCTGATTAGAAGTCGAAATCGTAGTGGTTTTACACCATTTGAACGTAATGCGCATGCCAAGCCAACAAATTCTGATCTTTGCTTTGGAAACAGCAACAACAACAGCAATAATTGGCTTGTGCTGTTATCAGTCACAGTAGTTGTTGTTTGTTTTGTGTGTGTTTTTTCCCTTAGTGGAGGAAAATGTTGTACTTCAACAAGTTGATTTATTGTGCATTATGTGTGTGTATTAAGAAATTTGATAATGGATGAGGAGGTGCGGGAATTTTTATGATAAATTCTCAGATATGTTATAAGTATTTGAATACTATGTTATCTTTCCAGCGAATATATATTTTTGCTTCTTCTAATAATGATTGCTTTATAAATACATATACATATTAATATTTGTAATGTTTATCCAATTTTTTTTTTTTTGTTATTTTATTTAATTAGTTAAAGCATGTATAATGAATACTTTATCGGGCAGTTTACATTTTCAATGCATTATTTTTAAATTATTTGTGTATTTGTACAGTTAGTACACTTATATTATTGGTTTTCCATAAAAGTGAACCATTTGTTGTAATTTTTCCTGACATCTTATTATCTTAAATATGACATTGGCGCTAACTGAATTCACTAAATGTGTTCAAAGTTTCCAAGTATTGCTTATTGTAAAATTTTTATAAGCGTGTTGATCAAAGCGTGTTGTTCAATATTATAATAAAAATATATAGAACTAGAAACTTAAATAAATCAGCTATTCATACAGATTAAACTATCTGTAAAAACTTCAGATTATCCATATCCATAATAATACAAGTATTTTTTGCTACTGCAAATTAATTCCGTTTACATTGAAGATGATATTTACAAATATCAAAATGTGGGTTGTGTCTTTTTACACTAAAAATAAAGTTTGTAGCTTTGTGGCAATATACATGAACTTGAATAAGTTAGATGATTATTTACAGTTTGAAGAGCTACTTGTGAAATATAACTAAACGGAAAAGTCATCTTCATTTAAATTTCTATTATTATTGAAACTAAATCTTATTTTTCTTTTCCACACTTAAAGAAAAATGCCAGAGAAAAAATTAACAAAAAAAAATATTTGAACAAATTAATATAAATTTAAATATTTTATCCTTTTTTTTTTTTTTTTTTTGGTTTTTTTTTTAATTTTTTATTTTTTTTTTAAAACCCAATATTTTTTTTTTTTCCTTTTATTGGATTTATATGATCAAATATAAAATACAAAAAATATCACTATGAAAATGCCAAATAAACTAAATGATAATACTTGGCTTATCTGTTCCCACCAAAAAAGTCAAACAATAAGAGCTAAGGAAATAAAAGTTTAAATGCCTTAATGAATCATAAAGATAAAACTAGATAAGAGCTGACGGTTAATTCACATAAAAAATTAACATTTCTTTTTTCAGAAATTCTAGAAAACAAAAGATAAAATGTATTTTAGCTGTGTTTGTATTTTTATTTACTTGTTTGCCATATCTTTTAATTTGTGTATTTGTTTTTCTTTATAAAAACTCAATCAAGTGACCGATTGCAAGTATCTTGAGAAACACAATTTTGACTGTTGCCAATTGTTTTGCTTGCCGCTCATAAAACTTATACAAGTTGGCCACATTTTATGATTCGATCAACACAAACGTAGCAGCAGTTTAAGCTTAATAACTGCCGTATTTTATTTATTCAAATGTTCTATCAGTACATATACATTCCCTTGTTGGCAATTCTTTTAATATTTGCTATGTTCACTTTGGGCACACTTCCGGCGCTGCCTAATCTTGGATAGCAATTTGAAGGCAAAGGTTTCAAAACAGGTTCTGCTGACAATACACTGAATCACGTCAGGAATGAAATGCAGCTGTTCGTAACGTTATGCCAATTGATAAGAAATACTCTATATAGCTAATATAAATCACAATTTTAGAATATTTATGACTGGCAAATCCGTAGGCTACTGTGATAATCTTTGGAGCGTGAAAAGCACTTTAATCACAAATCTATTTATTGCTTTACGTATTTTTCTTACCTATACAAATTTTATATAACAAATATATATATTTTTTTGCTATGCTAATCTTTGTCTTTGATGTATTAAACATCGATTTGTTTCGCTAATAAACACTAACACCTCATATATAATATATTTTTCAAAAAACATGTATGTATATTTAAATTCTTGAGATTCTAAGTTTTATTGGTTCAAAAATACGAGCTTGGATTAGATTTTTATCTTTACTATGAAATGTTCTGAAGTGCAAGAAGTTCAACAGCCAAATTTCGGGAGATTTTTTGAGATATGCGCTTAAAATTGATTTATATACACATCGTGACAATACAAAAATAAATTTAATTAACTAAAATGCAACAAAATAAAAAAGAATTATTCAGGTTTTAAATAGATAGTTTATTTGATGTATAAAGCAAGTTATTATAAAATCAATTAAATAATTACAAATAAGTAAAATAAGTACGATATATATTTAAATCAAAGCATAAAAAGCTCTTACTGGCAACAAATTTAAACGAATTTTAAAAACTTTTTGGAAAGTTTTTATGAAAAGTTAAGTTTCCAACCACATGAAAGCTCCAGCGCTTGAAAGCTACTGTTGAATTCGCCGCAAACTTTGTTCACAAAAAACAAAAGAACTTTTTCGTATTAAAGACACACAGTACAGTATTTATGTGGATTTGTGTCTGTTTGGTGGGATATCAATTTACAAAGTATTGGTTAACATTTTAGCCTCAATGAATAAAGATTGCTTTGCATTGCATTGCGCCGGGGGTCATAAAAAGAATGCATTTCAGAACACTGACTGCCATCATTTATATACTTTTATCCTTAGTCTGATTATATGACAGCGAAGTCCTGTCAACAGGATAAAATAAATATTAAGCTGAGCTCCTATTGCGTTATCGATGCTGAGACTGCGATTCTGATGCTGATTTTTGTAGTGATTTTAATGAGATTGTCGTCAAAGCTATCGCCAACACATTCAAATAACATGGCACAATGTTGCTTTTATATACGCCAGCCACGCCCACACTTGCACTGACACACAAACACAGGGCCACTTACCAAACGTATGCAACTGATGTGCTGATGTGTCCGGGCGGGGGTAAAGAGGGATATGTGACTAAAACAGGCGTTAAAAATAAACTCGAAAACCGTTTAAGTCAGGTAAGCGAACGCAATGAACGTGTTTGGCCATTTTCAACAAGAACAAGGATCTGAGGTAGGATGGTAGGGGGTGGTTGGGACTAGCATGCTGCTGGGAAAACAAGTGTTTTGCTAATTAGCACTGTTGAAATGCGCGACACAAACAAATACACAAATGCGAAGTCAGACAATGAACTGAACTGAACTGCATATAATTGTCTAGTTACGCCTACTTTAGTTCAATTGATGGGCGGGCAGCAGTATACATGATTACAAAAGTATAAAGACGTGAAGTTGAACTGTTTAGAATTGACCAACAAAATATCAGAGTTAATAAGCTTGTGGATGGCATTGAAGGTGATGCGATTAATAGCACTTGAAAATATCTTTTGCTCTGATTGTGAGTATAAAAATGATACCAAATGGCAAGCCAATGTGAAAACTAAAGAAATTCGACGGTAAACAGAAGCTAATTGCGATTAGGAGCGGCTAAGTAAATGAAGACTTTTAACGTATTTATAGTAAAGCATATAAATATATTCAGTAGTAATCTTTTAATTAACCAAGTTTTATAAAAATATTGTACTAGATATAAAAAGACTTAAAAGTGGAGGATGGTGGAACTTTCCAAACTTTAGCACTCGCGATCGACGCTATTGAATTACTTATAACTTTCTTGGGTCGAGTAGACGAGGTGAAAAATTGTATACGCGCGGTTATGGTCTGTGTGACTGCTTCAATTTATTGTCGAATTAGTACTAAAAACTATGTAGACGCTGAGCTTGCTCAGCGGCTGTTAACATAATTGACATGATGTTTAACATAACTTATGCTCAGAGCGGAAACAAAATACTGATTTTGGTGGGGAGTTGCAGATGCATACTTTTAGGCATAAACATTCCGGCCCCCTTGCAATATAATTGCAAAAAAAGAGACTGGAGGGGGCGGACCTTATGGGCTGCACACTCCAGATAGGATCCACCCAAAAGCAGTATTTTGGGCCACTGGACCGTGGTCGCTCGGAATAACGCCCTGTTGGATCACCAAGCCGTAGATATCGGCGCCCAACACTATGCTGACCGTCGAAGGTCGGAACCAGGCGTCATCCGCTAGGATAATATTGGGAACGCCCTTCCGTAAGCGTTCGTCAATCAGCGTTGAAGGGGTCCGGAAGTTAAGCTGGGCCTCAATACGCAGGCGGACTTCCCGATCAAAACTTCCATTTGTGGATCGGATGCGAGCACTGACCCTCTCACCCGCATCGAGCCAGGTGGCGGAAAGGCCCAGTGCCTTTGCCAGTGAGGCATCAATGCGGCTGGTCGGGCTACATGGATCCACCAGCGCTCGCATCTGGAACGTTTTTTCCTTCGCGACGATGGCCACGCTCACGGTGGGCAGGAGTGTGACGCCTTCGGGGATGGGTGAGCGAGCACGTGGACTGCGTTGCCGGATTGGCGATGGGCTCCTTGATGGACGGGGCGACTCTTGCTCATCCAGGTGGAGCAGAGTGTGATGCTCGCCATCGCAAATGCGACATTTGTCGCCGCTCCTGCAGGATCGCCCAGAGTGCTGGTGTGCCAGACAGTTGGGGCAGTATTTATTAATCAATACTGCCCGGAGCCGCTTCTCAGCATTGAGGTGCATGAACCGCTGGCACTTTTCAACGCGTGAACGCCCCGGCACACACGGCAGCGGAAGGACGCCGTGCCACGCAGCTGCTGAGTTGCCCTTGTGCCCGTTGTGCCTTGGTGGGTGCCATATTGCTTCGTTCGGAAATTCTGGGAATACACAAAAAACAGAAATTAGCAAAATAACTCTTGTTGACTGAAACGGTTAGTCACGATTTCAACAAAGGAGTTGGATTGTTGGGCTCGGAATGGAGTGGAAGGAGGATAAGTTTGGCCACGGGCCTTTTAATAAGTCCGCGGGTAGTGAGCACGTCGACCACTCGGACCCGGTCATCCTGTCCTGGGTGGGTTTCCTTGACGCGTCCCAAGCGCCATTCGTTCGATGCAAGATTATCCTCCTTGACAACTACCATGTCACCCTGTTGTAGGTTCCTCTCGGGTAGTTGCCACTTAGTCCTCTTGTGTAGCTCCTTCAAGTACTCTTCCTTCCAACGGAAACAGAAGTGTTGGTTGAGAGCCTTGAGCCGTTGCCATCTATTTAAAATTGACGCTGCATTCCCTTCAATCTCCGGCTCCCTACAGAAAGAAGTGGGCCTCCTACAAGGAAATGCCCTGGAGTAAGAGCCAGCAGATCTGTCACGTCTTCGGATAACGGAGAGATTGGTCTCGAGTTCAAACAGGCTTCGATCTTGGAGAGCAGGGTGGAGAGCTCTTCAAATGTATATTTGAAGGTTGAGGTCGACTTGTAAAACAGTGTCTTGAAGCTTTTGACACCGGCTTCCCACAGGCCACCCATATGTGGCGCACCTGGTGGGTTGAAATGCCACGAGAGACAATGGTGACTATATGTTGTCTCGACGCGCTCTTGGTAGCCTCCAAGAAGTCGCGAGTAATGACTCTAGAGGCTCCCACGAACGTTTTCCCATTGTCGGAGTAACTTTGGACGGGCAGCCGCGTCTTGCTATGAAACGAGCAAACGCTGCAAGGAATTTGTCCGAAGTCAAGTCGGAGGTGGCTTCAAGATGGATAGCTTTTGTGCTGAAACACACAAAGACACATACATAGCCCTTGGTTATGAGGCAAGCACGACCCGTGTAGTTCTTTATGTCGAAAGGACCAGCAAAGTCGATGCCAGTATGTGTAAAGGGACGTGAAAAGTCGACCTCTCTTCGGGTAAGGTGCCCATGAGCTGAGTTTGGAGCCTTTTTTGAACACGATGCAGACCCGACAGGAATTGGTCACGGATGTGATAAGCGTCTTAAGCTTGGGAATCCAATACTTGGAACGGATAAGGCGCATCATTAATTGATTTCCGCCATGCATTGATATTTTATGCGTGAATTCTACGAGGAGACGACTGAACGAGCATGAATACGGAAGTATGACAGGATGCCGTTCATCATAATTGAGATTGCAGGATTTGCTGAGTCGACCGGAAGCCCTCATAATTCCTTGTGGATCAAGGAACGGATTGAAGTTAAGTATGTGGCTGGAAGCCGGCAAGCTATGCTTGTCAAGAAGGCACTTGTACTCTTTTGAGTAAGAGGTTCGCTGAGTAAGGGCAACGAGTCGTTCTTGAACTTCTTGAAGTTCACTATTTTGGAGTAGCTGTGATGGGAACAGCACAGAGGATTGACGACATCGTTTAGCAAATCGGAAAACGTAGGCGAGTACTCGTAACGCTCTGCCGAAATCGGAGAACCGCTCAAGTGGATCAGACGGAGACAATTCAGCAATGTGGACCTTAACTGGACGCTGCTCTAGGTCAGTCTCCAGACATGAGTCAGCTGGAACAGGCCATTGCTTCTGAGGCAGACCCAGCCAGTCGGGTCCATTCCACCACAGATGGCTGTCTCTCAGCTCCTGTGGCGAGACTCCGCGGCTGGCTAAATCTGCTGGATTGTCTTCTGACCGCACGTGTGACCAGGTCCGACAATCAGTGATTTGCCCGATCTTGGAAACGCGGTTGGCGACAAACGTGGTCCAGGAGCAGGAGATCTGCGAAGCCAGGCCAAAACGATGGTGGAGTCCGTCCAGTAAAACGATGCGCACTTTCCTATGGGCATCTGCGGGATGAGGGCTGAGGATAGTTCCGCGAGAAGAACAGCTCCACACAGTTCGAGTCGAGGGAGCGACACTGTCTTGACTGGAGCTACTCTGGTCTTGGACGTCAGAAGATGGACGGATATGTGATGGTCTATTTCCACGCGAACATACAGTGCTGCCCCGTAAGCCTTTTGAGAGGCATCGCAGAAACCATGGATCTGGATGGATGCTTCCGGCTGAAAAGAGACCCAACGAGGTACTCGAATATCTCCAAGACGGGGATGATAGGAGAGAAAATCTTCCCAACGCTGAAACAGCTCGGACGGCAAGGGATCGTCCCACCCAAGCTCATGAAGCCAGATTTCCTGCATGAAAATCTTCGCACGAACGATGACAGGTGCCAGCCATCCCGCTGGATCGAAGAGCTTTGCTATTTCCGAAAGGACTTCACGTTTTGTGATGGATTTCCTTGTAGGAATTTTGGAGGGCGCAAAGAAAAACTCATCTGTGTTGGCTTGCCATCGGATCCCCAAAGTCTTGGCAACGCTGGCCTCTTCGAATTCCAAGAAGTCTTCTCTCAGAAGGTGGTCCTTGGGAATGTCTTGGAGGAGTTCCTTGTCGTTCGATGTCCATTTTCGAAGGGGAAAGCCCGCTGAACTCATAGCGTCTTGCAGCTCCTTGATGCTGGATATCGCGCATTGCCTGGTGTGAGCTCCTGCTAATACATCGTCAACGTACATATAATTGGAAATGATGTCACTAGCACGCGGAAATTGTGCTAGCACATCTGTAGCGAGCTGCTGCAAAACGCGGATGGCCAGAAACGGTGCGCAATTTACGCCAAACGTAACTGTGTTGAGCTCGTAGTCACAGAGCTCTCCATCCTCGTTCCGGTAAAGGATTCTTTGAAATGGCGTGTGTATTGGCTTTACTAGAATTTGACGATACATCTTAGTAATGTCGGCGTTGAAGCCGTAACGAAAAAACGCCATTTCAGGATCTGAATAGTCAGATCGGACTGAAGACAGGACCTGCATGAAGGACATCATTCAGGCTCTTACCATTAGTGGATTGACTGGAGGCGTTAAACACAACGCGAACTTTGTGGTAGTGCTGTCAGGTTTGAAAACCGCATGGTGTGGAAGATAAAAGTTCCCAGTATCTATAGTAGGGGGACTCGTCTCATGTGACATAAGTCCAGATATTCCTGGATCACGGAGTCGTACTGCTCTTTTAATGGAGTGTTTCTGTTTAAACGGTTCTCGTTTTTTAGAAACTGAGCCAGTGCGATTGACCTTGAATGTCCTAGGTTGATGTGATCAGGATCTTTGAAGGGAGAGCGACAATATATTTGCCACTATCATCTCTTGTTGTTGTGCGCATAAAGTAGTCTTCGCATATGGCATCAGACTCCTTTACTGGCTTCGTAGGGAGATCCTCCACCTCCCAAAACTTTGTGAGGAGGTTTTCCAACCGTTGGTCGTTCTTGACCGTGACTCGTGTTGAAAAAGCGGAGATAGAGGATGAAGCACAAGTAGTTATTGGGCCGGTGAGAATCCAACCGAAAATGGTTTCTTGACCCAATAATGCGCCACAAATTTTAGGAATAGAGCCGCCTAGCAGGATGGATGGAAGGATATCTGCGCCTAATAGCACATCTATCTGCGAACTCTTGTAAAAATTAGGGTCAGCCAGCGGAATATTGGGAAGGTCTCGCAACGCACTTCCGGGAATCGTATGTGAAGGTAGAGTACCTGCCACATTTGGAAGCACAAACGCTGAAGCTTCAATGCGAACTCCGGCTTCGATGGGGATCCTATGTTGAAGTGACATAACTTCTCAGGATTGGCTGATACAGCTTGGTTAAGTCCGGCAACTTGGGCTGTTACACGTTTAAACGGGAGTTTGATGATTCTAAACATTCGTTCTGAAATGAATGTGGCTTCGGAGCCAGAATCGATCAACGCACGAGCCTTATAACATGTGCCAAGGTGGCATATGTTTATAATAGCAGTGCCTAAAAGAACACCTTGCGTGTTCGACGAAATAGTTGTGGATGTTTGCCGAACTTTGGTCTGAAGTGGACTGTATTGGTTGACTTGGAAGGTACGGAGTAGCAGCAGAACTTAACGATGACCTGGTGGTCGTTTGAGTAGGAGGGTCACCACGATGCAACAATGTATTATGGCGACCTTGCATGTGAAGCAGTTATGGCTGCTTGTGCATTCTTTAAGCTGATGTCCTCTGGCGAAGCAGTTCAGACATAGCTGCTGCTGTTTAATGTAGGAGGCCCGTTCTGTAACTGCCATTTGCAGAAACCGTGGGCAAACACGCACTGGATGATTCTCTTGGAACAAAGCTTACAGGTAGAAATTGGCTTTGGAGCTTGTGTCTTTACCTTAACCTTCGCTTCGAAAGAGTTGATCTTTTTCTTATTAAGATCCTTGCGATCGGACTGACTTGGGGCGTTCATAGGCCTCATGTCTTCTATCGCTTCCAGCGTACGATGGCGCTCAGTCAGATAATTGTTAAATTCGACCCAGGTAGGAATATCGGACTTATTGTGGAGTGACTGTTCCCACAAGGACAGGGTAAGTTTCGGAAGTCTGGATGAGCATAGGAATACGAGCAAGCAATCCCAATTTTCGATGCTGACCTTAGCTAGCTCAAAAGCTGTCAAACACCCCTGAATTGTGCTCTGGAGCTCTTTTAGTGCCTTACCAGACTCTTGGGAAACCGACGGTAGACTAAAAGGATTCTAAGCTGACTGTTAACTAACAGCCGCTTATTTTCGAATCTTTCCGAAAGATTCTGCCATGCGAGTGGAAACCGTCATTTGTCAATGGAGATTTTGAAACAATACCCTTTGCCTCGCCGCTTGTCTTAGCATTGAGGTGGAACAGTTTCTCGACTGGGGTCAATCTAGAATTATTAATATAAATCGCTGTAAAGAGATCCCGGAAAGTGGGCCAGCGCAGATAGTCTCCATCGAAGACTTCTGTATCGATTGGTGGAAGACTACAACCTCTTGAGATGGAAGGAAGAGATGCTTGTAGTTGCTTATTCTTCGAGGATGCTGCGTCTATGCTCTCGCTCAATTGAGCTACGCATCGTTCATATACGGAATATGAATGATCATATTTCGCTTGCATACTTTGCAAGTCTTCCATGGAACCGCCGTCTTGCAGAAGGGTTTGGGAACCTTGTTCAAACGCAAGCTCTACTTTTTCCCATAAGGATCGGATTTGATCCCGGCGCACCTGTAGCGTAAACAGTGATTCGCCGGCTGAATTGGAAAATCTAGCTTCGAATTGGCCTAGCCTGTCCGACACAGCAATGAACTCTTTGACGCCATTTTGGAATGAGCTAAGATTTTCTTTGATTCCTGTCTGGTTATACGGGGCAATCCTGCGGAATTGTTAAACTCTCTGCTTTGAGCTTAGGCTGATCACTAACTTGAAGTTTGGACGACCAGCGGACGGTTTTGATTCCAACTTTTACCAGACTTAGACTTGTCGCTTGGCGCTGAGGAGCTGCGAGCGCTTGACAAGGAAGAACGACGGGTGGTTGAAAGGAAGGACGAAGTTTCGCTTTTGCTTTGGTCTTCTGACACAATAGGCTCTCTACGGAGCCGAAAACAAAGACGAAGACCAAAAAATAAAAAAAAACCAAATCAAAAGGCAACAGGCACACCAAAAATATAAAAAAAAAAAAAATACCAGTATGTGAGTATTTTTCACAAAAAGTGTATATTTTTATTTAAAAGGAAAAAAATATACCAAAAAAAAAAAAAAATACTAAAATACCAAAATATGAGTATTTTTAAAAGTGTATATTTTATTTAAAAGGAAAAAAAATATACCAAAAAAATACTAAAATACCAAAATGTGAGTATTTTTACAACAAAATTAATTTTTATTTAAAAGGAAAAAATATACCAAAAATACTAAAAATACCAAAATATGAGTATTTTTTACCAACGGAAAGTGTATATTTTTATTTAAAAAGGAGAAAAAATATACCAAAAAATACTAAAAATACCAAAATATGAGTATTTTATACCACGGAAAGTGTATATTTTTATTTAAAAGGAAAAAAAATATACCAAAAAATACTAAAAATACCAAAATATGAGTATTTTATACCAACGGAAAGTGTATATTTTTATTTAAACGGAGAAAAAAAATATACCAAAAATACTAAAAAATACCAAAATATGAGTATTTTTACCAACGG
Organism: Scaptomyza montana; assembly: GCA_018904305.1. NCBI lineage: Eukaryota > Metazoa > Arthropoda > Insecta > Diptera > Drosophilidae > Scaptomyza > Scaptomyza montana. The sequence goes on along the minus strand of JAEIGR010000011.1, from coordinate 3,005,202 downwards.
AAAGTGTATATTTTTATTTAAAAGGAGAAAAAAAATATACCAAAAATACTAAAAATACCAAAATATGAGTATTTTTACCAACGGAAAGTGTATATTTTTATTTAAAAAAAAAAAAAATATACCAAAAATACTAAAAATACCAAAATATGAGTATTTTTTAACAACGGAAAGTGTATATTTTTATTTAAAACAAGAAAAAAATATACCCCAAAAAAAAAAAAAACAATACAAAAAATATTTATTTATTTATTATTTGCGCTTAACTTTTATTTATAACTCAATGTATACACAGCTAGTCGGATATGCCCCACTTGCGGAAGGGTGTACTAAATATTGCAAGTTAACTCTTGAAAACGGGTATACCCCACTTGTAAGGAAAAATTTTGTAGGGTATACTCCACCGTTGGTTTGACTTATGCTGTGTTATATGGAATTGGAACGTGTTAATGTATATATGCAGTGGCCCCGGTACTTTGTATGTGGAAGTTTGATGACTTCGTTTGACCTACCGGCTGTGCCAAGGTTAACGTCTTTTGTCATGTAATATATATAGGTTATAGCACAAAATGTGTAATTATGGGTTTTGATAATTCACAAGTGGGAGCGAATGCGGACACGGAACACTTGTTAATTGCCTTTACATATGTACATGTGTGTTGAACTTTGTCACAATTAAACGCACATAAATATGAAACGTTCATACAAAAAAAATTTTAAGAAAAAAAAAAAAAAACTTAGCACCATGTACATATGTATGCGTCAAGACGAGGTTGCATTGAATGTGTACATGCATGTACATATGTACATGCAGTTGATCAGACGCAACGGAAAAATGCAAGTATTAATTTTATCGGAGAATATTAAACTGACTGCGTTTAATACTGATAAAATAAATGCACACGGACAAATAATGTCACAAAAAATGTAAATCATTACTTATCTGTGGTCTCTTTTGTAGGTTGTGTGTGTGTGTGTGTGTGTGTGTGTGTGTGTGCGTGTATAAAAGCAGATAATTAATTAATCCAAATTATCCGGCTCGAAGGACCATAAAATGTGAGGATGGTGGAACTTTCCAAACTTTAGCACTCGCGATCGACGCTATTGAATTACTTATAACTTTCTTGGGTCGAGTAGACGAGGTGAAAAATTGTATACGGGACTTCAATTTATTGTCGAATTTTAAAACTATGCAAACTTTGAGATAAATAATTATGTTAATTTATTCAACATAACTTTATTGGAAAGCAAACTTAGTATATATATGTTAAATTTTTGCGTAAACTAAAGTTAGTTTTTAAAGCTTATATATAATGATCAAAAATATTTAGTATTTTCTTCAAATATTTTTCTATATAAATACATACATTTATTCATTTTCATATCTTTTGATTAAATAAAGAAATGATCGCAAAGTTAATGGTGACTGGCAAGAAAAGCCTTTCATCAACATACATATATTTAAACATGCAATATAAAAAATTTAAAATAGAAAATCTACAAATAAACTATCAAAATACAACAACAATTTGTCCACACTTAATTGAACTTAGCTTGTGGTTTGTAGCAGTGAGCTTAAAGTTCCAACGGTTCTATGGTGTAATGGTTAGCACTTTGGACTCTGAATCCAGCGATCCGAGTTCAAATCTCGGTAGAACCTGATGAGTATGTAACTTTTTTTTTATTGTTTGTGTTCTCTTGAAATTGTTTCATCAGTGCCAAAACAATTAGTTGACTCATAAATTTAAAGATGCTTCGAAGTTCCTAACGCAGCAGCTATTGACTTGCATTTTATCCCAAGCAATCAGCTGTTGTTGCCTGCTGGAAAATTTCTATTCTAATTTTACGGTGCACACAAAACAAGATACAGTTGAATTTGCATGCGTTGCATTCGCTTTAACTACAGCAAATAGTTTGCTGGAGCAAATAAATTGGTATTGGCCATAAAAGCGAATGGCACAGAAGGCAAAGAAATGACTTAGATTGAGCGCGAAAGAGAAGGAGAGATAAATGAATGATAAAATACTTGGCCAATTTGGTTGTAGTATTATAAGCCACAAAAGTCTTTTGATTAATTTAGCAGGCAAAAATTAAAGCCTTAAAAATATTATCTTTAAGACACATTCATGCTCAATGAATACGACACTAAGCTGACCAGCTAGTTCAAACGCAACTTGTTTTAAGCTTTAAAGAAAAGCTGATAAGAGGATTTTCTTAGACTTAGCTATTCAGATTGGTGCGACTAGACTTTGATTGAAATTGGCTTATCCATTGAGTGTGAGCTTTGCTCCCAAACTTTCAAGATTAATAATACTTACGCATCAGATAGACGCCTACAATTGCCTAAAAATAGCATTTGGTGCTGAAAGTGACGACATTTTAGGGTCAACATAATCAATAATCGATATTGACAAATTAAGTAACAGACTCGAATCTGTGGCAGCAGCAGCATTTGACTTTAACTATGTGCCTCAAGTGTCGCAGACAAAGCTTTTTAATTGAATATTTGCAACACAAGCTCAAATTGTTTACAAAAACTGAATTTGAAATTGCAGCTGGCTTGACTGACCATCAGAGCAGTCTCTATCTGAAACTGTTCTGTCTCAGTTCTCGGTTTTCAGTTCACTTGTCAAATTTCAATAATTTAGCACACGAATCTGCACAGACAGAAGCTTTCAGCGATAAGCCAGACGAGCAACAAAGACTCGACAACAACAACAACAATGACAACACTTTTCAACAAATTTGCTAACCCTTAGACAACAGTTGCAGTGACTCTAAAAAATGGGTCCATTCACTTAACGAAAAAGTTTTACAAAACTATGTTGAATAAAGCATAATTAATGACTGAAAGCATATCTCTGGCTTTAGTTATAGTATTAGTTGATTTGAATGAATGAAAATGGTTTAATTAGTTTCAAAAAAATTAATGTGTGAGCTATAAATCACAAAAAGAGAATGTGTCATTGATCAATTTAAACTCACTTTATAAAGTTCTCCTTATGTATCAGGATTATTTGTCTTTTCGGATTTAAAAAAAAAAAATTATGGTTATATAAAAATAACTTTTATTATAATGTTAATTTATACAAAACATAATATTTTCGTATATTTTAAAATAATATTTTTCTTATAAATATGTTTATAAGAAACATGCTTAAGAAGCGTATTTCAGTTGAGGTATTAGACCAAACTTTTTTTCTTTTTGTTTTACTGTTTTTTTTTTTTCTAAACGTAAAATTAAATGAGATTCGTCTAGTGGCGTTTATTTAATGCGCCTCGTTGGTTTCTACCATAAAAATCCACATTTAGTTCTGCTTACATTTAGTGTGCGGAATACGCCGCAGAGGTGACATCGAGGTAAATTGTTATTGTAAAAACGTTCACACTGCCTCCCCCACCCTTTATGCTATGCAATAAACATTCGCGGTCGAACATCAGAATAAGCGGCAAGCATAAAAGCGCGAATAGCTCAAACATCACATGGGCTATCAAATTTAATCACAAGCATCTCCGCTGGCAGTGCCACCAATATAATGGGAATGAAAATGGAAACTGGATTGCGATTGTTGAACAAGAGAATAATCCGTAATGACAAACTTGCAATAGCGGCGAAATGGAGTTGTTAGGTTAAAAAAGATTTTCTCATGCTTGTTTGTGGACAAGCTCCTATTTTTAGAATTTTATTAGTATAAGCAACCAATTTAAATTTTTTAAAGTTTTATTTTAAACAAAAAAATCGTTTTTATAAATAACATGACTTATTATTTAGAATATTGTTTTATTGGCAGGTGCTTATAATGGAAAAGCCGTTGCAACGGTATTCCCTTTTGAGATAGTGGAACATATACTTTCGGTATTGATCTGTCAGTGTATGATGGAAAGTGTTCTGGATGCAGGAGACGCGATGAACCTTATGGCAAAATAACTGTATTTTCTTGCACTTTGCGTCGATATTCAGATTAAGAGGAAGTTTTTCAGGACGAAAAGTTTGTCCACCTATATAGTATGCGTTGCCAGAGCATTTTTAGGTTATCAATTAGGTGTAGCATTGGCAGCAGAGCGCTAGACGGTCTTAACGAACAATTCTCCAAAATGACAGATATGTAGAAATATGCCATTGATAATGGCTGCTCAATTGATTGAATTAAGTTGCCGATAAGTCCGTTGAGTAAATCATCCCAATCGATACTTGTCAATTTTTGAATTAAAATATGATGAAATGCCAAAAAATTATCCTCTGGTTCATTCGAATTGTTGTAATTTACGGTAAAATCTCCTGAGGGCACCAGTTCCACAACATCAGTGTTTCTATTATGCGGCAGTGTAAAAGCATTTGAATTGCAACGCATTGGGCTCATTGAATCATCTGCGCTATTCTGTGGCACCACCGCAACCTTTGGAGGTGATCGCGTTAAGGTAGTTTTTTTACACAGCTCCATTGACATTGGAGGTGGTTTTTGCGGCTTGGAGCTTGCCAGGAACTTATCGAGAACCTGCGATTCTTCGGGATGATCGTGACGTAAAACCGATGGTTGCCGTAGCTCGCTTCGCGGCGCGAAAGCAGTTTGCTGCCAAGATGAAGCATTGAATATTGAAGGCATCGTTTTGATATCGTCAAGTAGTAAAAACATTTAAGATTACTAAAAAAGGAACTTGAAATTTTAGACTAAAAATATATCCAAATGCTTTTTAAGCCAACATAAATTTTATGTTTTTTATTTAAAGTTATCCCTATCGTTTTTCTGTTTGTATTAATTTTAAGTATTGTTCAGAAAAGATAAAAAATTATATGAAAAATAAAAATCGTTGCCTACTAGATAGTTGCGAGCCTAACCGTCCATCTTATTTAATTTTCTATGGCATCTCAAGTTCTGTGTACTTAAAAAGTTAATAATACTTTTGTTGCCACTCGCGTTGCATAAAATAAACATTGCAGTCTAGCATAAAGTATCCGAATTCGACATCAAACAAAATTACAGATTTAATTTTATCTGTTTAACATTGATAAATCTTTGAGATTTCTTTATGAGGCGAAGCCTAACGAACACCCAAATGGAAGAGAAAAAGTTACCAAACAAGAGTCAATATCAAATCGCATAAAAAACTGTTTTGTTTTTCTGTTTGTGCTTTCTGTACGTCAATAAAAAATTACTGACAAAAATAGAGTTTTTTGTTTGTTGTTGGTTTGGTTTGCTGGGCACTTTGAGTGCATGTAAGTGAATGCATATGAATAAATATTTGTGCTATTTTTATGCAAATTGTTGTTGGACAATGAACTTTGATTGCTTGTACCGGGTGCTGTATAAATTCCTCTTTTATATAAGTATTCTTTTTAAGGGAAATGGATCTATTTTAGTTCGCTTTAAATCTGATTACATCTTTTCTTACTTACTCTGATCTTAGCTAAACATAAGCTTAACATTTTTTATTTTGCTTGCCCAATTTTAACATTATCAAATCAAATCAAAAACTAAACTTGTCAGCCAAATAAAATTAATTAACTCAAGTAACAAGATAATCAGCGTGACAAATTAAATGCTCTGATAAGCTCAAATTGGCCATAAACATTAACCACAATAAAACTAGCCATTTTTGTCTTCACCTAAGCTCGTCATAAAGTCACAAAAGCACAAAAAATCTAAAAATTTCTCGTATCATTGCGTTAAATGTCATAAATTTGAGTGTCAACGAATGAAGGGACAAGGTCAATGGCCAGTGCGTAAACAAAAACCAAAATTTGACCAAATCGCTCTAAGCTGCTCGGAATCCGCGAAAAGCTCTGCCCGCAACAATAATAATCAATAGTCTTCCTGGCAGCTGAAAGCGGCAGAGTGAAGAGGAGGAGGAGAGAAGTCCCTAAGGCATTGGGAGACAGTTGCCTAAATCGGTTCAGTGTTTGCGTGTTTGGCGCTGGACAAACACAGGTCACGTTTTCTTTTGTGATGGTCAACAGGAATCACATTAAACTTTGGTTTAATAGAATGGGAGCAGTCACTGCTGAATAGTCAAATTTTGCTTGGGGGCTAAATTTATATTGAAATGGCACATGGGTCTGGATGACTTTAAGCTATAAATGAACTAGAATTTCAAAGAATCGCGCGGAAAGTAAAGAATACTTTGAGCTTAATCTAAAGGAGGCCTAGATTTTTATACCCTTCACACATGTGAAACAGGGTATATTGAGTTTGTCATGAATCTGTAACGCCTTAAAGGAATGATGGGAGATCCCATAAACTATATATCAAAATGATCAGGACGAGCTCAGGAATTGATTTCCGTCCGTCCGTCCGTCTGTCCGTCTGTCTGTTTCAACACGATTTCCGGCCAAACTGCTGAACCGATCTTGATGAAACTTTCACAGATTGCTTAGATCATGTCGGGTTTGTTCACTATGAAATTTCATCCCGATCGGAGCATTCTACGATATAGCCACCATACAAATTGACCATATCGTACTATCAATTGTTGTTGCTGTCGTGCGAAAAATTACCAACAACTGCACAGAAACATAAATAAGAGGGGGGAGCATTGATTTGGCTGACTGTTTACCGTCTAGCTGACAATAACAGCCAAACCACAACAATTGTTAATAAATAATAAATTTAAATTCAATTTTTTGAAAATTATGTAAAAAGAAAAATTAATCTATGTGTGAAGGGTATCATAGTCTTGGCTTAGCCAAAATTAACTAAGCGGCACTTGTTTTTGTTTAATTAAAGTTTTTGGCTAGCGATTGATTTTGATTAATTTTTTTCTTTTTAGTTCGTTTCGATTTCACACGTTGCATCAAATAACTTCTCCGTTATGTTATTTATTATTTCCTTTATTCTTGCTTTCAACTTTGAACATTTAACATAAAAAAAATTATTTGCACCATTTTATTGTCTAAAAAACCTGAACTTAATCATTAAAATGTAAATTTTTACTTGCTCCTTCCTTTTGATAAGACGTCAACTAAATAAATGTACATCTAATCAGAAAAAGATCAAACCTTAGCTCATATGTAGAAATTTAAATACTTCTTACAGAAATTGTATACAGGATTGCGTAGCCACAATTTCTACATATTTCCTTCCCCAGATCTGCGATAAAATATAAATCTTTTGTTGGTTTTATTTTATGCAGGCGCAGGCAATTTATATGTAAAATGTTGTGGGCATTTCTAAGAGTTATCTCGATTTGTTTTGAAATTTCCCATACAGCTATTCATTTTGAATTATGAGCAACAGAAATTGGCAAACAAGCAGATAGAAGTAAATTAAAAATCAAACAAACAAAAAAAAAAAAAAAAAAACAAAACAAAAAAACCATAAAATAAGTAAATGCTCAAAACGATACTAAACAAAATCCTGACTTGTGGTCGGATTTCAAACTTGACATGCGTGGAATTTGCTAAAAAAATTGTATTTTGTTTGCCCGAAAAGGGTTTGTCAGGCGCGTGTCATGTTTTTCGGTCAATGAACCGAGCGGACGATTAATGAGCGCCGCTTGAGGGGAAAGAGAAATCAGTTTAGGGACTCTTCATGATTTATAAACTACTGTTCTTTGGACTCAAATATCTATTGAACAATCTATAAATTGTGCTGCTAATTTTTAAAGTTGTAGCTAATCACAAGTTGTGTGTAAATAACATGTCGTATACTTAACGTGCCGCAGACTTGGTTACTGACTCGCAGTCTATTTGCATATTTATCTTATGCCGCTAACTTGGCCAGGCGGGAGCAACAGCTGGTGACAGCGTTGCAGTCCTTGTCGGATTTGCTAACGGCAAAGTAATGGCAGTTTGATGAGCTGGTCAGGTGAGGCTGGGGTGCAAGCACGGTGTCTATATATTTTATCTGTATAAAGTCAAAGGTGCAGCAGGCAGCGTGAAAATAACGGAGGATTATGTCGCGCCAGTGTGATGTAGTTGTTGCTTACTGAACCAAACCACTTAAAACGCAAATACACTCAGGGAATTTGTTGAGAAAGTTTTAATAAGATATGTAAGTGCGTTGATTTAGAAATGACGGACTGATATATGTATGTATTTTTTAAATTAATAAAAACAAAAATGAAAAGTGTTGATATTTTATTTATATTTACTTAAAACTGATCTGCACTTTTTGCTAATAAGTATAGAAAAATCAAAAAAATCAAAATTTTAATAAGTACATATAGAAACTCAAAAAACTCATATATAAGAAACAAAATACAGTACGACCTCGGTTAACGCAACCCTCATTACACGCAACTCCTCGATTATTGCAACACCCGAATTCTTAACATTGTTGAATTGTTATTAAAACAATATTTTTGGTCTTTGAAAATAATTTTTAATATATGTATTAGAACAAATGCAGCTGTATTTTAGTTTTTATAATATTTTTATTTTATGTGATCAATTAAATTCAGTTTTTTTTTTCCAGTGTGCACAAACAACAAAAACTAAAATCAAATATTTGTGCTACTGCTCAACTGTGTGGCGGGAGTTGTCGTCGGCAGTGTCAGTACTTTGGGGATTGCAGCGACAATATCCTTAGATTGGTTAGTGCTAAAGCGCGCCAGGAACGTGGTACAAGAAACTGGCACACAATAGACATGACAAGAGGGTTGAGGAAGCAGGATAGAGGATGGGAGCCACTAACCCGTCGTCTATATGTCAGACCATGCAGAGGCACAATGGCAAACAGGATCAACAGGAATTTGCATTTTATGGCGTCTGCGAATGCAGCAACTCACCAGCTTAATTTGTTCAACTGGCCCTGCGCAACCTCCACCTTTATTTTTTCTAATTGTTTAAATAGTGTTGTAAAAACTGCGAGATGCAATTCAAGCCAAGCGAAGCAACTGTCCGCAAATTATGCACTTCACTTCTTTGTCCTTGTGCCATAGAGAAGGAAAGAGTATCCTTATTGTTTTCAAAACGCACACACTCTCACTCGTGCACGTACTGAGGGGCAATTAAAATGTCAAAAATATTATAAACAGCATCAGACAGGACGAAAACAAGGACGAGACCCCTGGAGTCCGTATCGCTTTACACTTTTTAATTGTCCCTGACAACGCAGCTTGTTTATCTCTTATCTCTTGCGTGAAGAGGGGTTGGGGGGTGTGCACAAAAGTTTACTGGTCAACAGGATGTGAATGATGGATAATAATGTGCTGTGCACTTAATTCATGTGCAAAATGTAGTTGCTCTAAGCAAAGAAAGCGAAAAAGTAAGTCACAAGTGGCATGCTCATAGCTTTTAAGCCAGTTGAAATTAAAGTATTGTCAAATCAAATGTTTTTTTATACTCGATACCGAAGGGTTTGTCCGTAGTGGTGTCTGTCCGCCCGTATGAATGCAACTTTTTTCGACACCCTTTAAGCTAGAGACTTGAAACTTTGCAAATATCTTTTTCTATGGCCAAGAAATATGATTTACTTCGTGGTCAAAGTAATATTAGTACGAATTTTAGAACAACTAATAAAAAATATTTATTAAAAATTTGTCACATTTGTTGGCACTTTATTTTCGTTTGATTATATTCAAATTTTACTTCACCGTAAGTAGAATTGATTTCTCCCAGATGTCAGGAATCTGAAGTTATTGTTTTTTCTTCTTTACCTGCTCAGCCGTTCCATCCCACAAGTTTTTTTCTCCCTACTTTAGAAGTGAATTGCTGTTATTTGAGTTTTATGCAGCACTCGACATGCAATTCTGTGTACGACTTGTGGTTGGAGCTTCTTCAGTTACAATTCTCATGTTCTCGGTCCTGAACTCCCCCGTCTTCGCTCTCCGTTGTGCCAAGGCAACTGTCGCACACGCAAAACGAATGAGCATGACAAATGTGCCATCGACATATTAAACAAAACTGCCACTTCAAAGTAGGGCCTTGACATTTGTAAGTAGGTCGGCAATGTTAACCACTACTCCTTAAATTCGTTTACCAAATGAGTGTTAATAGTCTGTTTGGTCATTTGTTGTTTGCTACTTTATTTGAAGAACCTCGAGCTAACAAGTTAGGCTTTTTTGTTCAGTAATTAGATTTTAGTGAAAAATAAATTATGTGTAATAAATAAGCCAGTATATTTCTTATAATTATAATTTTATTGCTATTAAGCAGTAATTTTACTAAAAGTTTATTTTGGATCAACATTCTTAGAAGTTAGAAAAATAAATAAATTAATTTATTTAGACAAGGCTAAAAATTATTGCTAACCATATGTTATAAACATATATCTTAATAGTACATATATGTATTTGGCAGTCCATCTATGTTTACACATTTAAAAAAAAGTTTAGAAACACGTGTATTTCTCTTAACATTATAATAATCAATTTGTTTCTATATAGAATGTATATATAGATATGTGTTTAGGCATTAAAATATTTATACTGTGAGCGCTTCTCAACAAGCAATAGTAATATTTGATATTGCAAGAGTACAGTGGAAAGAGGGATAATGTGAGCTCTCCGATGTTTCAGTATTTTGGTCGTTTTTGTTGTTCGTCTTTGTTCTCAGTGTGAATTCGCTCATTGCTTGAGGCGGAGGTGCCAAAATATTCGTGAAACGATCCCGTGAGCAATGAAAAATGTTTTTTTGCTGAGAGTTTGCTTTCTGCTGTCATTGCTGACCGCACAGCTGTCACCAAGTTCAGCGAATTTACCAAAATTCGAGGTCTGCGGAGATGACGAAGATGTAAAACCATCCAATAAATTTCTATCAGATCCCGAGTGCTGGAGCCGAAACACACAAAATATATTTCGAGATTGTGGCAATTGTGGAGAGGGCTATGACAACGATGAATACGGAAGATGTACGATCTGCGCAGTCGGCTATAGTCGCAATGAGCACCACAACTGTGTTCACTGCCCCAGAAATAATGAGAGATGGTGTGCGTCGCTTGATAAATGTATCTGCCTGAAGAATTCTCAACGCAACACAGCCGAGCGATGTGTGCCCTGTGAAATGAACGAAGAATCCAATGGCTATTCTGGCTGTGAGTGTGTAGAGGATTGTGGACGTGATGAGCACGGTGATTGTGTACAGTGTGACAAGTCCAAACATCTTATCGATTTCAACGGTTCTTTAGTTTTTATCGGATTCTTGGCCAGTGCCGTTTTGGGATTGGTGTGTGGTCGTATATTATGGCGGTATATGAATAAATTATGAAATTACCAATACAATTAGAGATTTGTTTTTGATCATTTAACTAACTAACTAAATAATTTTAATTAATTAGATTGATATATTTTGCGTGTAACTTTTCTGGTGAATTTGCAATTTGAATGAGCTAAAATGTTTGAAAACCATTTCGAATTATTTAGCCGATGCCCCAATTAGTACATCTAGTTGGTTAAAAAAAAGAAAGTATATCCGACCACATAATGTGTATACATTCTTGATCAGCAAAGCGAGCTGAGTCGATAAACCTATATCCATCTGTCCATATTTTTCTATGCGAACTAGTCTCTGAATTTTTTGGTTTTCGATCTGAAACTTTAGACAAGATATTCTTGTTGGTAGATCTTACGTCAAAATCAGGCAGGTCGGACAACCAAAACATAAAGCTTCCATACAAATGCAAGATCTGTAAAATGATTTTTCTATGATAAACGATAAGAAACATTTGATTTTGTAACTTGAGAACTCTTCCAGATTTTTGTGCCATTAGTGTTTCTGAAGGTAAGTACAGTAGTAAAAGTACTTCACGGTAACGACGTCAAGCACGCGGAAATAATTTTACTACCTACTTCAAGCAACATGCTGGCAAAAGCAAATGTCTAAAAGAATGATGGTTAGAAAATCACACACATGCACACACAGGCGCGCTCAGAGCTGATTTAGTGTGTGTAAATATTTTGCACTCCATGCAAAGCCCAAATGCCTGAAGAGGCAGCCAAGCGAATACCCCTTAACATGAAAGGTCCTGGTAGTTGTCCTTTGCGCAGCATGGTCAGAACTCATGTTACGAATACGCCCCGTGCACAAAACACTCTAACTATCTCACCCACTCTCTGTCCTCCTTCTTTCTCCGCTTTCTCCTTCTTCCTTCAGCAAATTCGCTCGCTATTTGCTGAAACTTCCGTTTCCGTTTTTGTGGGTGGGTCATTGGGATGCCTGTTGCATTTCAATGTGTTTGTTTGTGTGTGTGTGCGTGTGAGTGTGAGTGCAACTATACAAACTACTCAGCATAGCAGGCTCCTGAAAATTTACGAGTATGCCACACGCTGCATTCTTCAAATAACCGACACGCGTATTATTATATTAGGGCTCCGCATTAAAGTTCTGAATCCAACATTGCAGTTACATAGTACATCTAGTAGCTGGTCCATCGCGTTCTATGTCGCAGCTATCTCTTGCAATTTGCAGCGCTTTTAATTAACGAAAATTTATGCATAATGCTTCACCCATTTGTCGCCCAAAGCCTTGTGTCCCACAACCCCCATTCACACGCCAACGCCATTGCCGGCAAGTTATGAGCCGTCAGCGAAAAGCGAAAACTGCAAATGGAATATGAAAACCAGAAAAAAATTTATATGTGTACATATATAAAAAACTTCAATTCATTTTTTATTTTGAGGCATAGAACTATGTATTATAAGAATTTAATTATGGGCTGACACTTGAGAGCAGCTTAAATATGTACAAAGCCAAATCCACTTAAAATATGATTCAAAATTATTAGAAATAGGTGTTGTAACTTCATACAAGTACTCCAATAAATAATTCTACCTATTTCATTATAATGCTATAAAGTATTTAAACTTATTATACCCTTCACACAAGTGAAACAGGGTATATTGAGTTTGTCATGAATCTGTAACGCCTTAAAGGAATGATGGGAGACTCTGTAAACTATATATCAAAATGATCAGGACGAGCTCAGCTCCGTCCGTCTGTGCGTCTGTCTGTTTCAAAACGATTTCCGGCCAAACTGCTGAACCGATCTTGATGAAACTTTCACAGATTGCTTAGATCATGTCGGGTTTGTTCACTATACTACTATATATATTTCATCCCGATCGGAGCATTCTACGACATAGCCACCATACAAATTGACCATATCGTACTATCAATTGTTGTTGCTGTCGTGCAATTTCAAGTACCTACATATAGCTTATTTGCTTCAAAAGTGGTATAACGCAAAAAATTTTCAAATTGTTGTTGTTGTTATCGCACACGAACAATAGAAAAAAAAAAAATTAATCTATGTGTGAAGGGTATCATAGTCTTGGCATAGCCAAAATTAACTATGCGGCACTTGTTTTTATTTGCAAAATGTAATTCCTAAAATTATATAATGACATTATCGACTAATTAGAAATAATGCCAGCAAACCAATTTCACAATTTCCATGGATTTCAATTATCAGCTGTCAATTAAGCGACATTTCTCACGTTGAGAATGGGCAACAAGTTGTGGTCGGATATTTAAAAACAAGATAGTACATAAATAGCATAGTATAAATGGGCCAAAAGCAGAACTAACAAAATTTAAAATTTTGTGCTTTATGCTTTATTTATAAATGGATAAAAACATTGAACGAAGCGAAGAATGTGTGGGTCATAAAAAAAGTTTTGTATTGCTGCTACAGCAACAACAACAGCAGCTTAGGGGAGGGTTAAGCAAGTTGAGATTTTAAGGTGCACTAGCGGCAACAGGTGTTCTGGCACCCATTCATTGAATGGGACGTAAATCTTGCATTAAGCACTCTTCGTAAAATGACCTGAAACATTACCGAACTGCTGGCTAAAGCTGCCGGCATCAGAAACTCTACAACGCGCCGGCGCTGCAACATGTGTCAAAGAAATTGGCTTAGGTATAATGTTTTATTTACATTTAATTGTTTGGCTTGTGTTTTTATAATTATTTGATAATTCAGTTTTATTTTAACTAAATTAGGCTGTAAAAACTAATAATATTTAACATACATTTTTAAAAAATATTAGTTAATGTTTTATTTATTCATTTATATTAAATGAAAAGACAGAGTCATTACCACAATTTACTTTTTGACCTACAATTTTAACCGATGATTTTAAGACGAGTTAAGAAAAAAATGTATATCAAATGTTACTTTATTAAGTGCAAAATCCCGTAGTTGGACACTTAATACAGTATATTTAAAACAAATTTAAAAAAATATGATTTCTTTAAAGTCGTATGACTATAAGTCCCGCTTAATTTAACGGTATTTGCGAAAACGCGAAGGTAATAAAATGACTTTAGCAACAAACAGATGTTGCTAGCGACATGGCAACATATATGTTGCTGACTCAGCTGCCATTGCTGTTGCTGCTGTGTGAGGCTCCTCCAAAAAATAAAAACAACAGTTGCGAGTTCAGTACGCTTTGTGCGTTCGACACGTACGGTTCATATAAATGAATAGAAACCTCGCCAAATATATATGTACATATATATATTTATATATATAACGGATAACTCGGCTTAGAGTTGTGAGTTGTGCTCTTGTTGTTGTTGTGCGAAAAGGTGCCGCAATTTTTGTAGGCGCGTGAGCTCGTTACGCATAAATTAAATTTTTGACCGAGTTTCAGTTATAACAGATCACAAGCAGCAGCAGCAACTGTAACAACCACAACATCGTTAACAAGGCTTGCAAATTGTTGTTGCAAGGAGTCGCCAACAGCAGCTTTCCTCTTTTTTTTTGTTGGTTGGCTGTTGCTGCTGTTTGTTGTTGTTGCGGTTTTTTATTGGCGTTAAAGGTCGTTTACTTTTTGGCGGCATCAACAACATTTGTTGTTGTTTTGATTTTCATCTGCCTCTGTTATATGTGCATATGTGTGTGTGTGTGTGTGTGTGTGTGTTTGTTTGTTGTGCGTTTTAAAACACACTTTCAATTTTCAATAAAATTCTCGCGCGCGGCTGCTGCTGATCGATGACGTCGATTTGTTTGCATTACTCGTGACGATTAATGTCCCAGAATCGTGTTTGTGATAGCCCATAAAGAAATTAAATTATATATACCATATAAATTCGTCTAAAGCTGGCATACATATATGGCACGAGTTTTCATATGGCCAATTCATATTTAGTAATATTTTCTCTGATTAAATTCTCAAATTGGCCATAAATATGGTTTTGAGAGCATGTGTTAACTTAATTATAACAATGACAATTTATTTTACAAGTGTAAAGCAAATAATTCTACATGCATATTGATGTTTTAACTGATATCTAAAAAGCTTAGCAAAACAAATTAATTGTATATTATTTGCTGTTGTAGCAACTGAACTTAATATACATTATTATTATTATGACTTTATTGTATTGACAAAAAGCTATTTTTATTTGATTACAAAAACCTTATTAGATCAAGATAAAATAAAATGTACAAAGTAAAACTTTTCTAAATTATTATTATTCAAAAAAATTTAATTGAATTTAAATTATTTATTTGACTAAAGCTAACAAAAAGATATTAATGCAAACAATAATGACAACAATAAATTACAACTGTGTAAAAATGTGAACGTAAAAGAATGATAATTTAAATAAATACATAACTACTGTGCGCTCCGTGTTTTTTTAAGTAAACGACAAACGTACTACAAACATCTCTATAAAATTTGTGTGTGAGGAGTGAAATATTAAGAAAGGTATAAGAAAAATTTATTATTAAATGAACTCTATTTAAGAATTCTAATATGAATTGTGCATATTTCAAGCAAGAGTCACAAAAACTAGCTGTGATTTTTTTATTTTAATTAAGTTCAGACTCAATTTAAAATAAGACACAAAATAGCACTAAAAATGTCAATGCACCCAAGTTGAGTGACTTGGAAGCCAATAAAAAAAGTGAAGATCTACTGTGAAGCACGCCCCGATTGCAATGACCAAAGCAAGTAATTATGTATGCCAATGTGGTAGCAAAATGTTCATAACACTTTAGCGTGAACGAAAAAAAACAAGAAAATTACGACAGACACCGTAATCTCTTGCATTCCATTCCGATTGACAAGAGACAAAGTTTTTGTGTAGCTAAGGCCTTGGGTACAGGGTATCGCCACCCACTGACTAAATGGCGCGTGTTTTGATTTTGATTAAGGCTTTGCTGAGAGCTGACCCATTCCGTAAACTTATATTTTGTTATTTTTGTTTTCTTGGGGAGCACCTTTTGTGGATATTTAATCAGACCCTGAGAGCTGACTGAGTATACCAATTTGTAATCCATCAAGAAACCTTTTTTTTTTTTGGAGTTTGGTGATTGTTTTGTATCGCTTTAATGTCTCGAGTTGCTTGAAGTGCCATCAATTTTGGCAAATGTTCAGCAGCTGCAAAATTGCAGCCAATTGTACGCAGTATAGAATGAAAAATTAAGCCTAAGTGCATTTCCAAGGCGATCCAGACCCCGAGTTGCCTATCTGAATTGTTTAACGAGCTTTAGAGGAGGCGTCGAGTAGTGGAGTATGAACGGGGAAGAAGGGGGTACACTAACGATGACGACAGTTTATAAAAATTACGCACATTTCATTATAAAAAACAAGTGGAAAATATATGAAACTTAATATACGAATATAAAATGCTCTTGAATGTGAGATTGATTGAATAAAGTTAAAAGTATAAGTTTATTCTGATTATAATATTTATTTACTTAATAAAGTTATTGAAACTTGTCACTTAACTGGCTCATAAATATTTTTATACTCGATACCGAAGGTAAAGAGTATATTGGTTTTGTGCAATGTCCGTCATGGTGTCTGTCCGTCTGTCCGTCTGTCCGTCCGTATGTATGCAAGTTTTTTCCACACCCTTCAAGCTAGAGACTTGAAACTTTCCAATTCTCTTTATCTATGGGATAGTAAATTAAAGTGTCAAGATGGGGGTTCTACGATAACTGGGGGGCTGGCAAATCGATAAATTCGATAGCCCAATACCGATAAATCCACATATTTCGCTCATCCTTACAGCTATAAGTACCAAATTTGGTAAGAAGATAGCTATTAGCAACCCCCAAAAAACTGCATCAAAAATTTTGGAGCCACGCCCACCCATTACGCCCCCAGCCCCCCCGCATTTTGAAATCAGAAATGGCTATATCTCCCACAGTTTTTGAGCTATAGCCACCAAATTTGGTGCCAAGATAGGTGATGATGACTCCCTAAAAACTGCACCAAAAGTTTGGATGCCACGCCCACCAATACTGCCCTAGCCAACCCCATCCACCCCAACGCTTCGTCAAAAACGGGAGTGAGTGTATCTTCCAGAGTTGTGGAGCTAGAGCCACCAAATTTGGTAGGAAGATAGCTGGCAACGACCCCCAAAAATCTGCATCAAAGTTTTGGAGCCACGCCCTCCATTTCGCCCCCCTTTCCCCACTTTTTACAATTTTCGAGCTACAGTCACCAAATTTGGTATGAAGATAGCAATTGACATTCCACAAAGATCTGCATCACAAATTTGGATGCCACGCCCACCCATACTGCCCCAGCCCCCTTTCCCCACTTTTTACAAATTTCGAGCTAGAGTCACCAAATTTGGTATGAAGATAGCAGTTGATATTTCACAAAGATCTGCATCAAAAATTTTGATGCCACGCCCACCCATACCGCCCCCAGCCCCCCTTGCCCCACTTTTTACAAACTTCGAGCTAGAGTCATTAAATTTGGTATGTAGATAGCAATTGACATTCCGCATAGATCTGCATCAAAAATTTGGATGCCTCGCCTACCCATACCGCCCCCAGCCTCCCTTTCCCCACTTATTACAAATTTCGAGTTAGAGTCACCAAATTTGGTATGAAGATAGCAATTGACATTTCACAAAGATCTGCAAAAAATTTTGATGCCACAACTACCCATACCGCCCCCAGCCCCCCCCCCCTTTCCCTACATTTTATAAACTTTGAGCTAGAGTCACCAAATTTGGAAGGAATATAGCTGGTGGTATCCCCATCTGCATCGGAGAATCTTTAAGGCATCGTGACACCCTTGCTTGCATAAAGTTAACCCTTTCAGGCCTCTTTATTCCGGTTTTAATACTGGTTTCGACTTAATGCCAGTCGGTTGAAACGTCCACTGCAACTGTCTCCTAAATATTTTTTCAACAACTTCGTTGAAAAAGTTAACAAGAATTCTTCAAAATATGACTTCACACATCAAATTGGTTATTGAATAAAAAGAAATAGCAAAAGAGATTAAATTGTAAGACAAAACTTAATGTTATTTAAATCAAAGTTATTTATTTACACAAGCTACATAGAATGACAATGACTTTGTTGTAATCCCAACTTATTACAATTTAATCTTGCACACAATCTCCGATAATCCCCATGATTTAATGACACTTTTCGTTTTTTTTTTTTTTGGCTGTCAATTTATGCAGCATCTGCTTGCATGCGCCAAACGCTGAACTCAACTGATTGAAAGCGTATTTTTTGTTATAATGCAAACAAGTCTTGCGGCTTTGCCAGCACTTTTGGTAGCGCGAATAATAAACATTTTCATTAAAATTTTATATTTATTGAATGACAGGCGACACTTCTTTGATAGTATATGTGTGGTGTGTGGCTTGTGATGATAGGCCCCCAATGATATCTGCGGACGTGTGGGCGTCACAGCGTCTGAGGCGGCTGCGGAAATAATTTACTTAATGCTTGTGGAAATCGCAACGCAATTGACATGATTTCACAGATACATTATATGACATATGTATCTTTTGTGTTGCCTTGATTCTCATCAAAACAACGAAGGAAGAGATAGCTATAAGTTTTTAATGATGGTGCCACTTTGACATAATTAGGAAAATGGGACAAACGACTGGGTGGTGGGGTTGGATAAAGAAAATCGCTTAAGTTGAAAGCAAAAGTTTTGTGAGTAAATGCAATTTGCGACACTTTCCGCAAATGGAAAATTTTCAGCTTGGTGCGGTCTGCTGCCAGTGAAAGGTGTGAGAGTTCAGCAAATTTAATTTTCATTCGATTTAAGTGTTTTTCGGCAGACTGATTGATTGGAAAGTAAATGGAAGATCTTACTTAATAGAGTTGTTTTAACATTCAAGTAAAACAGAATGCTGGTTTGTTTGCAGCACAATAACTCATTGGCCACATATTATGAAATTATAAATATCACTTGGAGATAGTTCTTGCTAACTGTTTCTAATTTCTATGCCAAGACACTTCACAATTTTAAATTTTTTTTTTTTTTAAAAATAAATTTTTTTTTTTAAAAATTATAAAAAATATATTTTTTTTTTTGACCCCCTTCCCCCCCCCCCCCCCCCCCCAAATTTTCCTTTTTTTATAAAAATTAAAAAAAAAAAAAAAAAAAAAAAAAAAAAAAATTCATATGGCGCATAGTTAATTTTGGCTATGCCAAGACTATTACCCTTCACACAGCCATATCAACTCTTGTGAGCAGTAGTTGGTAATTTTCGCTAACTTTTTCTCTTGAGCGTCATTTACTAGTTCGTGCAACAAGAACACTTTGACATTGACAGGACGACAGAGACAACAATTGATAACGATATGGTAAATTTGCATAGTGGCTATTCGTAAATGTTCGGAAAGAAACACAGTGAACAAACAATGATCAAGCAATCCGTAAAGTTTCATCAAGATCGGTTAAGCAGTTTGGCCGGAATCGTGTTGATATGGTAAATTTGTCTGGTGGCTATGTCTGAATGCTCCGATCGGGAGACATAGTGAACAAACCCACAGCCTCTAAGCAATCTGTGAAAGTTTCATTAAGACGGTCAGCTTTGCCAAATCGTGTTGAAACACAGCCGTCCTCATCATTTTGATAAATAGTTTATGGGGTCTCCCATCATTCCTTTAAGGCGTTACAGATTCATGACAAAGTCAATATACCCTGATTCACATGTGAAGGGTATAAAAACAGGCACAAATTTCAAAAGTTTCTACCAAAACACGCTCAATTCTCTTTCCCACACAGCAACTAAGTATTTTTATATACACAC
Source organism: Scaptomyza montana (assembly GCA_018904305.1). NCBI lineage: Eukaryota > Metazoa > Arthropoda > Insecta > Diptera > Drosophilidae > Scaptomyza > Scaptomyza montana. Next base: position 2,985,296 of record JAEIGR010000011.1, on the reverse strand, counting down.
CTACATATATAGAGTTCGTGGTCTGCGCGTCGTATACGTAATCAACTATTGAATCTTCTTTGGTCCAGTGGCCCTGCCTGAACTCTGAATTTGTCACCCATACACCTCAGAACTTTTTTCTACCATTGTCTGTTATTATTTTTGGCTTCTACTTCAGCAGCGCTTCATTTGAGTTGCTTGAAGAGTGAGTGTGTTTTTTTTGTGCTTTGCTTTTGTCACAATTACTACAAAATTTGCTAAATCGAGTTCTCTCAGATTTTCAGGTCAGTTGGCAGCAGCAGCCTTTGTATTCATTTCGGGTTTCTATTGATTTTCAACTGTCGCCACTCGAAACTGCAACTAAATAGTTGATGAAAAAGAAAAGAAAAATGGTATTGCCAAGCAAATAAACACAAAGCTATGCTCAGACAATTTGCTGCTTGCTACAATAAAAAAAAAAAAAGTTGTGTAAAATAGTAAAATTTATGGGTAACCCAAGAAATGCTTGCAAATTGCATGGCCAATGCAAGCTACAAAATATTACAAGACACAATTTCTCTTTGTTGCTATTGCTAGTCTAATATCAAAATTTATATCACAAGAACTTGAATTATTTTCGTATGTACATACATATGTTAAAGTTTGTTTTTGTAGCATTCAAAATGGATATGGGCATTGATTATACTTTTTACTATTGAAAAACAGCATATATGTTTTTGTACGAATTCTATCACAAACCAAGCTATTCTTACCTTTAACCCTTTATATACTCGTTACCGAAGGTTAAGAATATATTGAGTTTGTGCAATGTCCATCCGTCTGTATGTTCGCAACTTTTTTCCTCAACCGTCAAGCTAGAGACTTGAAACTTTCAAATTCTCTTTGTCTATAGGATAGTAAAATAAAGTGTCACGATGGGGGTTCTACGATAACTGGAAGGCTGGCAAATCGATAAATTCGATAGCTCAAAACCGATAAATCCACATATTTGGCACATCCTTACATCTAAAACTACCAAAATTTTGTAAGCAGATAGCTACTAGCAGCCCCCAAAAAACTGCATCAAAAGTTTGGATGCCACGCCCACCAATACCACCCTAGCCGCCCCAAGCTGCACCAGAGTCACCAAGTTTGGTATGAAAATAGCAATTGACATTCCACAAAGATTTGCAGCAAAAATTTGGATGCCACGCCCACTCATACCACCCCCAGCCCCCCTCTCCCCACCTTTTACAAACTTTGCGCTGAGTCACTAAGTTTGGTATGAAGATAGTTGGTGGCATCCCCATCTGCATCGGAGAATCTTTAAGGCAGCGTACACCCCGGCCGCATACGTACCCCTTTGCAATCAGGCCTCTTTTTGCTGGTTTTAAAACTGGTAACGAGTATACCGCAGTCGGTTGCGTCCGACTGAAACGTTTCCACTTGTTACAATTTGAACCGTGAACTATTAGTTAAAAATAAATAAATTTTGAAAATTTTCTATAACATTTTACAAGCTCACCTCGTAGTTTTTAATATCTTATTAGCAGCTTAGCAGCGCTTATATATTGCATTTTTTTTTTATATTTCGACAAATTCGTCTGAATCACTTGAAAAGCAAAAGAACCAAACCATTTCAGACACATTTCATATGCCAGACAATTGACCCAAACTGCCAATAATATTGAGAAGCAAGATATGTAAATAAAAAGGCTACGCTAATAGCCCGATTATGCTGAGTGCGTTGGTGTGTGTTGCCGGCAATGACGTTGCCAATTTAAGAGATCTGCTCGCTGTGATGAGATACACATCAAGCCATTGGATGGATGTAATGAGAAAGCCATAAAATAAACAGTTGAATACTCAGTAATAAAATGATTGCCTCTGGTCAAACACGAAATCGATTCGTTGGTAACTTTAAAAGCAACAAGAACAATAATAACAAAAATTGCTAACATCTCAAAAAAAAGAAGAAGAAGAACATGAACAGTTCTATTTAACAAGATCAAAGCGTATAAAAGTGGCCCTCGTCGGATCAAATATGTATTGTGTTTGAGTATTCGCTAAATAGCTGCAAGGTGTGAACTTTGATGTGTCATTTACCACTTGAACCCAACTTGCAATAATTTTTTTAATGTGTAAGTTCATAAATGTTGTTACATTAATTATTTCCGCATCTTTTCTTACATACAATTTAATTAATTTAATGCCTTTGCATTATTTTTTTACTTCTCTAAAATTCGTAATTATTTTTAAGAAAACTGTTAGCCCAAAACAGAAATTAAATTTTTTACTCCAAAAAATAAAAAAAGTATCACTCTTATATTAAAAAAATTATGCAACAACTGTCACTAATAAGCGAGCGAAAAAAGTCCCACAGTGAATGAAGGTCAACATAAAGCAGCACAAATGCAACAAAAAACATCAACAGCAGCAGCAGCAAAAATCAACTTGCATTTTGTGTTGAAATACCAGTTTTGTATTAGGTGAGCTGCACTTGAAACAAAACGAAAACATTAAGTTCAATTGATCCACAGTATGACAGAGTATACCGTTTAAGCAGGTTCAATGCATTTAAGCTCCAAATTGGAAATGGAAATGAGTTGCGTTGATTTTTATTATGAAATTGAAATTAAAAAAATATTTATTTCAATTTTTTGCCTCTTTTATAAAATCACTAAACTTATATCCCTTTAAACTTTTAAACAGGGTATACATATATATGTATATAATTTTTTTTTTAAATAGAGCACAAAAAATTTATTTAAAAATTGACGTCGTTGATTTTGAGTGCATATTTTTCGTTGCGGCATTTTCTTTGCTTTTGGCGAATTGAATTGAAAATGATTTAATCAGTAAGCCAAGCCCCGAAGCGTAGCGCGACACCTTTTTTGAGTTTCAGTTTTCAAGTTGTTGTTGTTGTCGCTTATTGTGATTTTTCACCAGCTTTTGATTTGGGCGCATAATATAATACAGTATTTGTACAATATATTCTCTCATGTCAACATTAATTTTCAGCTTTATAAAAAATTTTTTTTATACTTTTTTAATGCAGTGCCTTGCAGTTTGAATTTCAATTTATATTTTCCAGGGCGTGAGTGTCTCTTAAGATATATTATAATTAATCGCTGCGTTTGCAGCAATTTATGTGATTTTCATGAAATTTTGCTGCTTTTTGAGTTATGCATATCTGTGTGTGTACACTGAGAATAAAAAATAAGAACAAATGTTCCTAATTTTTCAGACTTTTCGTTCTTTTTTTTATCTTTTTGGTATTTAAATACGAACGGCGTTCTTAAAACATGTTCTTAATTTTGATTTTGTTCTAAAATTATGAATAGACTTTTTGATTTAAGAACCGTGTGTATCTATTGGTCCATTATAAGAACATTGGTTCTCAATTTGGTACAAATGGAACCAATTTCGTTCTATTTGTACCAAATTAAGAACACTGTTCATAAAATATGAACGCATTTACGAAGCTGAGTCGAAGTTTGATTGGTGAAAATTAAACTTAACTGCGTAAGAAAATAGTACGGCAATAGTGCAAGAGCTAAGGCTTCCGCGTGGTAATCGTGAGGTTTCAGGTTCGAATTTCGGCAAAGGCATTGAAGTTTCGATATCGGTAAGGATAAACAAATGAATTTAATTTAAATTTAAAATATATCTCTAGCATATTAAAGGTATTTGGTAAAGTTATAAACTATTAACAAAAAAATGTCTCCCCACAGCAGCCAGCAATATTATAGTAGCTAATACTGTACTTGAATTTACACACTAATTAGTGTTATGATACTGTTTCAAGGTGCTATAAAAATTAAATTTATTTTGTTAACCCAATGCTAGTCAAAATTCAAGAACAAATTGTTCTTAAGAACATGTCGTTCTTAAAGCAAGATTTTCAGTCTAAAAATTCCGTTCTTAATTTAAGAAAACCGTTCTCATATCAAGAAAATCTGTGCTTACGCAGTTATTGTCAACGGATGTTCTTGATTTTGCACTAGCAGAACGGATTTTTTTCTTCTGTGTAGTACTCAAGCTGTGTTTGAACTTTTGTTTGGCATTGAAGTGCGTAAAAAAATAAATACATATATAACGCGTGTGTCTCTAGTAAATTCTCATATATATGTTTGTGTGTGCCTATAAAGTGGCCATATATCAATAACAGTCACAGTCACAACAAATCTTGTGACAATTAAAAATTGGCATGCGTTCAACAGTAATAATTTGCATATGCCACGAGAGCGGCTCAGATAAAGAGATAAACATGATAGTACTTAAGCTTTTACTTATATTTAATCGCTGTCGTCCACTATTTTTTAGATGTAAAGCTGACAGCCGCGCTCAATATCATACTTATTATGGCAAGGAGATATTAGCATGAACTGCAATTAAATATTTTGCCGATGTGGCGTTATCTATGGATTTTTTAAGGCCTCCAAATGATTTACAAAACTTTGAGTGATGTACAATGCTTATCAAGTGAAAGGCCAGTAAAGTAGGAAGTTTATGCTAAGCCAATGTTAAAGAATAATGGTGTAACAATAAAGTGAGTTTTTATTCTCATAAGTTAATGATTTGTTTAATGTACAGCTGTTAAACAAAATTGCACCACTTAAGTACTTATTTTTTATTGACACAGAAAACCAAAACGTTTTTTTTTTTGCCTATAATTTTCCCTAAAAGAAGTGTAAGAGTTTGCCTTTGCGTGCTTATCGAAATATTTTGAAATGCGTACTTTATTAACTTAATTTACTTAAGAAACGAGTATTGCTTTAAAAAAAGGAAGCTAAAAATGCCAAGGCTAACAATAAACAACCTAAGCTTAACTATAAATAAGTATTGTCAATGATAACCTTCTAAGCCTTTTACTGTGTCACAGCAACGAACCCGCCCAAACTAAACTGTCACAGTCCATGAGCAGCTTGTGCTTGCATACATATTATCCATACAATAGTCTATCAAAAGCAAACAAAATCCTTTCGGTTATTTGGTTGTTATTGGCACTTAGCAGACAAGCGAAAGAAAGCAGTTGTTTGCCACAGCCACTGTCAGACGAGTTATGGGAAACGTTTTCGGGAAAACCGCCAAATTGGAAACAACCAAAACAATGAACTGAATTGAATCCAGACACTTGTGTGTTCGCTTTTGGATGCCTTTTGTGAACTTTTGTGTGTGTTTTGATTTCTCTCCTTCTACCTTTTACTTGTTTCACACCCTCTCAACGGCAAAGTTCAGCGTAAATACATATTTGTATTTTGCGGCTGCGGCTCGATTTGTTGGAGGTATATTCCAGGAACTTAATAAAAAACTTGCTGTAAGGTTTGCGTGCGTTGGGTCGCAGCATTTAATAAAAACTAAAGAACTTACATATATCGAGTGTAATGAATTAACATAAATGATTGTAGCGATATATACATACGTATGAGTGCTGCTAGATTATATGTTGGCTTACAAAAGTTTCAATAGTTTTCAGTGAGCCAAAAAATGGAAGAAAATAAATATGAAAGTTTATTATTCTATTTTTGGCAGCATGAACATTGGATTGCCAGCGCAATTTTTTATATTCGACAGGCTTAGTAAATACAATATAATACAATAATTAGAAATAAGTGGCAAACAAATAATCGTACTTCAGCAGCTTGTCCCCAACCTGTGCAAACTCTTTCAAAAACTCATAAAGCAGCATGGCAAAATATTTATTGCTTATAATCCATAATTGTTGCGTGTAAGTAAACAGATATTTCGTAGATTGTTTACATTTATCTAGATTATTTATGAATGAACCTGAGCTCATAAATTCTTACCAGATTCAATATTCGCTTCGTTTTGATACGACTCAATTCGCTTAAGAAAGCAATCAAAAATATTCGAACAACAATCATAATAGCAAAGGCGCTATCAACTTGACCTAGATATATTCATTGATGTTGTTGTTATGATTTTGTTGTTGTTTTTACGGTTGCCATTTGCGAGGTCAGTGGTACATAAACATGCCATAAATCATCATGTGAGAGGTGCGAGTTAAATGAAGGCACGCTGTCTTCTATTTCCGGTTTATAATGCTGAATATTCCACATTAAATATTCTGACATTTATGAAATATTTGCCGTTAGAATGGTTTTCCTCTTATGATATGGTTTTTAGGCATGTGTTTGTCCCTTCGTCATTATTTGCTTGATTTAAAGAAAGCGATGTGAGAATTTTAAAACTGCCAACTGCCCCATGAATTTCACTCTCCGCTGCAGTCAGTGTTGAGCAATGGGCGTGGTAGCTGTAATATTTGTCATTCATCAGAAGCGCTATGTTATCGTTGTCCTTCCTCTTGTTCTTCCACAGCAACTTTTCTTTCTGAGTCTGACGGCAGTTGGTCACTAACTGGCTAATTTTGGACTGTGAATGGTTGTTTTGATGTTTGCTTGACATATTTGTGTCGTTTGTGCTTGATTATGTGCTTAAACTAGTCGGAAATGTGCAAGGAATACAAAAAAGAAAAAAGAAAATAAAATAAACATACATTTATGAATCTTCTTGTGTTAACAAAGTGGTGGACTTAAACATAGTAAAGATAAGATTATACATGTTGTAATGTGATAGAACAATGTAGTACATTTTGTTTATCTTTTATTGGAATTTTAATGTTTAGTTGGCAAAACAATCAATTAATTACGATTATTTTCTGAGTTTTAACTATTAATAATTGATAACGATGACACATAATCCAAATTGTATCACGATTATTTAAGGATAAAAAATATAATTGCAACTCAAATGACAAAATTCTAGCTACGGGGATTTTAGACAAAGTAAATAAGTAAGTTAAGTGTTTGTACAAGAAATATATATAAAAGCAAGTGTGTTCCACTTGTATTTATAGTATTCATAAATATATTTCACATAAAAAGTCATTTAAGCCCCACTGTAAACGCAGCATCAATACACATGCAATTTGAGAACTTTCTAAACTATAACACAAACTGGTACATAAATGCTGCAAACAACTTTGCAAGAGACATCAAAGTTGAGCGGATTGTCAAAACCAACAAATTGCAAACGCAATGTATTACAACTGAAGCATAAAGTGAATGTAAATATAATAAAATATATACAAATCAAAACACAAAAGTAAGCGTGAGACGGCGGTTAAAACAACTTGCAAACCAACAACAACAATACCGACACCAACAAAATAAACAACGACAACAGAAGCTAAAATAAATACAACTACAACAAGGAGACCGAAAAATCATGAGCGAAAAACGTATTGCGCACAAAACTGTCATCAAATGACAAATGCTTGACAGCATCAATCAGCAACTGCGACGACACTGGCAGCAACAGCAGCATCAGCAGCAGTGACGCCGACTAGGGCAGAGACAATGGCAGCGCATTGCCGGCGCCGCCGCATGCAACGACGCAGCGACGCCGGCAGAGCAGCAGCAGCAACGAAAGTAACAACAACAGCGGCTGGTTTGCAGCACATGCTGCTGTTGTTGTTGCTGCTGCTGGCGTCACTGATAGTTCCGGCAACATCAGCGATGTCGACATTAAAGCCTACGTCGAGGCATTTGAATGCAACAGTAAATGTGGCCAGCTTCAATGAAACCAAAGAAATGCGCGCTATAGCCAAGCAACTAAGCGCAATTAGTATGAATAAAATGTCCGTCACGCCCATCGTCACGCCTACAGCCACTCCTACTGCCAGCACACTGCCTGGCATTAGAGAGAACGTCATGCTGCCCTCATCAGATCCCGAGCGTGAGGCACAAATTCTCTACGAGAAGTCCCTCCAGGAGTACCATGGTAGTCAGCGCGCTGCTGCTGCAGAAACGGCAACGTCTGCTGTCAGCGTTGGCAACTACGATGACGTCGAAGGCATCAGAGGGGGCAGCGGCAGCGGCAGTAAAACATCGTCTCGGACTCAGCACAGCGTCTGTGAAATGTGGGTACAGAAACATTGCTACTGCAGTGGCAGCCTCGAGAAACTTAAGTTGAGTTGCCGCAGCATTGGAATCCTTGCAGTGCCTGTCAATTTACCCAGCGAAATCTTAATTCTGTGAGTATTCAATAAATAAAACTCTTGCTTTGAGAGCCTTTTTTTTTTAATTTTTCATGTATATTTATTCAAAACTAGTGTGATAGCCCAATGCTTAGTTATCCCATTATAAATTGTTAACAAATATTTAACGAATATTTTACATGAATATTAAAGCAATCAATCCTTATATTTAAATCACTTTATTATCTGTTCGACCAGTTTGGTGTCTCACATTATTGCAATTAATAGTTAACTGTTATTAAGCGTTATTGAGCGATTTCATTATTAAGCGATTATTGCTGAGGAGACAAGAAGAATGACATAAAGGCATTCATTCGGTTGCGTGAATACTTCGTTTTCCCCATTCGTAAAATTACAAGTCAATTTCGCAGTGCTGTTGAATCAGTTTTCGGTTCTGTTTTGGCATGCGGTTTAATCTAATTACACATACGCCACGTTGCGCGACGTTTCACAATCGTCGCGTCACTTGAGTTTTCTTGTATGTAAGTCACGTTTTCTAGCCGCCGAAACCTCTCAAAGGAGTTGTGCCCCGTTTTTGGTGGCCAAGCAAGCTCCAAGCTCGAAGCTCCAAGCTTCAACTGATTAATGGCCAAATCGAACAGGCCATAAATAAATATATAAAATAAATCGTTTATTAATTAACGCATCGTTGAGTGATATTCAGACAGACATAAGTCATGCTCTAAAAAATCTATCTTTTATTATGACTGCCTCCGAAATACAATACATATGTGGCACGTTGCACACAGCTTGCATTTTGAATTGTTTGTCGCAGTTCATCTTCATTTTTATGCCATTTAACAGTTTGCTTTCCTTCTTGGCAAATTCACGCAAGTTAGCTCAATAAGTTTTTTTTAATGCCTTGTACCACTTGATTGATGGCCAACAGTGAGCATTGTGCCCCCTTCTGTGCCACATTTGGCAACGTTTAAACAGCCTCTTCCATTTAGAAGAATATTGAATATTAAATATTGAAATATATATTTGTATAAGGGAACACAATTATTTGTTAATTTTTCTGCGTTTCATTGCTGTTTTTTATTTTATTTTTTTCATTCCTAGAGATTTGGGCAACAACAATTTGACCAGACTGGAGGCTAATTCATTTTTCATGGTGCCACATCTCGAAGAGCTGTAAGTACAACAAAAGAGATAAAAAAAAATGTTGACCACAAAACTTTGTTATTAATGATTTAAAGTTTTTTCATGAAGTAGCAAAACAAGAAAATTGCAACCAAAGCCATAAAAAAAAAAAACCTTTACCTTCGGTATAAAAAATCATAAAATCAAAATAAATATTTCAAGCAGTTCCAATTTAACTTGCAAACTGAATTCGGTAAACTTAAGCTACATGATAGAATAGTACATAGTTATTTCATATTAAATTGGTTTCTTAAATTGGTCTTTCTTATATTTTCAAAGATTACTTAAGAGAAATAAAAAACTTAAAATAAACAAATTACTAAACTCAGCATTGCCATATATTGAAAAGCTGCTTAGGAAAGAAAAGACACTTTGTTTTTCTTTAAAAAATCTGATGAATTATTTTTTTTAGATTATTCGATCAACCAGCAAGCTTTTCAATCCATCCACTTAAATCTTAATATTATAAATGGTTATTTTTAACGCTTGTCACAGTGTTTTTTGCATCACACCCACAGCCTGTTGTTTTTATTTGGCTCAAGCCACAAGTCATTGCAAACACACTCCTAACCCATACTACTAAGCAGCCAGCACAAATATTTTATCAAAAAAACAAAAGCGACATCAACAATGCCAAACAACAAAAACTTTCATTGTTGCCTGTCATAAGCGCTGCGACTCATTATTCAATTTCACAGCAAGCCCTCATACTTTTCAAAAAAGCTAAAAAAAAAAAAAATCACAGTTGTCAGTTGCGGACAGGGTATATATAGTATGTAGGGTTAGGTCAGGACAGTGTTTCTAAATTCATTTGATTACATTGTGTATATTTCAGTTAGTTTTGCACGATTAATTACTCGTACTTTTCTCGGCTATCCTTGCTTTTTCCTTGCACTTACAACTTGCCGACTTTTGTTGTTGACACAGGGATGGTTTTTTTTTTTTCTTATTTGCAGAACATTGTCGGACAATAGTATCATTAATATGGATCCGAATACGTTTTATGGGTTAGCCAAATTGAAGCGTTTAAGTTTGCAAAATTGCGGCCTTAAAGCCTTGGCGCCGCATTCATTTCAAGGACTCAGTCAACTAGTCAGCCTGTAAGTATGCAATAAGAAGTTCCATTTGTTGTTTTGTCGCTATATGTGTGTGAGAACGAGTGTGTATGTGTGTGTGAGTGTGTGTGTTTTAATGTTTGTTTCTAAGCATTGCCAGAATGAGTAACAAAAAAAGAGGAAGGATGCAACCGAAGGCAGCGACAGACGCCTGCAGGAACAATTAGTACGCTTGCTGCCATTTAGTTTGCTGCCTGCACACACACGTACAAAAACAACTCACACATACTTACAAAAAAATTACATACATATATATGTACAAGTATTAGCAGCACTTGCCAGCAATTACACGCTATTTTGCTCATATTTTACGCTTCTCTGTTTTTCTAACTCGTTTCGATTTGCAATCGTTCAAAATGTGCATACATACTATGAATATATAAAATAATACACTCAACATATCTGCACAACACCCAACACCCCCACCCACCCTTAGTCAATTAAATGGCAACGCCCTGGTCAGCCTGGATGGCAACTGTTTGGGTAACCTGCAGCAACTGCGCTCCCTGCGCCTCGAGGGGAATCTCTTTTATCGCATTCCAACAAACGCTTTGGACGGACTCCGAACACTCGAAGCACTGTGAGCGTTTTTCTTTATGTTTTTTTTTATATTTATTTCTCTATACCTTAAACGCTTTAACTTTGAATGCTTATCATTTTTAGGTTCCCAAAAAGTTAAATTGATAAATCCAACTTTTTCAAGTACATATTAATGTGTGTATATTTATGCATTGCATTTTGTATTTTTAGTTTTGTTATTTTGTTTTTTAATTTTTCCTGCATAATTTTACATGTGCAATTAGCAAATTTGCTTATGAGTCGCAAATGTTTATTTTATGTGCGGTTTTAGCTGTAAATATTTGCAACAATAATTGAAATACATGCGCCAAAAGAATCTTGTGAATTTGTTTATGCAATGTTTAAGAGCTGAAGTGAGCTAAACACTTTATTTGAATCGTGAAAAAATCAGTAAAACAATTTTTTTTCTTAAGTAAATAGTTATTTAGTTATACAATCATTAATAAAAATTTTCCACTCTATTAGGTACTTCATTATGTCAAGCATATCCTTAATAATTTTCAATTTACAACTTAATTATGCTCCATAAATCAAGTTATATTTTTTTTTAACTTGAACTCTAAACTCTTTTGTATTTAAATTTTCTAACAATAACTTAAGAACTTTATGCAATTGTCCATATATTTGTGCTCCATAAAAAGCTGGATAGTAACCAAAAGCAGTTGCTCATAAAATTCGTTGTTACTCTCTTTCTCTTTTCTCCACTTATATTCAATTTGCGATCTCATTAATGGAAACGAAATGTTAAGCAATTTGGGCAGCAATTTGTTGAACATAATAAACGACGAAGATTTTCCGCGAATGCCAAATTTGGTCGTGCTGTAAGTAGTCGAATAGTTAATGTATGTAGAATATAATATATTGGCAACGGTGGTCGGTTTTTATTGTTTGTTTTACAGTTTACTGAAGCGAAATCAAATTATGAAAATCTCAGCGGGCGCTCTCAAGAATTTAACGGCTTTAAAAGTTTTGTAAGTAACTTCTAGCAACAACAAGTACATTAAAAACTTTACAAAAACACATGCATTCCAACACATACATACACACATGACTTGATAGGACATGTTGTGACAGGACAGGACAGGACAGAACTAAGCAGGTTTTGTTATTCAAACAAATTTTAGAAGATATCGTATGGAAAACTTAAAGAAAAAAATTAGAAAAATTTTGATAGTTGAATTAAACCAAAATAAATGGAAACATGTAAACAAAACATTATAAAATTCAAATTAAATTTTTGTTTCCAAACAAACAAAAACAGTTCAACTCCATCTTTAAAAACTCTATATAATACAGTACACCTATTCCCTGAATTACACTGAAGATAGGTTCCAGACAAATCCGTGTAAAATGAAATCTTTTTTTTTCCTATACAAAACCGTGTAAAACGATAAAAAATGCGCAATTAAGTTATTTATTCAAATGGAACAAGAGTAAAACATATCCAGAAACATTAAACTAGGTTTAGTTTGCCCAAAAAATGGCGAGATGTCGAAGAGAACTTATTCTAAAAATTAACACAAAAATAGAAACGAAAAATTTTTCAAAAAGTACCTGCTGAAACTTAAGAAATTCAGGTATTGAAGGAATCCCTTGTTATAGCAATCAATGTTGCCAAATGAAAAAAAAATTGAAAAATAATTTCAACACATGTATTGTGGATATGATTATGTAACAAAAAATATATTTTTTAGAAATTTTCAAAATTTCATTAGTTTATGAACCGTGTAACAGCGAAATCGTGTAAAACGAGTATCGTGAATTCGGGATACGTGTATATATACAGTTTAGATAACGCACACAGCATACCCGTACACTTCATATGAAAATTTCAATGCTTGAGCGCTTTACCGGAATGTAAACAGCTGCAAGTTGAAGTGCAAGTGGAAATGGTGTTTATCCGATTCGTTATTTTATTTTTTTATTTTGTTGTTGTGGCGCTTGGCTCGAATAAATTTTAATTTTTGGCCCAAAATTTTCGTCGTAGCGACGCCGCTGCAGCGCGCTGTTGACATTGCTGTCGCGGTCGCTTTTGCTATTGCTGTTTACCGCGTATTTTTGGCTTTTGCATTGCATACTTTTGTGCATGGTGTAAAAAGCGACATATACCCACTGCAGTGCACTGCGAGGGCTGCAGACGATAACAAATATGCAAATTTATGTTATGGCTGACAGACGTGGGAACTAAACTAAACAGACAAAATATGCGTGAAGTGGAAAAGTGGAGAAGGTAAGGAAACCGTGCAACTGTATAAGAAGAAAAATGCATCAAGTGAAAGTGAAAAACTTTTGCCATGCAACGCTTAAATCCGTGTTGAAACTATAAAGAAATTTCCCGTATGCATTTCTCAAAAGATTTATCAGGTTTTTTTTACCCAGACTTCCACCGGACCCGCCCCAGCAAGTTGCGTGTCTGTAATGTGTTCGCCAAGTGAAAGTTGCACGAGTTTTGTTTTAATGCCAAACACACATATTGAGGGATAGGGAACAGAACAAGTGATAAGAAAGGCCAAATGGGAGTTATTACATGTATATGTATGTATGTATTTTTATACATTTGGAAAGAGTTTTAACAGGATTATTTCAATACTTAATGTTAAACAGCAAGAATTATAAATGGATGTTTTCGAAAAAATGTCATTCTTAAACTTTATTATTCCATTTTAAAATCGATTTCCTCTCGCAAAAAAAATCTGCATACTCTTAGGATTAGGAAAAACTACGATGAAAAATAAATGCTGAAAATAAAATCCTTTACAATAATTATAAATATATTTAATACACAAATTTTGTGAACGAAAACGTTTTAAATATATTAAAAAAAAATTTTAAGAACCCTAATAAGAGCCAAATATTTTTATTTTTATTTTAACCTTCACGTATAATTGAAATCGATGCACTTTGTTTGAAACTTAATTTTATGTTCATGCATAAATTTGCAACAAACAACAAAGTTGGGGTTGTCCAGGGTCCATCCAATCAGAGTTTTACAGCTACGTGCGGACACGTACTGCTCACAAAGACTGGACCCTTGAAATGCGAACCGCAATGAAACCAACCCGTATGCAAATACGCATGCACATGACTCACAGAAGAAGAAATCACGATATTTGTGAACGTTATTTGAAATGTGCTTTAATAATATTTTTTGTGTTTGCTTTTCTAGAGAGCTGGATGATAATTTGATAAGCAGCTTGCCAGAGGGACTTGGGAAATTGCCGCAGCTGCAGGAGCTGTAAGTATTGGTACCAGGTGATTTGCAAAGATAAGCAAAAACAAGTAAGAAGGCTCTAGTCGGGAGAGCCCGACTAGAAGATACCCTGAACCCAGTTGCAATATTAAATTAAATTTATATAAGACTTTGGTATACTGACTTAACTTCAATCGATTAAGCTCGATATCTCCGGTGTTTCTTAACCGATTTGGACAAAATTTTCAGAAAAGATCTATCGTTACTCATTCTTTCAACCCTCATTTTTACATTTTCCAAATTCGATATTATTTTGTTATCGATTCCATGTGTATATCGGAAACCAAAATAGTTATCGATAATTTGAAGCAAACTTGTTCTGCTCATGGTATAGGAGAACTTATATCCCAAATCTGAAGTCCCTAGCTCTTGTAGTCTCTGAGATCCACGCGTTCATACAGACGGACAGACGGACATGGCTAAATCGACTCGGCTATTGATGCTGATCAAGAATATATATACTTTATAGGGTCGGAGATGCTTCCTTCTGCCTGTTACATACTTTTGCACAAAACCATTATACCCTTATTTACCCATTTTATGGGTTAAGGGTATAAAAAAGGGTGAAGTGGTGAGTCGTGAAGGGAGAGTCGTGGGTAGGAATAGTGGTGTATAGTTGTAAAGACTTTCTACAATTTTGTGCATTGCTTAGTTGGCAGAACAACATTTCCTAGTTTGTCGGGCGGCAAACAGGCGGAAACCAAAAATCATAACGCATCATTACTTTTTGAGTTTACGATATAGCCCCAAACAACCCCGCAACCAACCATCATCATCTTGTAGCAACTGCAATTGTTGTTGACTTGTGCCAGATCCTGTTACCAACGCAAATGCAATTTTTTTATTTACTTGATTTGAGTATCTTAACTTTTTTAAGCAGCTTCTTATTTAAAATTAACATTATTGATACAAGTATTTTTAAGTTTTTTCTGCTGTAATATTGAAAAGAATTACTGTATTAATTTTTAAAAGTTTTTATCATTGATATATGAAAAATCAATTTCAACTTTGAACGAACTAAAACGAAACACTAATCTAAAAGTTTACCAAATTCGCTAATTCTATGATAATATTTTCTTTTAGTTGATATTGCATTTTGTTTGTGCCATACGCACTTCCTGCGAGTGGCGACTGCGACAACAGCGGCATCAACTTGCGACTGTCATTGCGAACCGTTTTCATCGTTGCAACAACGGTTTTTGCTTTTCTCAACGTTTCTCAAATGTGTCCCCAAGGAAATTCAATTTCTGGTAAACAGGATAATTATGAGCATGTTTAATGTTGCGATAAAAGCCACGCTGCGATGCACTCAGCGATGCGACCCAGCCGAATCATGGCAAATAAATTTGCTTCAGCGGTGAGGGGGTTTGGATAACCATTGAAGGAGTGTCTTTAGAAATCTTTCAATTTTTCTCAGCTCACATGGGATGTGGTTTATTTTCATCTGTTTTTTGTTTCTTTCGTTTGCTTACTCGCAAGAAAAACAAATTTAAAGAGATTAAAAACATTTTATATTAGTGGCAGTTTGTTAAGTTCCAAGCAGCGCAAACGGTTTTTCTTAAAGGGGAAGTTAACCAAAAAAGAAATCAACAAATTAAAACCGATAAACATTGAGATTTGGTAGAGGGTTAATGAAGTGTATAATAGGAAGTAAAGAAAATAGATTTCACGAATTCAAACAAAGATAATAATAATAATAATAATAAGAAAAATAACAAATAAGAGTAAGTGTAAGAATATTGCTGAAAATGTATTAAATTAACTTTAAAATAAAGTTGTATAAGCATTGTTTAAAAATTATTATAATAATTATATATCAAATTATTTAAATCATAAGCTTATTTCTTAAAACATTTTACATGTTCTCAGTTCCTTTAAAAATTCACTTTAATTCGTAAAACAAGTTAGAAAAATTGCCTTTACTTAAATGTTGACCCACAAAGGTAAAGCCCTCTTAAAGTAGCACTCTTGTATCTTTCCTGAATGTTGGCCAAGAAAAACTAACATACATAATATAAAGAAACAGATTTTATGCGTGGCAGTTGTCATAGTTCCTTTTGGTTGCCAGCCAACTTGACTTTTAAATGCAGCTGCGACGCGACAAGTGGCACTTGTCAGCAGAGTACAACTTTTAGATACACTCTAGGTTTCTTACTGATATATATCTTTTATCTTTTGCAGTTCCATGACTAGCAATCGCCTGCGCTGGATAAATGATACGGAACTGCCACGAACAATGCAAATTCTAGATCTGCGAGCGAATCCTTTGTCCACGATCACTTCGAGCGCCTTTCGTGGCATGTCCAAGCTGAGAAAACTGTACGAAATTGAAAATATAAACTTTAAATTTTACTTAGACTCCATATATACTTTATGATTACTTTAGTATACTCTCCGATGTGCGCACTTTAAAGAGTTTTCCGGAACTGGAAGGGTGTCATGCATTGGAGATACTAAAGCTGGATCGAGCGGGCATACAGGAGGTGCCACCAAATCTGTGTCGTCAAACGCCAAGACTGAAGAGTTTGTAAGTTATTAAAAGCAAAATTATTCTGTGCATATTTACAAATTCATATTTTTTGTAGAGAACTTAAAACCAATTCATTGAAAAAAATCCCAAATTTAAGTAGCTGCAGAGACTTAAGGCTGTTGTAAGTATGCTAAAATAAAAAACAAATCGATAAAAAATTCTAGATAATAATTCTTTTCAGAGATTTATCGAGTAATCAAATTGAATCATTGCAAGGACGACCATTTCATGGGCTGAAGCAGCTGCACGATCTGTTGCTCTCCTACAATCGCATCAAATCGTTGACACAGGATGCTTTTCAGGGCATACCCAAACTTCAGCTACTGTAAGTAAACTTTTAACTTCAATATGGCACAGCTCTTCACTCATTTCTGCACTCCTCAGTGATCTGGAGGGCAATGAGATTGCCTTTATAAACAAGGATGCTTTTGCGGCGTTCACAAATCTAGAGGATCTTAATTTGGGCAATAATATATTCCCATATCTACCGGACGCAGGTCTTCGCGGCTTGCTGCATTTAAAGACATTTAATAATCCCAAACTGCGCGAATTTCCTCCACCCGATACCTTTCCACGTATTCAGACTCTGATTCTGTCTTATGCGTATCACTGCTGCGCCTTTCTGCCTTTGGTGGCCATGTCCGCTCAGCGCAAGACCTCGCAGGTGCAGGAAGCGGTCCTATTTCCCTCCGATGCAGAGTTCGATATGACTTTGTGGAACAACAGCATGATGAACATTTGGCCACAGATGCGTATGTATATGTTAATTAATATTGGTTGCAATTTAAGAGCAATCGGAATAGATATTTATGAAAACTTTTTAAATCGGTTGAGTAAATGATATGAAACGAATTGAAATCACAATAAATTAGGGAATAAACCTTAACTTTAAATTTATGTATACAATGATAGAAATAATCAAGTATAATTCCATAAAAATTTTCAAATGAGAATTTAGATTTTTGATTCAAATATTTATGTACTTGATAGAAGCATGACAAGACTTGAAACACAAATTCCCAAATACCTCAAGCTCAGGTAGAGCTATTTTAAATGCTGCCAACATTATAGAAATCTAAGAAATAGTAAAAAACCATTACAAATAAATCGGCTACTGCCTTAGCTACTTGAGCTACTTCCATACACACATGGGCTGAAGTTAATGTCACTGTTTAACAAACCGGATTTTCCACAGCTTATTTTATTTTATTTAATATATTGTTTAAAACATTTTTCAATCGAAGTTTAACATTAATTGATTATAAGTTTTTAAAACTAAATTTGTTTTAACAAAAACAATTTAACACCAAAATTTGTTTATATTATTCACCTCAAAATTAATTAATGTTTCACTATTCCCTTTTGTTTCAGATAATCTCAGCAAACAGCTTGGTGCCGCCATGCACGATCTGTGGGATTCACCGATGAACAATTATAATATGAATGAAGATCTGCAGCAGCTGCCAGCTGGCAGCCAATCTCCCAGCAGTTATATGGAAGATTATTTTGAGGAGCATGATGTAAGTGGACCTGGCACCGGCTATGGCTTTGGCACTGGTCTATTTAGTGGCATAACAGCCGATGATTTGCAACCAGGATCGGTGCAATGTTTACCCATGCCAGGTCCGTTTTTACCCTGTGCGGATCTTTTCGACTGGTGGACACTGCGATGTGGAGTTTGGGTTGTCTTTCTATTAGCACTGTTGGGCAATGGAACTGTTGTCGTAGTGCTGGTCTGCTCGAGGTCTAAGATGGATGTGCCTAGATTCCTAGTGTGCAATCTTGCTGCTGCTGACTTTTTTATGGGCATCTATCTGGGCATCTTGGCCATTGTGGATGCTGCCACATTGGGTGAGTTTCGCATGTTTGCAATACCCTGGCAAATGTCGCTACTCTGTCAGCTGGCTGGATTCCTAGCAGTCCTCAGTTCGGAGCTCTCTGTCTACACGCTGGCAGTGATTACGCTGGAGCGGAACTATGCCATAACCCATGCAATCCACTTGAATAAACGTTTATCTCTGCGGCAGGCTGGGTATATAATGAGTGTGGGTTGGATATTTGCTCTGATGATGGCATTCCTGCCCCTTCTGGGCGTCTCCGACTATCGTAAGTTTGCCGTCTGTTTGCCCTTTGAGACAACAACGGGCGTGGCAAGCTTAACGTATGTGATAAGTCTGATGTTGATCAATGGTTGCGCATTTCTTACACTTATGGGTTGCTATCTGAAGATGTATTGGGCCATAAGGGGCAGTCAGGCATGGAATACGAATGATTCGAGGATTGCCAAGCGAATGGCTTTGTTGGTCTTTACGGATTTCCTTTGCTGGTCACCCATTGCCTTCTTCTCGATTACGGCCATCTTTGGACTGCAGCTCATTTCGTTGGAGCAGGCGAAGATCTTTACGGTGTTTGTGCTGCCTCTGAATAGTTGTTGCAATCCTTTCCTCTATGCCATTATGACCAAGCAGTTCAAAAAGGATTGCGTCACACTTTGCAAGCATTTTGAGGAGACACGTGTGGGTGGCGCTGCAACAGCTGCTCGTGCCGCACGTGGTGCTGGCAAGCGAGGTGCAGGCGGCAGAGAGCTGCCACCTCCCTTGTTGCCTGCCGCTACTGGACTGGCACATCCACCAGGCTGTCGCTGCCTGCGCATGCTGCCCAGCGAGATGCCCAACTGGCACAAGATGGAACGGGAACCGACGCTGTGGCAGCGTCTCAAACGCTTCTGTTGTGGCAAGCCACGACGCAAGCAGCGACGCCAGCCGCAGCAGCGACGTCAGCGAGCCTACACCGCCGCAGCCGCAAATCCGTATCAATATCAGTTTGCAGAGTTACGACAACAGTGCAAGAATCGCGCCAGCTCCATTTCCAGCGAGAACTTTTGTAGCTCGCGCAGTTCCAGCTGGCGGCATGGCGCCAATTCATCGACGCCTGCGCCGCAAACGAACTGCAGCATGCCACTAAAGCTAATGGAACCGGGCCAGAGTCATGCGCATGGCAGGCGACGTCACTCTGCCTGGCTTATCACCCGAAAGACCTCACAGGACTCCAATCTGTCCAGTTCACGAAACGACTCATCTGCATCGGCAACAACTGCCAGCACCTCCACATTCCGACTGTCACGTTCCAGTGCCGGCAGCAGTACTCCCCTGCCTTCAATAATAGGTGAGTATGAAGAGTTCAAATACACTTGCAAAAATATTTACAAAATCGTCTAGAGAGAGGAAAAATGCAGTCTCCTTAGAGGGCTGGATGCTATTGATTCAAGGTGTTGATTCGGAATAATAAAAAGTTTTTGGGGTTGGGAGATACCTTGAACCCTACACATTACGTTTATAATCATTGTTTGTAACGTCGATTTCGATGAAATTTTTGCAGATGATCATTATTTTGTCTTTAGTTATGTTGGATTAAGCTTAAAGTTTATAAAATTCAAAATATTGCTGTTATAGATAATTCTAATGCGAAGTCTCTGTTTCCATGACTGAATCGATTCGGCAGTGGATGCTGATACTCTATGGGGTCGGAGCTGCATCCTGTTTTCTGTTACAAACTTTTGCTCAAAACGATTAACCATGGCATGGGTTCAAGGTATAAAAGTACAGAGGTGATGTATATAGTATATCTATATATAAAAGATTTTGTTATTCGATGTTAAAAATAAACAGTGAGCAAACTTGGTAGTTTTTCAGAGCTTCAAAAAGGATAGAAATAAAAAGGCTAAGGAATAGCAGTAAGGATTTGTTATATTCACAATGAAAATATGTATGATATAATAATAAGGATAATAAATTATTAAGAGTAAAAAAGAGATTAAGTTAAAAGAAAAAGTCAAATCATAAAAATGTTTGGTACGTATTTATAAGATCTTTCTTTATGTAAGTATTTAACTTATTTTTAAAACTTTTCTTTTAACTCCAATCGACCATTAACATATAGTATTTATTTGTATGTGTAAGAAGAATATTCGAATACTAAATTTACTATTAAAAACATTATTTATTATCCTTGCTTAAAATGTAATACTCGTGTTTGCAGCTCAGAATGGCAAACAGCCGCATGAGGCATTGAGCAAGCCGCGCCTTGTGCGCCAGGAAGCTGTGCAGGAGGAGGAGGATTCATCGCCGCCACGTCTGGGAGTCCGATTTCTGCCCACCATTCCATCAGCAGCCGACAGTTCAGTTGTCATGGAGGATGGCGATTCGGCGGGCGGTGCATTTATGGGCATGCCGTTACCAGGAGTCTCAAGTGGATTTCTGGTGATGCACACGCCTCCGCCAAGCGCAGCCCATATGCAGACAGAGGAGCCACCACCAGCACCAAATGATGCATCGCCACTGCCATGACCGGGCAGCTTCCAAGTGTTTTGGGGCAGCTGGAAGCGTAAGGGTAGATGCGGAATAGAAAGAAGCCAAAAAGAGACATTTCTTTAAACTGTGGAACAGAAAGCTCACTGTGTTCATAGACTGTATATTTGTGGCATAGTTAAATAATAATGTATATTGTAACTTGTCAGGTTCATCCATTACACAATAATCTTAAGTAGTCAATTTGTTGAGTTCGAGTCAAGGATTCCATATTCACAATAATTCATCGAATGGATCCAAGCGAAAGTTAAACACGAGTATTATGTACTACATACATACATGTAATTTATTAACAGATATACGCTATAGTTGAGACCATATATATAGTATATACGGTAAATTGTCCGACTCATATGTATGTATTTAGTTTGTAGTCAAGTTTAGTTAATATACAAATATATGTCTGTATTTCGATATGTGCGTAAAATAATTGCAGGATGCTTAGCATTTGTCAACTAGGTCTATATACACACAAAAAACCCATTGATATGAAACCGAAACCAAGCCATAACATATTAAGTTAATTTACATTGAAGTTTGTTTTCATATTTTTGTATTGACCAACCTTTTAAACTAAAATATTCATAATTTTTGGTTGTTTGAAGTTAATTTTGTTTTGTAGTCTTATCTTAATGTCAACAAATGATTTCAATAGTCTTTAGCGCAAAGTAAAACTATATTGAAAACTATATTAAAATCACACACAATTAAACTATCAATGCATCTATTGGATTCAGGGGCGAAGCTCCCGCCGTATCAGCCGTATCAATTATACGGGGCCACTCTCCACGAAGGGCCCCTAACGTGCGTAAGCAATAATTAATAAAAACTTCCCAAATTTTTTTTTCAGAAATGACAAAAGTCAAAAAATCACTCTTTTTTTCCCGCGTAAACAAACAAACAAAATGAACACACGATGTTGTTCCGTTGAGTATAATTTGCATACTCAACGGAACAACATCGTGTGTTCAGAGCTCGTAAAAAAGTGTCAACACTTTCAGACTGTCCGAAAAAAATCTGTTTCATTGGGACGTATTGAAAAAAGGTAGGGAGAAAACTATTTAGAAGGCAATGAAATTGGAAATTTTATGGCGACTTTACGTTTGCTTTTTAATTATGATGCAATTTTAAAGGAACTTTTTCTAAAGACAAAAGGACATATAAATTATTTAAGCCCTACGATTCAAAATTAAATTATTAATTTGCTTGGTTTCGCGG
The DNA here is from genome assembly GCA_018904305.1 of Scaptomyza montana. Classification (NCBI taxonomy): domain Eukaryota; kingdom Metazoa; phylum Arthropoda; class Insecta; order Diptera; family Drosophilidae; genus Scaptomyza; species Scaptomyza montana. The sequence continues at coordinate 2,963,074 of JAEIGR010000011.1, read as the reverse complement.
TTAGGAACAATATTATCTCAAAAATTAAAAAAGCTCCATTTCTGACAATAATTCTAGATACAACACAAGGCTTGTCAAAAATTGACCAACTTGTTTTTGAACACATCTTGTTAACAGAAAATGATGATAATGTGCCTAAAGAATTGAAAATGTTGGAGTCTATTTTGGTAAGGACATCTCAGTTTATCTCTATGAAAAATGAAAGGCTTTTAAAACGTGTTTAAGATCTGAAATTGAAAAAATTCATTCCATTAAGGAAATCATTGAATTATTGCTGATAAAATTCAATAGTCTTGCATCCAGTTATCCGGAGGTAATAACAGCATACTTTTTATTCTTGCCCTCTAGTTAAAACCGCAACTGCTGAAAGAAGTTTTTCAAAATTAAAACTTATAAAAAAATTATCTATGAACTTCGATGGGACAGAAACGCCTGCCCGACCTGTCGCTATTGTCTATAGAGTCATAAATTCAACATCAGCTAAATGATTTCATAAATCCGTTTGCCGAAAAAGGGAAGGAGAGTGTATAAATAGTTTGAATTGTATGCAAAATATTGGCAAAAGTGATAGATAGATAATTATAATAAATTAATATTTCTGTTAGTTTTTTGCAAAAAAATTTTTTTTCTTTTGTGAGAAATCTTTACCCTTCCTAAGGGCCCCCACACCAATTTTTATACGGGGCCCCGCCAAGGCACGCTACGCCTCTGATTGGATTTCACGTTATAAATATATTTACATTTACAAGCTTTTCTACAATTACAATAACAATATTCACTCTCATTTTAAAATCTCTTTTCTATATTGTTAAACGTTTTATTTATTTAAAGACCATTGTCCTGTTTTCTAAGCTCTGTCTTTCGGTGTTTTATGTTTTTTTTTTAAGTATAAAGTTTTAGCTTAAATCAATATTTGACAAAATTAATTGACTAATCTCCTAGCCCAATCTCCTGTTCACTGGACAGCTCATCACTGGCTGCCAAGCAGACTCCATAGCTGGGATTCTCGATAAGATTCTCCTGTTGCTTATCCTTTCGAGCTTGTCTACGCTGCAGAAACTCTCGCATTAGCAGCACTGGCAGCATCACGAGACACAGACATAGAAGCATAGCTAGTCCAAGTTGTGTCCAGCTGTAAAAGCCAGCGGCACCACCTGCAGAGAGAGCTCGAAATGGGCGCTGCTCACAGATCTCTGGTGCCACACAGAAGCTACCCACATCACAGGGCTGTCTGCAGAAGGGAGCGCACTCTGTGGTGCTGCCCTCGATGAAGCTATAGCCAGAGAGACAGGTACATTCATCCGGACGCAGGCACTCGGCATTAATGCAACGGTCTTTGCACTCAGCACGACACAGATGTGGCTGACTGGAATTGGTAACCTTATAGCCTGCGCTGCACTCACAGCGACCTGGTGCTGCACAGCGTCCGTTCTCACAGGTCGGGCGGCAGCTGGGTGTGCAGAAATAATTGAGCTTGGTATCCTCATAGCCTGGCAAGCATTCACAGATGTTGGGCTCCACACACTTGCCAGAGTTGCAATTGGGCGAGCACACAGGATCACATATTGAATTGGAGCCAGCCCTCATTTGATAGCCCTGGTAGCAGCGACAACGTCCAGTGCCGCCCTCACACCGACTATTAATGCACATCTGGGTGCAGTGCGGCTCACAGGTGCCGCTGGGCCAACGTTTCGCATAGCCCGGCTCACATTCACAGACCTCTGGTGCAATGCAGCGTCCATGACCACAATCCTCGCTACAGATGGGCTCACACACGGAAGGATCATGGGCACTGGGCCGATATCCGTTGAAGCAGCGACACTTATCGGGACCCACACAGCTGCCATAGATGCAAGAATGACTGCATTTGGGCACACAATACGAGGCAGTCAGTGCCTCGTAGCCAGCCAAGCAGGTGCACACATCCGGACTGCTGCAAATGCCCTTGTAGCAGCTCTTGGAGCAGTAGGGCTCACAGTGCACGGAGCTGCCATTTACTTTCACATAGCCCTCGTCACAGGTGCAGGTGTTGGGTGAAGTGCATCGTGAATTCTGACCACAGGCGGGCTGGCATTCGGGACTGCAGCGGTGTGGCGATGTCTTCATGTAACCCGAATGGCACTCACAGCGACCCGGTGCATTGCAAAAACCATTCTCGCAGCCCTGACGGCAGCTGGGCGTGCAAACATTGGAGCCATTTAGAGGCACATGTCCCTCCTGGCAGCGGCAGTAATTTGGATACGCACAGGTGGCATTGATACAGGCTGGCAGGCAAACTGGCTCACAGCCGGCAGAGACGCGATTGTCCACATGCGCGTAGCCTTCTTTGCAGGCACAGTGCTCCGGTTCCACGCAAACACCATTGCGGCACCCACTTTTGCAAACCGGAGCACAATACACAGCATAATCAAAGTGCAACTCATAGCCGGCATGACACTTCAACTGATTGGGAGCCACGCAATCGCCATGCTCCGATTTGCCCATACACATGGGCACACACTTGCCGATCGTCTCGTTGCGCTCATAGCCCAAATTGCAGACACAATTTTGCGGCTTCACACAGCGTCCATTTGTGCAATCCACTCCAGCTCCACAAATTGGCTCACAGACGCTCTGACTGTCGTTGCGCAGACGATAGCCCTCCAAGCACTGACAGACATCGGGTTCGGCGCATTGTCCATTTATGCAGGGCTCACTGCATTCGGGCAGGCAAACGCTGCGATTCTTTTGGTTGTTATAGCCCTCGCCACATAGACACAGCTCTGGCGAGAGGCATTTTCCACCGGGTCCGCAATCGTGACATTTGGGCAGGCACTCTCCACTGCAGAAGTATCAGAGAGAAAAGGAAAACATTTAATTTGATTAAAAATTTTTTTTTAAATTTCCTGAGTCAATAGACTTACCCCTTATCCTTGCGCGTATAGTTCTCACAGCAGACCAAATCCATTACCATGTATGTCTAGTTTCGAATAAAAAATAAATAAAATAATGTTGGTTAAATAAATGAGGTGTTGAATAACTTTTGTAACATTTTATTTTACTTTTTTAATGAAGTAAAAATTAATTAAATATTGTTTGTGCAACTTTTTATTTCCATTTATTGAACATACCTCATTAATGGGTCGCACCACCAGAGGTCCACAGTCGTCAGTGCAATTGCCAAATTCGCGATATTTTCGCGTGTACACCAGACTGACTCTCGATTTTATAGCCCTATCGAATTGTGTTGGGTTAGGCAAGCACTTTGATAGATTCATAGAATAACTTACGGTACACGTTCCACACAGGCATCAATTTGTAGCCATATGAGACTTACGCTGGCCAAACATACGATTAGCAGTCGCCACATTATTATTCCTTTTTGTCGCACTACTCGCCTTAATGCACAATTAGCAAATGAACAGACAAATAATATTTAAATTTTAGCCGACCGGACTTCTGTGCTATCGCTTATCAGAGTACTTTAACTATGTACAGAGTATAAATGCGTTTGTTGAACCCACTGCGGCCAAAACAACGACCTCCTCCACCAACAGTCGGCTGGGTATTTGCGATACGTTTCAAGTTGCTGAGGTCCCTAACATTGAATATAACAAGTGGAAACGTTGCAGTCGGACGCAACCGACTGCGGCATACTCGATACCAGTATTAAAACCGGTAAAAAGAGGCCTGATTGCAGAGGGGTACGGATGCGGCAGGGGTGTACGCTGCCTTAAAGATTTTCCGATGCAGATGGGGATGCCACAAGCTATCTTCCTTACAAATTTGTTGACTCTAGCTCAAAGTTTGTAAAAGGTGGTGAAAGGGGGGCTGGGGGCGGTATGGGTAGTTGTGGCATCAAAATTTTTGATGCAGATCTTTGTGAAATGTCAATTGCTATATTCATACCAAATTTGGTGACTCTAGCTAAAAGTTTGTAAAAAGTGGGTAAAGGGGAGCTGGGGGCGGTATGGGTGGGCGTGGCATCCAAATTTGTGATGCAGATCTTTGTGGAATGTCAATTGCTATATTCATACCAAATTTGGTGACTCTAGCTAAAAGTTTGTAAAAGGTGGGGAAAGGGGGGCGAAATGGGTGGGCGTGGCTCCAAAACTTTGATGCAGATTTTTGGGGGTCGTTGTCAGCTATGTTCCCACCGTATTTGGTGGCTCTTGCTCCACAACTCTGGAAGATACACGCATTCCCGTTTTTGACGAAGCGTTGGGGTGGATGGGGGCGGCTAGGGCAGTATCGGTGGGTGTGGCATCCAAACTTTTGATGCAGTTTTTGGGGGGTCATCATCACCTATCTTGGCACCAAATTTGGTGGCTATAGCTTAAAAACTGTGGGAGATATAGGCTTTTTTGACTTTAAAATGCGGTGGAGCTGGGGGCGGAATGGGGGGGCGTGGCTCCAAAATTTTTGATGCAGTTTTTTGGGGGTTGCTAGTAGCTATCTTCTTACCAAATTTGGTACTTCTAGCTGTAAGGATGTGCGAGTTATGTGGATTTTTCGGTTTTGAGTTATCGAATTTATCGATTTGCCAGCCACCCAGTTATCGTAGAACCCCCATCTTGACACTTTAATTTACTATCCCATAGATAAAGAGAATTGGAAAGTTTCAAGTCTCTAGCTTGAAGGGTGTGGGAAAAAGTTGCGTTCATACAGACGGACAGACGGACGGACACCATGACGGACATTGCACAAACTCAATATACTCCTTACCTTCGGTATCGAGTATAAAAAATGAATTCATAGATTTTTCTTATCATATAAGGCTGCAGCAGATCTACAATGTGGCATCAATCCAATATAAACGCATTTGTTGTATTTATTTATAAATATACATATCAAAGAAATTGTTAATAATCTTTACCTAGGAACAGTGCTTGAGTTCAGAGTACAATCGTTATTGACTGATATAATCATATTTGGTATAAGAACATGATTAAAATATACATTTAAAATACATAACTTTTTTAAAATTTCATCTTTTCTGTGTCCTTATAGTATGTTTTTAAAACATTTTAGTGACTTCATATTTATTAAATAAGTTTGCTTTGTCTGTGATTTTAATGTTATGTTAATTTAATTGTAAATAAATAGTATGATCAGCGCATATTATTTAAAATAAACATCCCAAAGCGAATGTGCGGTTGGCTACGCTTAAGAATCGATACTTACGCAGGGAGCTCAAACGATCTGTATTCAATTCGTTAAAAATTTTAGTTTTATCGAGCTTAGATATAAAACAAATAAGTAAAAAACATCATGCAAAAGAATTTAATTTTTTATTCGAATTTTGCATTCTAAAACTTAAGTTAATATACAAAACTGTAGCGCATTACAAATTAGCAGGTTCTCTTTCATTCAAATTAAACTTATGCTTCCCAATCAATACCCCCTGACGCAACAATCTACACAAAATTAAAAATATAGTTATTAAACTGTAAACGTTTGTGGCTTTGTGGTGGCTCACAATGACGACCTGAAGCTGTAAAACTCACTAAACAAACCACTCTGAATCAGTTACATTTCAAACTTCAAAGCGAATAGGGATTATTGTGAAAATTACCAACTGAACATTATGTCTGGAGTTGGGCGTAAGCTGCTTTTCAAATGGCTTTGTTTGGCATATTTGGAGTACAGTTTGTGCTATGATGCCGATAATTCGAGATGCATACCAGTGTTGGAGACAAAAAACACATTTGTTCCCGAAAGGGTAATTTACTTTCGAATTAATTCAAGTGGATCTGTGCACAAAAAAGAAGTCTGGGAAAATGTCACCGTACTAGAGGTAAGGTTTCACTCTTTACATATATGAATACATGCACTTTATACATAAGTGACGTTTCTTGCAGATCGAAAAAACATATCCCGATAACTGTCAGCTTAAATGCCATCCAAAGTGCAGTGAAAATGCGGACTGTTTGCCACGTGAACACAGCGTGGAGTCTGAGTGCAAATGCAATCAAGGATACAGCGCTGAAAATTCCACGATGCCCTGTAAGCCGCAATGTAATCTTAATTGTGGATCGCATACATTGTGTACCGAGCCAGGTAACTGCAGCTGCGAGCCGAATTACGGGAGATCAGCGGAGAACGGATCAAACTGTGAACCCATTTGTCAAATGGACTGTCAAATTAATGAACACTGCTCTAAGCCAAATTACTGTGATTGTAACAAAGACTATAAAAGGGATGCGCTGAACGTTTGTCAGCCCATTTGCATAGGCTGCCAGGATAATGAATTTTGTGCCAGCCCTAAGAAATGCGAGTGTAAGCCGGGCTATAGCCCGAAGATAGAGGGTATTTGTCAGCCACAGTGCCCCAAAAAGTGTGCAAAATATAAATACTGTGCACGACCAGAAATATGCGAATGCTTAGATGGCTACCAAGAGGATCAGTTTGGCAAGTGCCAGCCAATATGTAAACAAAGTTGTGGCACAAATGAGGAATGTAAAGAGCCCGGACATTGCGATTGTCAGCTGGGTTACAAGAGAAATCAGATGGGATTGTGTGTGGCACAATGTTCCAAGCAATGCCGCATAAATAGTCACTGTGACAAGCCAGATTTGTGTCTTTGCAATGAGGGCTATCAAATGTCCATCGACGACATCTGTGAGCCCAGCTGTGTGGCCTGTGGCAATAACACAGAGTGTCACAAGCCTGGCAGATGCGATTGCCTAAACGGTTATCATCGATCAGATCCAGAGAGCCACGATTGTCAGCCGGGCTGCGAGAAGTCTTGTGGCATTAATAGCTACTGCAGTCAGCCGGGAGTCTGTGTCTGCATTGCTGATTATCATAACAATTCTGACGGCAATTGCGAACCTAAATGTTCTCCGCAGTGTGAAGAACACAGTTATTGTGTGAGTCCGGGTATATGTGCGTGTAGGCTAGGGTATATGGGTGAGGGTAACTACTGTATGCCACAGTGCAGCAACGAGTGTGGAGACAACAGCTACTGCGACCAGCCAGAGAAATGTAAATGTGTTGCTGGTTATAAGGCTGATGACTTGGAAAGTCGCAACTGCTCTTATATTATGTCCCTATCGTTAATTTCATTACTGGGCTTTGTTGTTATTTTAGTCGTTATTGGAATTGTTTCCTGTATTGCCTATGTGTTTACCAGGCGCTATATGAAACCAAACTACTCCTTGAGCCCGGATACAGTTGGCACCGATCTGCACAATAATGCTCTGCACAACATTGACACGATTCTGGTGGGCATTGATAATGTGTCTTATATGTAAAGATGTTAGAATTTGTAGGCTTAATAGAAACTCACATATTCTTGCAATCAAATTATACGAATAAATATTGGTTCTTTGTGACGTATTTAAACTTATGCTGACCTCAAATGCTTAAAATAATGTATGAGATTTTCAGCTTGTTAAATCATCGCTAATGACTTCCAAACTGAGTGCTAGGTTGTAAAAAGTAATTTCACAGTAACATGTATTTGCTTTCTTAGCACATTTTGTCGATATTTTTCTTATAAGAAAAGTTGAGCATCATTTCGATTAACATTAATAAAAACATAAACAAATTTTAGGAAGTGGGTATTCCAATGGTGTATTACCTTAAAATATATTTATATAACTCAGCATTCGTTTAACTCTATCTTAATTTTTATACTCGTTACCGAAGGTTGCGTATACGAATAAATGGAAAGGTTTTCTGACGCGTGAGCAGGCCACACAGAGCTGCCCATGTGAGAAGCATGGATTCTCCAAATTGAGTCCAAACAATTGCAATGATTGGCGTTGTGCTTTGTTGATAGTCATTGCGAAGCGAGTCGCACCGGGAACTGGAAACGTTTAAATTCGAATGGCATATCTGTCGGGATCATTGGGATACGTGGCAACAGTACGTCTTCGCCTTTGAATTTTCCTGGCAAAATTGTTGCCTCGATAGCATTGATCATCATACCCTTTACTGAGAGTCTGGTTACGTTGCAAAGTCGTGGTGATTTATTTCGAAGAAGAATGATGGGTACGCATATTTTCAATGTAAGAACGTGCGGTGGAATGCCTGGCAAATCAAGTGAATTCAAAAATTCAGTAGGACAATTGACAACTTCGTCTTGATTCACAACAGTATAAAGGGTAGTCCATTCTGAATAGTAAAGTTGATGGTATTTACATCGATGTTTTTGGCCGATAATATAGCACGCGAACTGAGCACTGATGATTTTTGTTGTTCTGTGTAATGTTTGAGAAAACTTTTTGCACCAATTTGTCTATGCTTTCTGTGATCTTACAAAAGTTTGCTGGCAAGGTGATACATTTCTTAGTTTCATCAATTTTTATTCTCCCATTTCCAATATCCATTAATTGTTCTGCAAAATTTCAGCCAATTGCTTTTCGCTTTGGAGGCATAATTGTAGCTAGCTACAAATTCCGTACACTTTTTGAGTTTTTAATTGCCTACTCATGATGAAATACAAAAAAAAAAAAAAAAACAAGTAAGAAGGCTCTAGTCGGGAGAGCCCGACTAGAAGATACCCTGAACCCAGTTGCAAAAAATAAATTAAATTTATATAAGACTTTGGTATACTGACTTAACTTCAAACGATTAAATTCGATATATCCGGTGTTTCTTAACCGATTTAGACGAAATTTTCAGAAAAGATCTATCGTTACCCATTCTTTCAACCCTCATTTTTACATTTTCCAAATTCGATATTTTTTGTTATCGATTGCATGTGTATATCGGAAACCAGAATAGTTATCGATAATTTGAAGCAAACTTGTTCTGCTCATGGTATAGGAGAACTTATATCCAAAATCTGAAGTCCCTAGCTCTTGTAGTCTCTGAGATCCACGTGTTTATACAGACGGACAGACGGACATGGCTAAATCGACTCGGCTATTGATGCTGATCAAGAATATATATACTTTATAGGGTCGGAGATGCTTCCTTCTGCCTGTTACATACTTTTGCACAAAACTATTATACCCTTATTTACCCATTTTATGGGTTAAGGGTATAAAAAAAAAACCGATAGAAAAAAATTCGAGAATTTATTTAGCAAGTCAATTTTTTGGTAAGCCTACTGCCATATTGCAAAATAAATCAGCTCAAAATGAAATGCACAAATGCCACGGCAAAAACAACAACTATGCTAAAGATCATCGCATGATCAAATGCATAGTTTACGGTTCTATAAGGATATACAAACAGATATTAATTTATATATATATAGATATTTTAAAATTATAATTTCAGTATTCTGTTACTAGCAACTAAGCTAAGTAAGCTTTTGAAACGCAGCCGAATATAGCACTATCTAATATATGTGACTTTATCACTAGCTAGTATGCTAGTATGTATAATAAACGGATGTGTAAAATACAGAGTATGGCAAGTTTTAAATTTGATTAGACCAGTTGACTTTGAAACGCTTTCCTTAACAGAACTGTGCTAAAAAGTTTATGAATAAATGTTTTTATTGAATGTATAATAATCTTTACATCATGAATTTCAATTACCATTATTGGGCTATTTTAATTTTTTGTTGTTATCGTTTATCGACTGGAGGTGCGTACGGACCGAATATTTGCACCAGAATTAATTTCGAACCATATAGAGAAGATGTTCCGGATTATTTACATTCGGATTGGTGGCATATGCATAATCAATATAGAAATACGCCAAGGGTTTGTTCCGATGCAAAAGTGTTTTTCATAAATCTCTTTGATGACGAAATTTTGTATTTAAGGATAGAATACAAGAAAATAAATATCGCCTTAAGAGCATATGATTTAAATACTCGTTACCGTTTAGCTAGAGTCACCAAATTTGGTATGAAATCCCACAAAGATCAGCAGCAAAAATTTAGATGCCACGCCCACCCACACCGCCCCCTGCACCGCTTTCCCCACCTTTTACAAACTTTGAGCTAGAGTCACAAAATTTGGAAGGAAGACAGCTGGTGGCATCCCCTGCATCGGAGAATCTTTAAGGCAGAGTACACCCCTGCCGCATCCGTACCCCTTTGCAATCAGGCCTCTTTTTACCGGTTTTTAAACTGGTAACGAGTATACCGCAGTCGGTTGCGTCCGACTGCAACGTTTCCATTTGTTTAAATTGATTTCTTAATTTATAAAAAAATTATAATTTCAAAAATTATATTCATAGCATCTATATATAAAAAGAAAGTCGTGTTAGTTATACTATTTATAAGTTTAGAACGGCTGAACTGATTTGGCTGAAAATTGATGGGCAGGTAGCTTAGAACCAGGAGAACAACATAGGATAAAATTTATAAAGACAAACGCGAAAAGACTTGCCACGCCAACCTTCATTGTCCACTTTGTCTTATCTGTCAAGATATTTTCTTAATAAGTTTATTAAACCAGAATTTTGTTAATAAAGCAAAGCGATCAAGTGTATTTTTTGGAAGTTTGAAAAAACCTTGTGCTAGGAATTATGCCTCGACAGCGTAAGTCGAATCTTTCCCAAAGCTCTAATAAAGCTCGAACTATGAAAGTAGATAGACTTTACGAGACGTTTCCACAGGCCGAACTGCGAAGGCTTGAATAAGCAGAGCGTGAGACAGCTCACAGTGCTGGCGAGATACCAGAGCAGTCCCAGGCTCGACGTCAACAGAACGCTGAATATCTAGCATCTCAACGGGCTACTCAAGCTTGGCGTCTTCAGCAGGCTACTTAAATGGCGTCCCAAAATCGTTTTTTGTGTTCTGTTCTATTTTGTGTTACATTCACAAAGAAAACATCAAACAGCACCACAGCGACGCGTGGTCGGGGTCCACTAGTAAAATATAAAACAGCAGAGAATTCTAGGCCTATACACTTGAAAGTACTTAACTTAAGTAACACTATGAACATTGCCAACGAATTTGATTTGATTTTGCTCGCAAAACATAGTCGTACTGAATCATACGCTACACTCAGAGAAAAACATAGTATTAAAGTATAATCATATGTAGCATCAAATACGAATATAGTAAATTTCCAATGTGCAAATGTAAATGAAAAATTACTTTGAAACAGTAAAGTTTCGACGATTTGCACAAAAATATTTGATTAAAATATTATTCATTTCAAATTTTAATATAAAATTTCTTTTTTTACATCTCGGACACTTTTAAACCATTTATGACATTCTTGATTTTATCGCACACTAGAAATATTTTGTAATAAAACTTAATGTTGTAAAAAATTTTATTTTAAATACCTAATTTTGAATATGCTTGCATAGTTAAATTAAATAGGGATCAAGGTTCATAGTAAATTTTCGTGTGTATTATAAAAATCATGTATTGTTTTTGTAATGTGGCTATCAAAATAAACGGATGTGCATTGAAATATGCAAATCAGTAACTTGAAAACAATATATGTATGTCACAGTCCCACTCAGTTTAGTTTGGAATGAGCTATTGACTTGTCTTTACAAGAAAGATTTGTCCAGCCTTGAAATATTTACTTTTTAAGGACTCGGTAATGAAGTGCCTGTATTTTTGGTCTTGTTTGTTGATAGTCCTGATTGCTTGTTGTACAATAGCAGCATTTAGGGCAAATGTGTGCAGTCGATCGGAACCAATTCCGTACACTGAAATGGTAACAAAGCTTGTGACTGTAACGTACAGAAAGAGAACGTTTTTTGTGTGGCATACTAAACAAAGAAACGAATATCATAGTGTTCCCGAGGTAAGCCGCAAAATAAATGAGTTTTTTAAAAGTTTACATTCAGGACCTGGTTTTTGTTCCAAATATTAACTTTATTAAAATCGAAATCACTTTGTATGACGCTAAAACTTTGAAAATAGTTGTTTGTCTATGCGACATTTATTTTACAGATAAGACAACATGTCATTCTAGAAATTATTTACGATGCCCCAATTTGTAAAGTTAAAAGTATGGTGAAATTTATTATAATGTTTGAATTTTTTACGCAGTTGCGCTACAAATTTGAAGTACAATATTTCTGCTGTGCTGGCTACGAAGGATCAACAGATGACTGCAGACCCATTTGTCATCAAGGTTGCTTTGGGCATAGCCACTGCGAAGCGCCCAGTCGATGTGAGTGTGATGATGGATATGCGGGAGCAGATTGCAGTCCCGTGTGCACTGGTTGTTTCGACAACAGCTTCTGTTCGGCACCAAATACCTGCGAGTGCAAGGTTGGCTATAAGAGATTCTCACCAAATTCCGCATGCCAGCCTGTATGCTCACCCAACTGCCCTGACAACAGCATCTGTGAGCAACCCAATTATTGCGAGTGTTTCCATGGATATGAAAAGAATGCGGGCGAATGCATTCCAATCTGTGAAGCTGGCTGTGGATTACACAGCACCTGTGTAGCACTAGAAGAATGTCAATGCAATAAGGGTTATAGTTGGAATAATGGCAGCTGTCAGGCTGTGTGTGTTCAAGCATGCCCGGAGCACAGCAGCTGCCAAGAGCCAGAGCTGTGCGTATGTCATACCGGTTATGCTCAAAGGAATCAAAGCTTTTGCGAGCCGCAGTGTCCAAAGGGCTGCACTGACTATGCAAGATGTGTGGCGCCAGATGTGTGTAAATGTTATGACGGCCACGAATTCTCCGAGTCGGAGCAAAAGTGTCAGCCCAATTGCAGTCAGGGCTGCCCGCACGGCTTTTGCTTTGCTCCTGAGGTGTGTGCCTGTAGTCCTGGTTACCTCATGGGCCCCAATAACAGCTGCGAGCCACAGTGCACTCCCAGCTGCATTAATGGCAACTGCAGTGCACCAGACACTTGTTTTTGTGAGCCTGGCTATCGTTTTGCTCCAGACTCTCAGCATAAATGTGAGCCCATTTGTGAGCCAGCCTGCGAGAATGGCGACTGTTTGGGACCTCAGACTTGCATCTGCCATGTGGGCCATGAGCCCGAGGTCAAGAATGGCAATCAACATTTGTGCAGGCCCAGCTGCCAGATGAATTGTGTGAATGGAACTTGTGTGGCCCCGGAACAGTGTAGCTGCAACCATGGATTTGTACCTGCTGATGGTATAAGCAACTTTGTCTGCAAACCCAACTGCAGTCTTGGCTGTAGGAATGGCATTTGCACAAGACCTGAAGTCTGTCAGTGTTCTGCTGGCTATGAACTAGTTGATGATGGCTGCGTGCTAGAAATAACATTGACAACGGAGATATTTGCAACAAGTTCCTCCCCGCCAGACCAGCTGCAATTGCCTATTACGAATTGCACTAACAACTGCAGCTGCTGGCAAGAGTTAACTTATTCGGATGTTGATGATGATGATTCCATCAAATGTGTCAACATTTGCATGGATGACTCCGATCAGCCGTGCTTGGAACTTAATCGGTGTCATTGCGACAATCAGTCATCATTGCTCTGTGGCATTGAGCAGATGCAGCAACGATTTATTTGTAAAGTTTTCAAACAGGTTAGCCCAACAATCAACGATAGCCAGAAAGCCACGGGAGAGGTAGCACTTAATTCCTCCAAGGAAGCTTCAAGAGCTTCCAAATGGCCAGCGATTCTTGCCTGGTGCTCTGGATTATGTCTCCTACTGCTTTTCCTTACTGTTATAACGCATTTTTACCTTAAGCACAGAAGACAGCAGGTGATTGCTCGGGGAGCAGATGGAATAAGCATCATAAGTCTAGAAAAAGATCTTTAAATAATATCAAATACGTTACTATCATTATAATAATCAGTATTGCTCATATAAATATGCCAATAAAGAACAGAACTTAGAGTATTGATAAGTCCATAGTGTTTTATATGCTATAACTGTACTACTTTTAAAAATGTATACTTACTTAATAGTCTTTGGCAAAATAGACATTAATTTCAACACGTTTTTGGCAAACTACAATTGTTTTAACATATAAAGTATGTTAAAGTAATTATAATAATAATTTGATAAATATATTCAAAGCTTTGTAGCAAATGCAATTTCGTTTTCAAAATTTTTAATAAAGAAATCCACACATATACATACTTTTGAGAAAACTCCCATTAACGATCTCCCAAAATTGATTCTAGCAGCCAGTTTGTACATATTAAAACATTAATAAATTATGTACATATTTAAAAGATTTGTAGCTTATGCAATTACATTTATTTTTTAATATCGTTTCAAACAATAAAGTAAGCAATTATTATCAATTTTCTTTTGATTAAACAGGTACACAAATCGTAGACTGCTCATGATATGTAAAGCCGGGATCACAGATGCAACGATTGCGACTGACACAGATTCCATTATTGCATTTTCTGTAAATGCAAAAAGCTTATGTTATCGCAAAAAAATAAAATAGTAACAGCAAATTTAAAAGTAATTTGGGAAAAATGTTAAATATTTATATTCGGAATTATTTATTATTGATTAATTGAAGCAAAAGCATTTAAGTTTAAAACTTCACTTGAATTTGCTAACATTCCAAGGAAAATTATAATGAACCAAGTCATAAGATATCTTGAAACATATACTCACTGATAGCAATCGCTCTGACAGACGCCATCTTTGAGCGTGAAACCTGGACCGCAGTCGCACTCATTGTTATCCCTGCATAGGCCACCGATGCCGCAGTCTGGCTCACAAATGGGTTGGCAACCATCGTTGTTCAGCTGATAGCCCTTGGCGCAGCTGCAAACCTCCGGCTCAGTGCAGTTGTGCCTTGGATTGTTGCCACATCCACTGCTGCAGATGGGACGGCAGAAGCGACGCGTCTCATCCAGCATGTAGCCCATTTCGCATTGGCAACTGCCGTCCAGATAGCAGCGACCATTTTGGCAGCCAATCGGACAGGCAAACACGCAATCCCCATTGTCATTTTTTACGAATCCCTCGTAGCAATCACACTCACCGGGCACCTGACAGCTGCCATTCTGGCAGCCACAAATGGGGCGGCACACAGTGACGCCCATCAATCTGGTGGGCGTGTAACCGGTACAGCAGACCTCAATTGTAGAGAGTTTGTTGGCCATATCTGTTTGTATTGGATTCGCAAGCTGATACTTGGACACAGACTCTGCTCTAGTGATAAGAGATTGAAAATTAATAACGATCATTATCAATTCGAATATCTATACAACTTACGGCACCCAAATACGACATTTGTGCAGTTCCCGACTGGAGACACTCTCGTGAATACGCAGCAAATACTCTCGCCTCCTTGGCGGCTGTACTGCAGTCTCATCTACATCAAAGTTTGTGCCACCATGACGCTGATATTGCGACTGAGGAGCCGCCTGTTGTTTCCTATTTGGATTTGAGTAGCGACGAATTTCGGGATTGGATCGCCTGTCATCAAATCGCATAGGTGCATCATATTCCGATGCCTGATAGTTGGGCACATTTGCTCCAACGCTAGCGAGGGACAGCAGCAGAATAAGCTTTTGGCCGGGCATTTTCACGTTTGAACTTGAGCTGTTTTGCGTTGTTTGCAAAGCACTTGCTAAATTCCAACTAAATTCTCAAGTTATGCTGGCGCTTCACTGCCCCACTATAACACTTATTGCTTATCAGTTGTTTTGCATATTACAAGATCGTCGATTTCGGGCTGGTTCTCAATATAATTTCAAGTGACTTAAAATAAGTTCGCTTAAAAATGTTAAGCAGCTTTCAATGTTTATTACGATGCAATTTGAATACAATAATGAACTACTGTAGATTTTTGTAATTGCCAATATAAAACCAAAAATTTGCCTAGCACAAAATTTATAATTAATTTTTCATATCTTAATAAAATAAAATAATCTATTATATTTTTTTTTGCCTTAATAATTTTGTTTATATAAACTTTATTAAATTAATTCATAATTATTTTAATGATTAATCAAAGTTTGTATGCTGTGTCATAAAATTCGTAACGCACTAGTTTGCGATATATGTTTTAGTATTATTTTCCACCCCTCTCTTTCTCTGTGTCTCTTGTAGTCTCGGTCTTGTTGTTAGACCGCTGAAGTACTCTTAATTTCAGTGGTCCTCAGTCGATCGCTTATATTTTAATTGAAAGCCCCGTTCGCTTATCGCTGCGTTTCCCTCGCAGCAGCTGCGATTAAGCGCTGACCCGTTTCTCCAGCTTACACAGTAAACAACTGTGACTTGAACGCATTGCAGTGCGACCAAATAACACGCTCAAATAACATAACATTACGATTTGGAATTTTAATTTAACATAAAAGGAGCAACTTCATCCATGTCCGCACTGCTCCGAGTGGTGGCTTTGCAGTTCAGTCTGCTGATCATCTACATTTGTGTGATTCATGCCTTGGAATTGCAGCTGCATGAACAGCAACTGCAGCAGCAACTGCTCGATGAGCAGCTGCGTCTGCATCAGCAACAAAAGCTGCTGCAGCAACAGCGGGAGCAACTGATGCAGCAGAGACGCTATTCCTCGACGACATCCACTCGCAAGCCCTACATAATACCACAAGGATTATCTCTGCCGCAAAGGGGTGTTTATCCGGATAAATGCTTTCGGGAAGTACCGTAAGTAAAACTAAATGAACTTATTGAAAAATCCAAGCTTGCAGATCAAATAATTTTGCTAATATTCAAGGGAAACGAAAAACATATTTTTCAGGTTGACCGTGCTATATTCAAAAACATTTAGGTAGATTGAGTTAAAATCAAATTCTCAGTATCTTTCTCAGTATCTTTTATAAAATAGTTTATTCTTAAAGTTATTTACTTACAGCTCTCATTAATAATTCTTCTTTAGTGCTGTATTTTTTCAGTATGACAAAGAGGTTAAAATCGTTGGTAATAGCAGTACAAATCCACACTTCAATGTCATCGAGGTGTGTTGCAAGGGCTGGCGACGCTACGAGTACGACTGGACCAGATGTGTACCGGATTGCGGTGAGCGGTGCCAGGAGAATGGCTTCTGTTTGCCGGGTGGACGCTGCCAATGTTTCGATGACTTTGTGCTTAACTATCGCAACAACTGTGTACCCACTTGTCCGTTGGGCTGTCCCCATGGCCAGTGCTATTTGAATGGCACCTGCAGGTGCGACAAAGGCTTCGAGCTGGATGGATCAAAGCGCTTCTGTCAGCCGCAGTGCAATGCCACCTGTGGCCACAATGAAATTTGCCTAGATCCGGGAAAGTGCGTCTGCGTCGAGGGTTATGCTCGGGGCTTGCGCGAATCACATGCTCTCGGCTGCCAGCCCATGTGCATTCCCGATTGCGGCTATGGACACTGTGTTGCTCCCAATCAATGCGAATGTTTTCCTGGCTTTAAGAAACGTATAAACGGCAGCTCCTGTGAAGGCAATTGCTACATGTAAGTGTAAATATAGGCTACAGAAAAAAACAATTATGCTAACGAACAAATGATCTAGTTTCTGATTGCGTTGCTAAGTAAATATGTCGTTTCAAAAGCATTGACTTTTTCTTTTTTCTTGACTTATAGTTTAAAATACGAAATTCAATGTTAATTTCCAATTTTTTTTTTAGGCGCTGTGAAAATGGCTTCTGTGCGAATCAAACCACATGCTTATGTCAGAATGGATACAAGTATGACTTCAATACCACAAGCTGCCTTCCCGATTGTGGCGATAACTGTTTAAATGGAGTGTGCATCTCACCAGGAAATTGTCGGTGCTTTAATGGGTATGCTAGAAATCGAGAGCGCTGCGATGCAGTCTGCGATCGGGGCTGTGGGTTCTATGGCCACTGCATAGCGCCTAATATCTGCGGATGTGCGGTGGTGCAGGGTCCTGAAGAGAGCTACCAGAGGTGCGAGAATGGCTACTGCAATGCGGAGGGTCGTTGTCGCTGCCTGATGGGTACGACGCGTTTCATCGACAAATGCATGTCGCCAGATACGGTGACCACCTATGCCTCAATGAATCCCTTGCGGGTGAATGCCTCACTGATGCACGAGTTCGATCTGCTGCTGGGCAGGCATTTTATACTTGGCTCCGCTGGCATGATTGAATCGAATAGATGGTGGGCGTGAGCAGGCTGATAAGAAGTTCAAATGAAGTTTATAAATATAAAGTCACAAAAACAAAACATTTTTAAAACTACAAAATAACATTTTCGATGTCAAGCACAAAGAAATTGTCGTCTTCAATTAAAGATTCGTTGTGGTGCTTATCATTAAGTCAGTGGTGTGCCAGCGAGGGGGCTGCTTTCTAAAACTCTATAGTGTATTAAGATTTTCCCCTGTACGACCGCCACTGCTCATTTTGCAAATATAATAATCTTTTTATTGTTACACAAAGCTGAGATTAAGTTTCCTTCTATAAAAGCAGTGCTCAAAACGAGACCAGCTCAGTTGCTCGTCTACATTTAAGCACCGTGATTGCGATAATTATATTCAAAAACTCAGTGAGATAGAGAACGGTAGAGAGGAAGTGTGATGAGAAAGTTAGAGGGAGAAAGCATGCGAGAGTGTAAAAGAAAAATGCCATCTCACTGCAAATTATTCGCATTAGTTATCGTGTGCCTAACATTGGAGCTCCTGCCCACGCTCACATCTGGACAATTTTGGAAGAACGCTCTGAGCGAATACCAAACATGGGAGCGTGAGATGTTGGCGAGTCGAGAATCCGGAATATGTTACAAGATCCAATAGTAGATGAATATGAACTGCATACCACTGAGCAAAATGTCTCAAGATAATATTTTTACAGTGCTAAAACTTCTGATCCGGAGCTTAGACAGCGTCAGATCTCTTACTGTTGTGATGGCTACGTGAATCAGGGCAGCTCTAAAATTCTTAAATGTGAGCCAATCTGCGCAGAGGATTGCACTCATGGTGTTTGCCTTTCTCCTGGTTACTGTGAATGTGCCCCTGGATATTACAGAGAACAGGCGCATTGTCGGCAATTTGGGGAATAATGGCGGATTGAATAAGGCAAACCTTATGCAATTAATAAAGATTTATAAATTATATCAACATAATTGTTTGCAATCGTATTTATTTTAAATTTTAAAGAGTACCATTAAAAAAAATAACATTAATTTTTAAAGTTATATTCAGGTTTCTCTTCACTTATATCAAAAATGTTTTTACAGATAAATAAGAGCAATTAATTTTAGAAACAAGTAGAAAAAAAGGGGAAGCTCATCTAGGAGATACCCTGAATATGCCTGCACTTTTTCGCTAAAACATCTAAAACCGAACTTCAATCTTCGATAATTCTGATATTTTCATCCGATTTCAATAATTATTTCACAGATTTTCATTATTTTTTCTAAAGTTTTATTTATAATTTTCTAATACTCGTTATCAAAGATTTTGGTGTTATCGATCACATGTGTATTTTGGAACCCGGAAGAGTTATCGATAATTTAAAGAAACTTTGTTCTGGCTATAGTAAAAATCTAAAATCTGTCTAAAATCGATACGAACATGGCTGCATCGACTCGGCTGTTGAAGAATTTTAGCAATTCATATACATAGATGGGATCGGAAATGCTTCCGTATACCTTTTATATACTCTTGCACATTATCATTACACCTTATTATCCATTTCATGGGTTCAGGGCATAAAAAAAAAACGATAAATAAATTAAATCACTTTAATTATCATTTCAAATATCAGTTGTGCTTTTTATACTCGTTACCAAAGGTAAATAGTATATTGGGTTTGTGCAATGTACGTCATGGTGTCTGTCCGTCCGTCCACCCTCTTCAAGCTAGAGACTTAAAACTTTCCATATATCTTTATCTATGGCCGGGACAGATATAGTGTCAAGATTCGGGTTCTACGAAAACTGGGGGGCTGGCAAATCGATAAATTCGATAACTCAAAACCGATAAATCCACATCTTTCGCACATTCTTACAGCTAGAACCACCAAATTCGGTAAGAAGATACCTACGAGCATAACCAAAAAAACTGCATCAAAAATTTTGGAGCCAAGCCCACCACTTCCGCCCCCAGCTCCCCGCATTTTGAATTCAGGAACGCCTATATCTCCCACAGGTTTTGAGATAGAGCCACCAAACTTAATGCCAAGGTGTTGGTGACTCCCAAAAAATTGCCCCAAAAGTTCGGGTGCCACGCCCACCAATACCGCCTTAGCCGCCCCCAGCTGCCCCAACGCTTCGTTAAAAACGGAAATGCGTGTATCTTTCAGAGTCACCAAATTTGGTATGAAGATAACTGATAATGACCACAAAAAGATTTGCATAAAAAATTTGGATGCCACGTCTACCTATACCGCCCTCAGCCCCCCTTCCACCAACTTTAGCAAACTTTGAGCTAGAGTCACCAAATTTGGTATGAAGATAGCAATTGACATTCCACAAAAATCTGCATCAAAAATTTGAATGCCACGCCCACCCATACTACCCCATTTCCCTTCCCCCACCTTTTACAAACTTTGAGCTAATGAATTTGGAAGGAAAATAACTAATCTTCGGAGAATCTTTAAGACTGTCGAACCATATGTTCCATTCATGCCTTTTTTTAAGGAGAGTATCAGACTTTTAATTACAAGGAAAAACAAATATCTCAAAGTTTGGCTATTGTGTCTATTGAGTAGATCACTTATTTTTGTTATTTGTATTTATTTCCTACTTGATGACATCATAATTTTCTCGGAATTGCTTACACAAATATATTTAAGGCAGGTAATTTGTTAGCAAGCAAAATAAAGCTTAAGCAATCGATGTGAGCGTGGCCTAAGCCCTCCTTCAACAACACAAACAATTGAACAACAATCAGCCGATGAGAAAGCAACCTTCATTATTATTATTGATAGGCGAAGTGCCCCGCACTGATTTAAGGCAAACGATTCGCTGGAGGCTGGAAGTTGGATTCGCGGCTCACGATTGAATTTAAAAATGGACAAGCAGTTAGTTAAAGTGCAGCAACTGTGAAGTGCGGACGTGTGCAATTCGTAAAGATTATTTAAATTATTAGTTAGCTTATCAAAAGCAAGTGACGTCAGAAATTCATTATGTGCTCATCGTGGCAGCTGCTCAAGTTGACAACGCTGCTGCTGGCACTTTTTGGTGGTGGCGCGGCACAGTTCAAGACGGCAGGCATCAAGACCCGCCAGCCAGTTGCAATTAATCTGCTGCTGTCCAGCAATGCCACCAGCGAGCTTACCCAGACCCATACCCAAACTCAAACCGAGTATAGCAATTATGGCAGCTACTCCAGCTTTGTGCCCGCCGACACTTATCAGGGCGGTACGACACATTCGGAACACTATGTCCAGTCATTGAACCATGTGAACCGTGCTCCACAGATTCTGGATGAGACGGCGTTGTTTATTAACAAGACCAGATCTGCGATGGCCAGTGGCATCTGCTACATGGAAGTTCCGTAAGTATAGCGGTAAGAGTGAATAGGAATTATGTGCGTAAAAATTCATGTTAGAAGCTGGAATTATTATCGCTGAGTGTTCAGTAATTGAATATAGGCTAGCGGAACATTGAACCAGCGACCTCGGCATCCTCGACACGCTTGATAATGAAATGCGACTTGAAATTTAAAATTAAATGTTCAGTGTAGAGCTGTTTGAAAAAATGTATTCTTACATATATATTTATGTGTTGTTCGTATAGGGCGATACCAGTTTTTGGACCTATAAATAGTTTCCACATAAATAAAAGCTACATAGCTCAACCAGAAAAGTATGTCAAATATTAATTTTACTCATATGCTCAATTATTTAAAAAAAAGTTTGACAATGTTTCGTAGTTTTTTAAGACACACATAAACAATCATATGTAGTTTACTTTAAAGCTGAATGATAAGGCTTTCTTCACTTTTAATTTTATTGGTTGTCTTTTATTTTCTTAAAAATATTAGAAACATTTTTATGCCTCAGCTTATACAAAATTATTATGTTTAATTTTGTATTACTTAAAATTGTATTTCCTTGCCAAGCTGCAGCTATGTTAAAATATATTTTCAATTAATAGAAAATAAAGCAATTCAAACATTTTCAATACATATTTAGGCCGAAAATGTATTGATTTTAATATTATTCTCTGTGCGTCTTCACAGTACTTTTTCTTTGTTGCACGGTGCCCGAGGCAACGATGTCGGCAATGGGACTTCGCCGGACCTAAGTCAAATTCAAGTATGCTGCGAAGGTTACGAGCGTAATCCTCATATTTACCGACGCTGCGAGCCGATCTGTAAGGATGACTGCTCCAATGGTATCTGTACGGCGCCCAATACTTGTGTCTGCATGCCGGGACATGTCCAGACTGGCGAAGGCAAGTGCATCTCCACCTGTCCCCTGGGCTGTGGTAATGGTGTCTGTGATGATCACAATGAATGCCGCTGTCGCGAGGGCTACTCCCTAGATCCCATTAGCCGCGAATACTGCCAGCCGGAGTGCAATCCGGGCTGTGCCAACGGACGTTGCGTTGCGCCCAATAAATGCGACTGCCTGCTGGGCTATCGCGGTACGGCGGATGGCAGCTGCTCGCCCGTCTGTGAACACTGCGAAAATGGACAATGCACTGCGCCTGGACAATGCACTTGCCACATCGGCTACCAGAATCTGGACGGACGCTGCGAACCCCTTTGCGAACAGTAAGTACAAAAATAGTTTAACACAAAAATAAAACAGTATGTTTTCTTTTTAAGTAGAATAAAATTAAAACTGAATAGAATTCCTGCATGTTAAAATCGTTCGACAAACATCATTACACAGATTATTTAAATTCTGAAATAATTTTGATTTTAATGATTGTCCATAACAGAAATGAAAACATTATGAAAAACCATCAAGTTTTAAAAAAATGTTAGCCAGAAATATAAAATTGCTTTGAATATCAGAACTATTAAAGTAATAAAAATAAAATAATTCAAAACGCATATCCAACGAGCCGTTAAATAGTTAGAAGTTTTTCACCCCGCAGACCTTGCAAGAATGGCGGCCGTTGTGTAGCGCCCAACACTTGTGAATGCGCACCTGGTTACGATTGGGAAAGGAAGAGTGGACAATGTGTGCCGCACTGCGATTTGCCCTGTTTAAACGGAGCCTGCATTGGACAAAACCAGTGCGAATGCAAGCCTGGCTATGTGTTGGATGAGCATCAACGTAATGTCTGCCAGCCCCACTGCCCGCAAGGCTGCCCTAATGGCTTCTGTAGTGCGCCCAACTTTTGTATATGCAAGCCTGGCTTTATCAAGGGTGGTATTAAGGGACGCCAGAGTTGCCAGCCTGTGTAATTGCCATTGCAGATTTATTTTCGATTATGAACTGTAACTTAATGCTACATCCAATAAAAAAGACGACCAATCAGTGCATTGAACTCGTATATAAGCTCCTCATTATTTTCCCTGCGTTGCTCCTTGCCGATCAGCTGCTGTTCAATGTGCTGGGGCTGCACGCAACGGCCGACGTAGTGCGTCCAGCCAGCGGCACACTGGCAATGTCCATTGGCATCACAGGTGCCATTCACGCAGTGCTGCTCATCTGGACCACAACCGCACAAGTTTGGTTCCAAACATTTGCCATAGAAGCCGCAGATGCTGCAAAAATATATATATATATATATATAAAATTGTGTTAAAAACTTGATCATTATATAGAAAAATTAATAGTTTTATCTGATTTAGCTTAATGGGTCAATCTTCGTTATTTCTAAAAACTGTAGGACTGATCTAACTTATGAGATAAATTGCTTTATTCATCAGTCTTTTGACTTTAAACAGACGGTCAGATTTTGAATAACACAATTAGCATTCCTACAAACTTACCCATCACAATTGGGATCACAGCTGTTGCCACGCAGTTCGTAGCCCGGAAAGCAGCGACAGACACCGGGTGCAATACAGACACCATTGCCATGGCCACAGTTATCCTGGCAGATGGGCAGGCAGCTGGTAGTGTTGTCGTCGAATCGATAGCCATCACGACAATGGCACTTGAAGCGCGACTCACAAAATCCATTATCGCAGTTGCTAAAGGATAGAATGAGAAGAATAATAAGTATGCCTGGGTAATAAGTAGGTAATTAGCTAAATAAACTTGCATATAGCACTCGGCCTCGCAGACATTGCGCTGCGGTCGCTTCATAAAGCCCGGAAAGCACTCGCACTGGTTGGGTGCCACACACTTTCCGTAGCCACAGTCTGGGGCACAAATGGGCTGACAGCCTAGATCCACTGTGCGTCGATAGCCAGCGGAGCAATCACATTTGTCTGGAGCAATGCATTTCTCATGCGTGCCACAGCCCTTGGGGCAGTGGGCGCGACAAAAGAGGCGCGTCTCCTCGTCCAGCGTGTAGCCGGCGTTGCAGGCACAGGTGCCATTCAGATAGCACCGTCCATGCTGACAGGCAATGGGGCAGGTGTGAATGCAGGCCCCCTGCTCATTACGCACAAACTCAGCAAAGCACTCACACCGCTGCGGTCCACGACAGAAGCCGTTGCGACAGCCTTCTGGTGAAGACAGTTCACAGTCCGGCACACAATGACTGGTGGACGGATCTCGGCGATAGCCATCGCAGCACAGCTCAATCCGATGATAATAAATCGTAGAGCCATTGCCACGCACTGGTAAGCCCTTTTGTGTCTGAAAGAATATTGCACTTGGGCAAAATATAAAATTAAAAATTGTTGTAGTTGGTAAGTCGAAACAAATGGATAATATGTCAAATATCTACATTAAAATTATATCCTCAACAAATATAAATATTTTAAATCAAGCTTAAAACAAGAACATTTTCAGTAAACACGTTTCAAATATTTTTATTATTTAACAAATTATTACAATACAGATATGACAAAGCGTTTCTTGGCGTTATCTTTAGTGGCGCATTTATTTTGTTTTGTGTATAAGTAAGCAATGTTTGTATATGTTGTATTTTCTTAAACAATTTTATTTAGTTTATTGATGGTGTTGATCAAAATTTATGAAATTTAAATGTTCTTATACCATTTACTTATTATAATTTACTCTCAACATTTAATTATACTTTTTTTTATTAATTTCTATTATGTTTTTCTACTTTCATTTTTGTTTATTTAACTTTTCTGTAGTCATTTGTGACTTTTGACAACTCTGTCGTGTTTGGCTACTTACGGCAGTTCACGCTGACAGAGATGTTGCTGCTGCTCACGTATCTGACTGAGTGATTTAAATTCACCCAGCTGGTGTATATCGCCATAGAGCTCGATTCCTGCTGCCAACCCTGCAGCCGGCGTAGACGTCACTGCCAGCAAGAGCAACAGTCGCAACAGCTTCTCAGCGTTGTTACAGTTCCAGTGCATATCGCGATGTTCGTAGCTCTAGATTCATCCAGCGAATGAGCAATCGATGTGAAAATGTTGTTCTTGCAAAGGGAACCTTATCAGCAACATTTCTTTCTCTCGCTCTTTCCAGACTGAAGAGCTGAGGACCTGGTGAGAAATTTAAAGCTCTGCTTGTTTTCGTTTGGCATTTAAGGCATTTAAAATAACGGTGATTATTGATAGAATAATCTGGAAGTTTTAAAGAAGTATCGAAACTAATAAGTTCATCGATTAAATTGTTGAATCTAATCAATCCAGTGCGTCTGTATTGCCAAAGCACAAGTATACAAATCGTAAAATGTAAATTAAATAGTATTATATAAATAAAATTAAAAACAAATTAAAATTATGTTGTTCCAATATTCGTGTTTGACATATATCTTAATGGTGGTGATGGTAAGGAATCTTACTTGAGCTAACTGTGAAACCAGAGCTTAAGACTCATCATATGAACATAAAACAAATTTTACGGCATTTATTGCAACAGCTTCGAACGTTCAATAGAGATTGAAATACCTAAACTTTATAAAATCACTTATTTCACTTTATACTTTACAGATAAGAAATGCCGTTCTAAATTTAAGAACTTTATTCTATAACTATCCCGATTTATTTTATATTTAATCGTTCGATTAATATTATGATATATATTATTATTAAGTTTTATAATAAGTCTTAAACGCTCTTGATTAGTAATTCTTGATCATTCTATAAATAAACTGATATTAAGTATTTTTCTTAAGAAATCTCATAACAAGTGTTAAACGTTCTAAAATATTTTTTAATTTGATGTAAAAATATAATATTTGACCCAATCTTAAGAAGTCTTAAAATAATACTAAAACAAACTAGTTTATTAAATCAGAAGAAAACGTTCTTATTGCAAGAATACAAAATTTGATTATTCTTTAAAAACTGTAAAATAAGTCCAAAATACTTAAAGCCAGCAATCTAAGTTCGAAGTACTTGCATCAAGTACTGAGTGAAATTCAATCAAGTATGAGTATGAAAATTATTGATTCAAGTACGAGGCGCGGGTCCAAATCTCAACGGCTTTTCTTAAACCTTTTATTTTGTATTTTGGCTGTAAAGATTGGATTTTATGTGAAAAGATTTTGTGAAAAGTTTCTAGCTGAAGCATGAGAATGATTGTCAGCTTAAACAATTATTTTGCCGAGGTATCCATCTATATATCTTAGAATTTCAAAAATTAAAAATCAAGTACATAAATTCTTGGATTTGAATTAAGCACGTCTTGCGCTTAAATCAAACCCGATTCGGAATACTTAGTTGTTTTTTTTTTTTCAATCAAAGGTGTTTATTTTTTTCAGAATCAGATCATTAATTCTAGAACTAATTCAAGAACTAATAATTTCAAAATTAGTACCTATCATTCTCAAAACGTTCTAATTTGCAATAAGGTTAAGATTATTTTTTAAACTTGAGAATTTTCGTCGTTACATGAGAAATGAGAGAAAAGTTTTGATTCAAGGTGGAAATTCTATAATTTGTTTTTCAGTGTATTTAACTGTATATCAAAGATATTTTTTAAGAATCTAAGTCATCAGCTGATTGCAAGCGTTTTAATAAACTCCACTGCTACTACAACTGCGGGCTTTCGACCCCTATTTATAAAAATATCACACAACAAAAACAGCTATTTGTATGTAACATCTAAAAAAAAAACAAGGGATGAATCAGAATATAATAATTAGCACGTTATAAAAGCACAGCCCAAGCAAATTTCTATTTAGTTTTGCGAAGAACGTTGCCGAAAATATCTAATTCTTGAAATGCACTCTGATTTAATCGTTTACACCTTGGTGGTGCTTTTGATGGTGATGGCTAGTGACTTTGTCACTGTCAAAGCACAAGCGCCAGGGGTCAATTCAAATGAAGCAAGTTGCCCGAAAGGATTTTACAAAAAGATGGGTATCGAAGATTGTGTAGAAAGTATTTGTAGTCAGCCATGTGTGGAAAATCAAATATGCGTTAATAACTCATGCGTTTGCAAAGATAATTATGATAACGTGGCTAAGGGTGGCGTTCGTGTTTGTGAAAAGATAAATCCAACTGAAAATCTAAATAAAACTTTAACGAGTCCAACAAGAATACCAACAACTTCAACTGCAACTACAACGACGCCTGCTCCAACGACTCCGATTTCACCGTCAACCAACAAAACACTAACAACTTCAACTGCAACTACAACGACGCCTGCACCAACGACTCCGATTTCAACGTCACCAACGACTCCGACACTAGCAACCACAAGCCCAAAACCGAAACCCATAAAATCAGGAATGAACAAATGGGAAATCACAGGAATTATTATTCTGGCGGTGAGCATCCTAGGATTCGGTGGATTTATGCTCTGTAGACATAAGCAGCGGAGCTACAGAGCCACTTCCACAATCGCTCGCTAATGCTTACAACTTATGTAAAACATATTTACATGAACAGCCCAATCAATCATTTAATTTTTATTGTATTTAACATTGAGAAATTAATAATAGATCCAAAAAAAGTTTTTTTGTATTGCGTTGTTTATTTTTTTTTTTTTTTTTTTTTTTTTTTGTATAAATTTAATGTATTGGACCAAAAACACAGTTAGTTTTTATTACAACACAGTGATCTTCATTAGTAAATTCGGCAAGCCTGGTTGACTTCAGGCGTAGTTGTGGGTCTTGTGGATGAGGTTGACTTCCTTTGGATCGTCACCAGGCTATTGTATCAGGTTTCCAAATGACCTGCGCTTAAGTCTTCTAATGACTCTTCTTCTTCTTAAAAGTTTATAGTTCAATATGAACTTATGTTGTGTTCAAATTTTGCATACGATATATATATCTAATTCTGGTTCGTAGATAAGTTTAAGAATTTAAATGTGAATACTTAGGCTTAAAAATATTGACCACAAATTACAAATAAAAAAAAAATAATTCCTTAAAAATTCAATTTGAAAGAGTTTATTCTTCTAAAGCGCAAGCTTAGAAAATTATTGTGATGTGTTTAAAAATTGGGTCGGCTCTAACTAACAACGCCACAAACATCAACAACAAACTCAACAGCTCTACCTTAAACACCAACAACCTCTACAACTTTATCGACAACCACCAACCCCACAACTCTTAATTTACATACAACTTGCCTTTCAATATTTTCTTAATATTTAACGAACTTCATAATCCTATTATTTACAGCTATAAGATTTATTTAAGTAAAACTACCACTTTATATGGTGCGCGAATTGTGACTTAACATAGCTGGACGCAGACAACTCGCTCTCTGTTCGATTCAATGAGAACAGAGTTGCATTCTTCAGATTATACTTGTTTGATACCTACATCATTAACATAAACTTTGCCGTTTAACATATATTCTTAACAACAACAAATTCTACAATACCTGCGCCAATAAACTCTCTCAACAACATATTGCTTTAAACTGTTGTTACAGATTAAACATATACAAAAATGTCAACAACAATATCCTTTACAACACCGCCTGCAACAATAGAAGAGTTTATAACGCCAATACCTGCGAAACCATCATCAATGTTAACAACTTATACATGTTCCATTAAATTCCAACAGGTATAGACAATCGTTTAAAATAAAATAAAGCGCAACCAAGTATTGTTGAAATTGTTTATACATAATTATACAAAGTTATACAAAGGTAAAAATTATATGGCAATAATATTTTTGGTATTCCAAATTCTTGAAATCCAGAAATCTGATAGTGTCTTCATATCTTTATGTAAGTGTGCCTTTGCGTTTCTGGAAGGAGCTTTGTGATTGTTCAATTCACAAATGAGCTATTTTTTGCGTTGTTATCTGATTGGGCACCTGCAAATAGTTGGAGTTTTGTGGTGGTATGATCAAATGCGAAATATGTGAACCCCCTGAAAGATGCTGGTGGTGTTGCGCTTGAGGGGCTACATGGCTATTAATTTGGCGGGGCAGGATTGGAGGCGGTGCTTGCAGAAAGGCCGTGGCTGTGGTTGAATGCTGATATCGGAGCTGCGTGGTATGCGGTTGGTGTGGATGATGTAGATGATGGTGGTTTTGCTGTTGCTGCTGCTGATGATAGCGTATCTCGTCATAGAGATGAGAGTCGAGGCTGCCTTTCCGTGACTTAGGCGAAATGACAGAGTAAAGGGATTCCTTTCTGGCATAGGCATATGGTGGCGTGATAATCGAAGAGTTATTGCTGGGCGTATCATATAGATCCGGCAAATATGCTGCAAGGAATCAAAGGATTATGTAATTTTGATATTGTAATTGGCTAATACGACGAATAACTTGATTGCAAATTAAAGTAACGAAACAAGTTAATATAAAAGTCTTTGATATACAAATTTTTTTTTTTTAATTTCTTTCATCATCAAAAAGTGAAAATTAATTATATCTTCAAAAACTCTGATCTTGGACTAAGTTGTAGTTATACATATTTTTGTCGTCAAATCTTAATGTATGTTGAATTTCAATTTTATGAATTTTTTGGATGTTTCTGATAAATATATTAAATATGCATTTTCTCACCTGAGTGTTTTTTTATTTATATCGAAAGTCTTTAAGAAATCATTGAGATAAGTTTTAATTTCTCATTAGTTAGCTAACATATGGTACTGGCAAATAGAATTTGTTTTTGTTTTACACTAATTTAGCAACTTTAAAAAAACCACTTGAAATATCAAGTTATTCATCGAACCGCCCACTTAAAAGGCGGGCGACACTTACATACCCTCGTTCGTTTGGGTTTGATTAGATGCAAGTACAGCCGGTGGCTTAGGCAGCGGACTGTGAAAGATTTTGCCCAATGTGCTGGAATCACTGATTACAACTTCGGGATTAGAATGCCCCCCCTGAGAGCTGATCGTTCCATTAGCATTATAGACAACAGCCTCCTTTTGGACATGATAACGCCTATAGACATAAAGAAAGCCCAAAGTAATGGCAGTCATCAGCATCAGCAGAATGACAATCACAGTGCTCAGCAGACTGGCATCGGTATCATGGGCGCTTCGACTCGGATTGCTCTCGCCCGCAGCAAATCCCGCTAGGCTAAGCTTTGGTGGATGCTCCTGCGACGCACTGCCGACAGCATTGGTAATGACATGAATAACTTCTGGAGATGGCACACCTGCAGCTGCGGCTGTATGCAGATTCTCCAATAAGGAATTGCTCGATTCGTGTAATATGATCTTTGGCGTGTGCGAAGATTCCTTGATAAGTATGACCTCGGGCAATGGACTAGGCGTCACCTGGACATGACTGCCATCGGACATGCTGCCAATGCGCTTGGCAATGTTATGAATGTTATGCGTTAAATTTGCCATTGTCGTGTTAATGGTATCCAGCACTACATGGCTGACATTGAAACTAGCGCCAGTATGATGGGGACTAACACATTCACCGGATTGAGGATGACAGCGCATATCAGAACATTCACAAGCCTTGCGGCACATAACGCCATAAGTGCCTGCCGGACAAGGCTGTTCGCAGCTGTTGTTTAAGTTTGTTTAGTATAAATTTTGTGAAGTTTTATAAATTGATCCTTCGACTTACAATTGACCCGCCCAGCCGGCAATGCAGTGACAGACGCCTGTCTTATTGTCGCAAACGGCATCATTGCGACACTGGCACGGATTCTTGCAGTCCGTGCCCCATCGATCATGATTACAGCCTTCACAAAATGAAAATACAATGAATTGTCGCAAACTTCTCTAGATTTTTTTAAATCTATACTTACGCTGTGTGCAATGTTTTCCAGTGTAGCCTTCCTCGCAGTTGCATATATCGGGTACAAGACAATTGCCACGCCCACAACCGCCACGGCAAATGGGCCTACAGCTGGCCTGGCTATCAGAGAGATTTCCCTCATAGCCCTGACAGCAAAATCGAACTGTTCGCGTTTTATTTAGTCTCTAAAACCAAAAAATAAAAGCTATGTTATTAAGATGTTTGCATCGAGAGTGATGACTTTGTTTTTTTTTTTTTGTTAAATATAAAAGTATTTAATCTTTTTTTTTGGATTAGTAATAAACCATTGAACAATGTTTGTCAAACCCAAACTTTATTTCCTTGTCAAACCAAATATGATGTCATTGTCCATTGCACAAAAATATTTGCATGTAATGAGTAATTCGTTGTTTCTCAACATAATATTTAGTATTTTTGTAATTAAAATACATCTATTGATAAAAACATTTAACCCTTATATTAGCTATGCAACGTCAATCAACATTATTATAATAATTTTCTATGCGTATATGTGTACAAGTATATAGAAATACATATAAATAAATGTGTTCAGTATAGTACATATACATTTTATCATAAGCCATTTCCTGTTGGGGCAAATAACTATTTCAGAAGCGTTGCCAAAATTGGCTGGGTCTTCATTACTCGAGCAGCTTGCAAACGCGCAAGACTCAAAAGCAGTTTTACAAATTTTTCTTTTCATAAAACAATTTCAAAATGGATGAATTTCAGTTTTATAGTTTTTTTTGCGACTTTTTGATTTTGTTGGTCAATTTTTGGTTGGTGTTGTACCACTATCGATGGCTTTGAGAATAAGGATCTCAGTATTGAAGCTGATTACCTCATGCCGGCATCTGATTTACCAGAATCTACATCTAGAACTGCACCATTAGCAGCGTTTGCATTAGATACTGAAACACAACCACCTAGCCGCACGGAGCTTACGTCTACAACAACAACCGAAATACCAACAACAAAACCACCCAATCCACCCAGGTCAAACCAACTCTGGGAAGTTGTTATAGTAATTGTGACTTTAGTGCTTAGTGTGATTTTTGT
This sequence comes from Scaptomyza montana, assembly GCA_018904305.1. Taxonomy (NCBI): domain Eukaryota; kingdom Metazoa; phylum Arthropoda; class Insecta; order Diptera; family Drosophilidae; genus Scaptomyza; species Scaptomyza montana. Next base: position 2,931,084 of record JAEIGR010000011.1, on the reverse strand, counting down.
GTCTTTTATAATTTATAGGTTAAAGGATCGAAGATCCTAAGATGTCTAGAGATCTAATACTGAATTAAAACTTAATAAAACTCAGTTGCCAATTGATTAAAATACTCAATTGAAGTTATGTTTTAGATTATTGTGGATACTTTATTGATTTTATGTTTGTTCAAGCATTCAAGAGAGCATTTTATGCAAAACATTCAAAAATATCATCAGAGTCAGTTTTGAAATGATATTTGTTTGGGTTTGTTTTAGTTTTCTACGTGTCTGTTTTAATTTTTTTTCTCACAAACTGTCCGAGCATTTAAATTACTTATCTCTTTGCAAAGTGCAAAAGGGAGAGTAAGATGAATATAACCATGCATATTTTTGTATAATTGTCTGTAGACTGATTATATTATGTTAGTTATTAAGCAACACATTACTTTGTGAATCTTGTTTTGTTCCATCATCTTAAACTTGATTATGAAAACATAACTATCCTAAAAGCTCGCCACGTTTTTTGTAAAATTAATAAGTGAGCCACATATTATGCAGCAATTTTTGGTTGGTGTTGTAAACTCTGTAATGTAATTATATACAGCATCAATAGCTATATTTTTACCAAATTTGGTAAGAGTCCGCTGTACGGATGCGAGAAATATGTAAATATGTCAATTTTCAGCTATCGACTTTATCGATTTCCCAGTCCCCGCCCATAAAAAAGATATTTTCAAAGTTTCAAGTAGCTAACTGGAAGGGTGTCGAAAAAAGTTGCGTTCATACAGACGTACAGACAGACCGACGGAAAGACGGACTGATAACCTTCGGTATCAAAGTACAATAATCTAGAAAATTAATTAACAAGTTAAATTTTTTATTTAAACATCTATAAACTAAATCATAAAATTAGACTCTAAGCCTTTAAATATTTTGTTAAACACATCTTGAAACAATCTTGCAATCTTACTCAATTCAATATCAACTGATTGAACTTTGTAACGCTGCTGAGTTCTATCATGTTACAAAAGCTTAAGTGCTGATTATGGTAAATGTGAGACATATACACTCAAGCACACACATATACAAGCACACCCCTTGATTTGCCAATTTAAATGTATGAACTGAATTCTTCTCACATTTATTTGTGATTCAAATCATTTCCACTCTTTCATTCAGTCAAATCTCCGCCCAACTTACGCATTGTTCTGTCCCTTGTTGTTGATGAGTTTGTATCCACAGCTGTGTATCAGTGTGTGTGTGTGTGTGAATGTTTGTGTTTCTGCGTAGTATAAATTAGTAAGGCGGAAATTTTAATATAAACACTGATATTCGATTCGAGTTGTGTCAGTTCCATTGTAAGCAGTCTTTTGTCCAATGTTCACTTTAAACGAACGGTTATTTAAGTAAAACTCATACGCTTTGTACTTGCTTAGTAATTGAATACACGTTGAGCAACATTTAACATATGTGACATATCGCATTACGGCCACAACTCATAGAGCTTCCAACAACTTCTACTTTTCATCCGCCTCACCCCCTGTTAGGCCCATCAATCACCTGCTTTTATATAATTCACTTTTAAAATCTTTCGGCACTTTGCCACCATTACTAATGTCGAAGTATAAAACTAGTTTTAAACTGTTTCATGTCTCGAAAATGGATTTTTAGCACTCCTCATGCCATTTTATTTTTCTTTTCCATGTTAATTAATTAAACGCAATTGGCAATTAGCGATGCAATTTTTTTTCTCTATACAAACATCTTTTTGAGCAGCTGCAAAAATCCTACACCAAATCACGCATTTCTAAGCATTTTTGGGCGTTTTTAAAAGCAATTCACCCAACAAAGACAAAATTTCTATGTACTTAACAAGTTGAGCTCAGTTGCTATGGCAGCTTAAGCCAATATGTTGTTTAACTAATTGTTTTGACAGTTTGTAATTCAATGCTCTATGGCCATTTGCAAAAATTTATAGATATATCGCTTTTTTTCCACAAGTCATCAAATTTTTATGATGAAATCAAAATTTTTTGAGGTATGAAATTAATTCGCAGCAAGCTTAGCAGCAGCAGGTAAAAACACACATATATGCGCTTATGTAAACATAATTAGACTCTTAACTAAAACTAAACCAAAACTGGCTGCATCTTATGGCCAGCTTGAGTGTATGTTGTGGTGATGCAATCGAAAGTGTGTCAACAGCTTCAGCGTCAACTGCACCAACAGCAGCAGCACACATTTGATTTGAGGTAGTGGAGCATTTAATGTTGTTTTTTTTTTGTTCAGCCTAGCTGCGCATAAGCACTAGATTTTCTTCTTTTCATTTGTACTTTTCACCACTGACACCATGACACAATTATTATATTTTATGCTCAGCAAAATAAAAATAAAGAAAATGAAATTAACAAATAAAAACCAACAAATCCTGATTAGGCGCCCACAAATTCAACCGGATTATACCCATGTTTGGCATTCAGTTGTGTGTCTCAATTTTTCTCGCTTACTTTTAATCACCATTGAGCTTTTAAACTTAATTGAGCGATTTCCAAATGTATACAAGATTACTCTAAAATATATGTAGCTTAAATTCCTTGCTATTAAAAAAAAAAAAAACAAAGTGGAAACGTTACAGTCGGACGCAACCAACTGCGGTATACTCGATTCCTGTATTAAAACTGGTAACAAGATGCCTGATTGCAAAAGGGTACGGATGCGGGAGGGGATTAGACTGTCTCAAATATTGTCTAATGCAGATTGGGATGCCACCAGCTATCTTCCTTCCAAAATTAGTAACTCTAGCTCAAAGTTTGTAAAAAGTTGGAGAAGGAGCTGGGGGTGGTATCGGTGGGCGTGGCATCCAAATTTTTTGCTGTAGATCTTTGTGGGGTGTCACTTGCTACATACCAAATTTGGTGACTCTAGCTCAAAAACTGTGGGAGATATAGGGTTTTTTGACTTCAAAATGTGGGGGGCTGGGGGCGGAATAAGCGGACGTGGGTCCAAAATTTTTGATGCATTTATTTGGGGGTTGCTAGTAGCTATCTTCTTACCAAATTTTGTAGTTCTAGCTGTAAGGATGTGCGAAATATGTGGACTTATCGGTTTTGAGTTATCGAATTTATCGATTTGCCAGCCCCCCAGTTATCGTAGAACCCCCACCTTGACACTTTAATTTACTATGCCAAAGATAAAGATAATTGGAAAGTTTCAAGTCTCTAGCTTGACGGGTGTGGAAAAAAGTTGCGGTCATAGAACTTTTAAATATATTAAAGAGATATGTAAAAAATATATACTTATAAATTTTTTCAGTTCAAGTGAAATGCATAATCATTATTATATTTAACTATGTACATATAGATGGATCTGACCTCAAAAACTCAAATATATTTTCTTATAATTGTACTATTTTGATAATTTAAATTTTTTATTTTTACCATTCCCATTTTCATTTTATAGGGTGTTCACCGTTTAATTGTTTTTAAATCCAAACATAACGTATACAACGCTGGTGCAAAAAGTTCATAGAAACACTGACAGCCAAGGTCGTTTCCTGTGCTTGGCACATTAGTCAAAACCGGTCGCAAGTATCAAAATCTCATAGATTTTTCTGTTGGTGCACAGCTGCAACTTCCGCAGAGTTTCCTCTCGGCGCTTGCGCAACGCCTTTGAGTCATTTTAAAATTGATAGATATTTTGTGAGTTTACAGAACCCATTTACTGGGGCACAATAATTAAAGCCGCACAATTTATGGAATATGGCAGCAAGCGACTTCCTGGTTGTCGCTTTGGTTGAATGTGGCAAATTAAATCAGGTTTGTGGAGCAAGTGGCCAATATTGACAAAGACTAGAGGTGATTTGTATGACGCAATATCCACCCGCTAAGGCAGATCAGGCAGTGCAAGACACCAGATACACACTCTCCAAACATTTTAAACAGCACCTACCTGCACTTTCATCACTTCGCGCATTTCCGTCTTGAATGAGGAGCAGCGCGGTGGTATCTCCAGACACCAGCTGGATGTGCGCACCCGTACCGGTTGAACCTCGGGCACTTGCACTACCTCCACGTAGGGTTCCTCGCGTGTACAGATATTGCCGATACTCTGTATCAAGGGCATTGTCATTGCTGTTGCATTCACATCCTTAAGGTATGTATTCACACGCAGGCTGCTGTTCTGGCTGTATGTGGAGCTTAGTTGGAGCAACAGCAACAGGGGCAACTTAAACTTTAACTTCAACGCAAGCTTCATGTTTTGATTTATTCAATAATTTCAGTTGCAGTTATGATTTGATTTGATAATATTTAATTAACATTCGTTTTTCGCGTTCGTTTGTTAAACGTATTTTTATTTTCTTTATATAGTCATAATTCCTTCATGGTACAATTTTAAATAATTTATTTAATTATTTTGTATATGATATAATTTGAATTAACTTTTATTAGTTTGTAAAAATCTCAAAACTTTTTCGTATTGTTCTTAGTTTGTTTTATATTTGTAAGATTCAAATAATAAGTATTTTGAAGTTAAGTAAATATTGCTTATAGGACTAATAAAATAAGCACACTTGTTGTTCAAGTTGTTTACAAAAAATTTTTTCGAAATATAGTCCTAAATATAAAATTACTTTCACACAGAACCTAAGGAATTATGATGCTTCTTAAGTTTTTGTTTATTATAATGATATTTTTGTATTACTTTCGTTCAACTTTCGTTTGATTTGTGTAGTAAGATTCTGATTCTTTGCGCTCTAATATTGATAAGTGTGCGCTTGGATCGCGACTCTGGTAATGACTGTTTTTCCCGTTGGCTCTGATTCAACAGCTTGTCTGGTCGCGTGTTCCTTCTCCAAAAACAGTGAAAAGTAAACAAATGTGGAAAAAATTGTTGTCATAGCAAATTGGCGACGTCGACGACACTTTTGTCGAGTTGATGAAGGCCGCTCCTCGGCGTCAGGGGTTCGGGGCCGGTGACGGGGCGGAAGTACGCACTGCACAGTTTAATTATACAATGAAAGTGAAATGTGAGACACACACACAAACACACACTCACACACACACACACACATATATATATATATATATATAATAAACATAAGTCTCCATTGCAGCTGAACGCGAAACTCCCCATATGATAAAATCTCGTTCAAGCCACCCCGCTCCATACCCCTACCCCTGCCCCTTACACTTCACTTTTCATTCTGTGGCGATGACGATGATTGCATCTAATTGAAATGTTGATAATGTCCTTATCATGCATGCGCTTGTTCTTGTTATTGCAGATAAGAGGCAAGCGCGCTTTTCTTGTTGCATTTGCGCTTTTATGGTGACAGTCACAGTGAAAGCCGTCAGTGACGAAACGTGGGAGAATGCATAAATAAATGCAATTAGAATTTTTTAAATTAAAAAATATTTTATTTCTGCTCTGATTGTCTCAGATTTTAAGAAAATGTGCATTAACAAGCTAAACTCCATCTTCAAATATGTATTAATAAATAAAATAAAGAAAAAAATAAACAAAAACATTAAAAATTACATGTAATATAAATACATATCAGAAAAAATTTACAATTATTATCACTATTAATTAATAATTAAATAGTAAAAGACAAATATTAATATTTTGATATTTGTTTTAAATGATGTAAATAAGTAAAGGATACTGCTTATAGTTACATTAAAAAAAAGTTAAATAAAACAGTTTGTAACTATTTAATTAACAGCAAGCTAAAGTTAAAAAATATAATAAACATAAGCTAGAGATAATGGGAATATGTACTTGCTTATTTTTATTTAATTTACACAGAATTCGATAAAGAACACAGCAAAAGTCGACAATTTCAATGGTTATTAATCTCTTTAGGAACTTTAAACAATGTATAGCACTTTCCCATTTAAAAACAAGTCCAAACGTTGCAGTCGGGCGAAACCAACTGCGAAATACTCTAATATATTCTGGAGCTACGAATATTTATTTATTTATCTATTGTTTTGATTAACAAACCTAAGCAAGCAGAATACTTGGCCCCAAGCTTGCACAGCATTTGTCATAAGTTGATGATGATAATGATTTAATATCTTTTACAACACTTGCACATATCACACACTGACTCGTTTATCTCGTTGATTGCAATGGGTTTTTGAACAACAAACAAACCAACCATCCATTTACCACCACCCCAATACTGACTCTGGTCAACTCCACAGCTAGATAGAAAACTGGCTCTGCACTTACTTAACTCAAGTATCTGATTTCTAAGGCAAACTTTAGAACAATGACACAGAGCTGAAAGTGGTTGCAATTCCACAACGCCTCGCATAGCCCTGCCGCCGTGCCCCACAGTCCAGTCCAAAAACCGCGTTGATTATCTTGTTTACACTGAAGTTGCAGTTGCCGTCGCTTGTAGCCTGCAATTGATTAAATCATATTTACGAAACCCAGTTGAGAACAGCAGCTGAAAAACGAATAAAGTAAAACTGCAATTGCAGTTACAGTTAGAGTGCTGTTTATTATTTATATGACTTGATTAAATTATTAAATTAAACAATAGAAAAAACAATAAAAACAACAGCAGCGGCTAAAATGTGCGTGCGACGCTGGCGTTCCAATGACCCGCATCACAGCTGTCTCTTTCCCCCGCTAAGCAATACCCAACAAATTGGTTGGTGTTTTTTATTTATTTTTTTTTTATTTGTGCTTTAGTTTTTTTAGGGTGTGTGAGTTTTTGATTATTTGCATAGGCATTTATTTAGAATTGTTTTTGGCATTGATTCAAGTTCAACTTGGCAATTCACGACTTGAATAAGCGGAAATGAATATATATATATATATATATAACATATATATATATATATATATATATATACATATATATAAATATATATACACATATATATATATATATACATTTATACAAAGAATATATATTTCACTTTTAGCGCATGCTAATTAAGACAGCCAGAGAACACAGCCAGCTGCTCAGGATCAATAGCAACACATTAACCTGCCGACCTGCTACACCATTGTAGTAGCCACCAAAGACCTGGAGTCCAGCAGTTTCAATGCTGCGCTTACAATAATCCCCATCATAGTTCCATCCTACGTACTCATTGGTCCGCAACGCCTCCAGGCGCAACCACTCCTCCAATGGTGCAAAGTACTCACGCAGCGCACTGCCATCCAATCGACCCTCCCCCAAGGTCTCCTGCAGCACCTCCTGCCAAGGCTGTGAGGCGCCTTTTGCCATTAGTTCTCTATGGAAACAAAGTGGAATATAAACAGATAACAAATTTGAATAAGTATACTTATTGTTTTTGTTTAAGTTGAAAACAATAACTAATTACGACTTTTCAGAAATTCTGTTATCTAAAAATTTTGATAAAAAAAAGCTTCTCTAAAATTTATGCAAAAAAATAAATAAAATGAAGTAAAAGTTAAAATAAAACATTGAGTAAGATGGATTATAAACAAGTAAGAAGGCTCTAGTCGGGAGAGCCCGACTAGAAGATACCCTGAACCCAGTTGCAATAAATATATTAAATTTATATAAGACATTGGTATACTGACTTAACTTCAATCGATAAAATTCGATATCTCCGGTGTTTCTTAACCGATTTAGACGAAATTTTCAGAAAAGTTCTTTCGTTACCCATTATTTCAACCCTCATTTTTACATTTTCCTAATTCGATACTTTTTTGTTATCGATTGCATGTGTATATCGGAAACCAAAATAGTTATCGCTAATTTGAAACAAACTTGTTCTGCTCATGGTATAGGAGAACTTATATACAAAATCTGAAGTCTCTAGCTCTTGTAGTCTCTGAGATCCACGCGCTCATATAGACGGACATACGAACGGACAGACGGACATAGCTATATCGTCTCGGCTGTTGATGCTGATCAAGAATATATATACTTTATGGGGTCGGAGATGCTTCCTTCTGCCTGTTACATACTTTTGCACAAAACCATTATACCCTTTTTTACCCATTTTATGGGTTAAGAGTATAAAAACAGTGTTTTATAGCTCTGAAAAGTAAAATATTATTATACCCTTAACCCATAAAATGGGTAAAAAGGGTATAATGGTTTTGTGCAAAAGTATGTAACAGGCAGAAGGAAGCATCTTCGACCCCATAAAGTATATATATTCTTGATCAGCATCAACAGCCGAGACGATAAAGCCCTGTCCGTCTGTCCGTCCGTCTGTCCGTCTGTATGAACGCGTGGATCTCAGAGACTACAAGAGCCAGAGACTTCAGATTTTGTATATAAGTTCTCCTATACCATGAGCAGAACAAGTTTGCTTCAAATTATCGATAAATATTTTGGATTCCGATATACACATGCAATCGATAACAAAAAATATCGAATTAGGAAAAACCGGAGATATCGAACTGAATCGATTGAAGTTAAGTCAGTATACCTAAGTCTTTTATAAATTTAATATATTTATTGCAACTGGGTTCAGGGTATCTTCTAGTCGGGCTCTCCCGACTAAAGCCATCTTACTTGTTGTAATTTAGTAACATCGAAAGAAGAAATAATCGAAAAAGAATTTCCGGATAATCAAATAAATCATAAAAATCACAATTGGCTCAGTGAAAGAGCTATCCTTGCCTTAAAGAATAAAGTATTCAAAGTGATGAAATAACATATAAGTCGATAGACACCGTTGTGGAAGCAGATGAAGTAGTTAATTATCCAACGGAATTTTTAAACTCACTTGATCTGCCAGAGATACCACCACACATATTTAAATTGGAAATATGTGTGCCAATTATCCTCTTGCGGAATATTAATCAGCCAAAACTTTGCAACGGGAAGTGACTTGCAGTTAACAAATTAATGAATAACGTAGTGGAAGCAACGATTTTAACTGGGCCTTTCAAATGTGAAGATGTCTTCATTCCTCGAATACCCATCATCCCGACCGATACACCCTTACAATTTAAAAGATTGCAGTTCCCAATTATTTTGCCATTTGCAATCAAAATCAATAAAGCCCAAGGTCAATCTTTAGAATTGTGTAGCTTAGATTAAGATGCGGATTGCTTTTCCCATGTACAACTGTATGTTGCGTGTTTCCGAGTCGGCAAACCAGATAGTTTTTATATCCACGTAGACAGTGGTATAACAAAAAATATTGTATATCCACAAGTTTTGAAAAATTAAACTTAAGTGAAATGTATTCTGTGTTTTGTTTCTCATTTCGAGACCATTCAATAGCATTGTGTCACTGCGAATCATGGCAGGGTACAGCTAGTCATAAAATAAAACAAAATAGCTTAATACAGCCGAACTTATAACAAATGTAGAGGGGAAAAGAAACAACTTCGATATAGAGAAAATTTTGGAAATAAATTCAATGTATAGAAATTTTGTTACACGGAATTTCGCTAAATTTAAGTTCGACTGTAATGTTAGAATTACCAAAAATCAAAAACTAATTATCCACAGCAGTTCCCAACTTACTTTAACATATTTCCTGCGACTGGCTGCCGATATATGTCGCATTTGTGAAGCGGTTTTCGCGGATCGTTGGGCACATATTGGCCGGCAGCACGGCACATACCGCGATATAGCTGAAACTGTAGTACCGTCGAGAAAAAGTACCTGCAAGACACAAAACAAGAAAATGGTTAAAGCACAATATTTAGAATGGCAACGGTCACGCTGATTGACCACATATGAGGTAAAAATTGTCAATTGTTTTTCAGTGAGAGTTGTACAAAAGGCTTCAAAACTTGTTATTATTCTTGTTCGTGCTCTTGTTACTGTTCTTTTTGCTGTGGCTCAAGGTCGCACCATTACTGCAACTAAACCAGAACAAATAATTGCGCAATCATGCAAAAATCGGCTTTATTGCCCGGCAATAGTAATTTTCACAAATTTGTAGATATATAATTGCTATTGCATTAAATAAATTTTTTGCTTCTCAAGAAGTATTTGTTTAATATAAAAACTCTTTAGCTATATGTAAGTATGTGTCTGACATAAAATAAAAATCAATGAATCATACTATTAAATAAGAATTCTTTTCGTCAGCGGAAGCGACAATCTCATGTTTTCACTGTCGCACATTCAAATCGCGTTTAAGTAGACCTTAAAGACAATTCAAAACTTAGTTTTTATCAATTCTTTTAACCGCTATTTGCGATATATAAAGTATAAAGCTCAGGGTTGTCTTTAAAGATTTTGGCATTTTGTATTTGTGGCTAAAGAATGTTTTTATTGGTCTATCACAATCTGTCTAGTCATTGCCAAACCGAATTGTGTTTATTATAATGCAATGTTTGGCTCATCAATAACAAAAATTGATTAAATTTTTGACTGATCCCAGAACAAGTTCATTCAATGTTTTTCTCCACAAAGTAGATTAACAAAAGCTTCTGTTTATTTAGATGAGTTGATTGTTATGTAAATTATTTAAAGCCAGTTCTTTGAGTGGCATTTGTGGTAGAATGGTGATCTTTGGTAGCTAATTTGTCTGCTATTTGAAGGGGATTAACCGATCTAACCAGTCGCTATAGCTTATGTTGCTCTCATATTTTAAAGTAATTATTTAACTGACTATTCATAGAAAAAATAAAACATTCAATAACTGGCATCTGAATAAGCAAGACACTTGCAGCTTAAAGCTCAAATAACTTAAGGCCCAACCAAACGATGCATTCGTGCATGCAGAGCCGCTGCAAAAATGAACGAAATGCATGCTTATGCATTATGCATCAACGTCTATAGCCATACGTTGCTTAAGTGCATTGTCTCTTCTTCGTCTTTCTTTTTGCCAACCATTGTTGCCACATGTTCTTTTTTTATTCCATTAAAAATATATGTTAACATTTTATGTAATATTATGTTAATAATAAAGACAACACATGTTTCTTATATCTAGTATATTATATCAATGTGTTTATAAACAATAAAATGAAGATTTAACAATATTTTTAAATATTTTTCATACAATAAAAAGACTGCGACAACACTATGCCCAATGCATTGCTGCATGGTTTCAATTCAGTCAAACCATGCATGCGGCACTCATGCATTCGTTAAAAAATAAAACTGAACGAACCCTTGAATAAGCATCGTTTGGGCGGATACACGGCGTAGCATATGTTGAAACTTTCCGTGCAGCGGCTCTGCCTGCACGAATGTATCGTTTGGTTGGGCCTTTAATTGCTGCGTACGTGTCACAGTTGCCATTGTTTTTTGCCCAGCCAGAACTCTCATTTGCCACATTGCCATGTTGCCAACTCTGAACTGCAAAACTCAATTGCAGCTCAATTGCAAAGAATATGGTTATGGAACCATTCATTAATGCTGAGCAGTTTAACGACATTGCTCATACGCCTCGCGGCAGCACCAAAGCAGCTGATAATTGGAGCCGTTTTGTGAATTGCTTTGAAAAATAACAGAATTACAGATTTTTCAAATATTTCCTCCCCTGCTCTTTGCATTGTTTGGTGTGACGAAATACACATGTTTCATGTCCGAAGTGTATTAGCTAAAAAAAAAAAATTTTCGCAACATTTAATTTTAGCACCGAAAAAACCGAAAGGAAATAAAAATCAAGTGGAATCGTTGCAGTCAGACGCAACCGACTCCGGTATATTCGAAGAGATATGAGTGGGCGTGGCATCCATAGTTTTAGTGGGTCATCATCACCTATCTTGGTACCAAATTTGGTGGCTCTAGCTCAAAAACTGTGGAAGATATAGGCGTTTCTGATTTCATACTGCGGTGGGCAGGGGGCAAAATGGGTGGTGGTGCCAGCCCCCCCCCAGTTATCGTAGAGCCCCAATCTTGACACTTTATATTTCCAGGCCATAGAAAAATATATTTGCAAAGTTTCAAGTCTTTAGCTTGAACGGTGTCGAAAAAAGTTGCGCACATACTGACGGACAGACACCATGACGAACATTGCACAAACCCAATATACTCTTTACCTTCGGTATTGAGTATAAACACCGAAGAAAAATTGGTCTAATTGCCGACAATTTTTGGTGCTAGAGCTGCCTGTTTGTCTGTCTGACTAACTGACTGACTGACTGATTGGACGAGTGGACGACTGCTGAACCCGCAATAGTCAGTGTTTCTGATTGAATGATTGAGTGGCAGTGGCAACTGTGGAGACACAGACATAGTCCCAGGCCAAGTAGTCAAGTAGCAACAGCATCAACAATAACAGCTGCCGCCTAATCCCTGTTATTGGGTCATGTCTGAGACACAGTCTCGCTGTCGTGCAGTCTGGGGCTTTTGGTGAGCCCGTCTCTGGGAAAATGTCTTGTGACGATGTGGCAACTGCTGCCAAGTGCCAAAAACATAGCACACCAGACAATGTTTTAGTTGTTGTAACTGCTACTGCTGCTGCTGATGCACTTAATGGCAGTTTGGCTCGTAACATACCCAATGTTACTTCAGCTGTCGAGTCGCGATCGAACATTGTGAAAACTGTGCATTGGAAATTATGTTTTTTTCTTTTTCCTAAACGCTTATAGCATTCTCATTGGCAAACAGGTCATGAATTTGTAAACAACAATACTAATATGTGACAAATGATTGGGTCATAAATACGAAAATATACGACTAAAGCGGATTGCAATAAAAAAGAAATATGAATGCATTTTGTAATTTGATAAAGATATTGTTAGCTATCAGCATCGCGGCTATGTTGTCTTTCGGCTAGATATTACTTATGGAGCTAGCTTTTTGTAAGAACGCTTCCTAATTCTGTCAACATTTTGAGGTGATTATATTTTGAATATTTTATTTATTAATATAACCAACTACCAACTAAGAGATCATATTAAATAGCACTGCGGGCCAGTTAGTGCACTTATTTTAACTATTGTAACTATTGTAAATATTGTAATTAATTTTGGATCGATAAGTGTAACGCGTAGAAGGAAGCGTATCTTGAGCCGATATAGCCGTGTCCGTCTGTCCGTGCGTGTGCCAGTCCGTCCGTCTGAAAATTTCAACAGAATAGAAAATTTACTGTGCACTGAACAATCAGCATATTCTATTAGATCGCAGCAAAATCCAAGCTTCCTTCGAGAATTTACTAATATTTTGTATAAGAATTAAAAGCGATCATTGTCTACTTTTGTGATACGCACATGCATATGCATTTATTTATAGGTATGCCGTGCCTTTCCAAACGAGTAAAAGTATGCAGAGTAATAAAAACAAGTAAGAAGGCTCTAGTCGGGAGAGCCCGACTAGAAGATACCCTGAACCCATTTGGAATAAATAAATTAAATTTATAAAAGACTTTGCTGTACTGACTTAACTTTAATCGATTCAATTCCATATCTCCAGTTTCTCTTAACCGACTTGGACGAAAGAAAAATTCTATCGTTACCCATTATTTCAACCCTCATTTTTACATTTTCCAAATTCGATATTTTTTTGTTATCGATTGCATGTGTATATCGGAAAGCAGAATAGTTATCGATAATTTGAAACAAACTTGTTCTGCTCATGGTATAGGAGAACTTATATTCAAAATCTGAAGTCTCTAGCTCTTGTAGTCTCTGAGATCCACGCGCTTATATAGACGGACAGACGGACGGACAGACGGACATGGCTAAATCGACTCGGCTGTTGATGCTGATCAAGAATATATATACTTTATGGGGTCGGAGATGCTTCCTTCTGCCTGTTACATACTTTTGCACAAAACCATTATTCCATTTTTACCCATTTTATGGGTTCAGGGTATGTAAACATGGTAACAAGACTACTTGATGCTGTTTCTGTTCGCCTGGTACTGCAAGTAACCCAACGAGCGAAAAGTTACTGCTTAAAAAAACAAATAAAATGATATGCAGACTAGTTTGAAAGATAGCTGTAGGAATTTAAGATGATAGGGATACAAATAAGAAGCGACATATTTTTTAAGAGCTGTAATTCTTAGAATGATTAAGCGAATATTATTTAAAACTATTGTTGCTTAAAAAGGAACTTTCATCAAACGTTTTGAATAATGTATATTTGATATTTTGGTTTTTTTTTTTTATAATATGTATTAAAAAACTTAATGATGATTTTATGAAAGTGGCCTTGAAATTCTCCCAATAGCTTTTCCACGAACACGCTCCATTGCCACATTAGCCACCAAATGACATATGTCAAGGCCAAGTGGCACAATAATCCAATAACAAACAAAAACTTCTGTTTTTTCAAGCGAAACAGTGTGAATATATGACAAAGGCAACAAGCATAACAATATTAACAAAAAACAAAAAAAAACAAGCATGAGCAAAAACTATAACAAAAAGAAAATTTTATGCCCAAAATAATTGGACAAGTCAAGATCTTAGTTGGTACCCAACATTTTACATCTTGTCAGACGCGTGCAGTGAAACGATTGAATGCATTCGCTGGCTAGTAGCTTGGTTAGTCTGTTGTTTAGTGGGCTAGTAGTTGGGCTGCTTTGGACATTGAACCACATTTGTGTCGCGGACTGACCACAGCAAAAACAATGCAAATGACCTTAACGTGTTAACATTAACGTGACATTCACAGCACACAAAATAAACATATTTGAGTTGCAGTTGATGTACGGTTATTCATAGCACTAGCAATAGCCATAGCCATATCCATAAAATAAATTGTTTGAACTGATGAAGTAGCTTAAGTGTCTCATAAAATTAATTGCTTAGGAATTTTAACTAATTACCAATCAAAGCTTTTACATTTAAAATATAAAAAAAAATAAAAAACAAACAAGTGTATTGATGTGTATCTATAGCCTCGGAGGTAAGAATCTTGTTTCAATATATACAAATACAGTACTTGCAATTACACATAAAAAATAATTAGTTTCTAGATGTTTACACATCTCCCGTGTGACCGGACTAACATTGGTTTTTATTTTTTTAAGTGAATTTGAATAAAAGCTGCAAATTAAATGATTTATTTCACAATATCCAGGTTTTACTGTATATTCAAATAAATGTATATTATTAATGCATTCGCGTACATTCAATTTATATCAAACAACCACTATTATCGCTGTAGACAGATTATCCAAACTTATATAAAATAATTTAGTTAGTAAGTAAAATTAGAACTGGTATTGCACTTTAAAAGAGAATTGGATCAAGTTCGAGCGTTGTTGTTTTATTTTTTTTAGCCGATTGTCGATTTATGTTGACTGCCTTCAACGCATTATGGAATATTAATTCAGGTAGATTTTTTTATTTATTTTTATTTTTTGTTTGGGCTTTGGAGAATGTGGCTCAAAAAATATTGATTTATGCACGCGGATCTTGGCACGGGTATCGCAAGTAATCAAGAACGGGTCAACTGCTAACGTTATGAACTCAAATTAAATGCTAGTTAGATGGCAAAACTGGAAAACGGATCTCTCACAACAATAACTACAGCTTATGATACAATTAAGAAAAGAACCAAACTAAGTACCGGCGATGGCTGACAATAATTTAATGTCATAGTACAGATGCCGAACTCGAAGTCGACTTCAGATTTGAAACGCAAATCGCGAAATTGAAAGTGCATTCAAGTTGCTTGGCTTGTTGAATTGTGCAACGCATCGCATCGACAAAGCGACAACAGCAACAACTTTAGCTCTATTTATGGCCAACACAAAAACCTGCCCCAACTTCTTGTTTGTGACTGCATCCGCAATGTTTCTAAACGGCCGAACCGGCGACCAAATAAAAACAGCAACAATCATGGCATATACAAAAAAATACCCAAATAATATTAGGCGACGTCTAAAGGAAGCTGTGCTCTATATTTAAGCACCAATGCAATGTTGTTGTCGTTTATTTAAGCTGGTTTTTTGTGCTGTTTAGCTTGCACGCCTTTGGCGCTTAAATGATTTGCGGCTAGCCAAGCCGACCATGCGCAATCGGGCAGCAGGGCGTATGCTTAATGCCTGGCCATACAAACATAGGCATGCACATTTATATATATTTATATATATATATATATATATATATATAATATAAAAAATATATATATATATATATATATATATATTTATAAATATATGCTTGCCCGACCGACTGCTGCTGCAACTTTGTGGCACTTTGACATACCAAGTGAAAAACTTACGCGATTTCCGACAAGCGACCAGGTTTTTTTTTATTTCTTCAGATAATCAAAAATTGTGCAAATAAAATAATCAACTTTAAATGCTCATAGACAACCCACACAAATGAAAGTAAATCGAAAAGTAGTGCATTTAATTAACACATAAGAAAGTCGAAAATAATAAATGCTTAATCTGGTGTATTTGGCATACGTGTGAATGCTAATCAAAAGCCTAACATAAAATGCTACATAATCATGAACATAATAATTCCTGCTTAAGTCGATGCTAATTAATTAACGCATATGCCAATTTGCTGTCTGACTTTATGCATGATCGGTTGGAAAATTGGTTTTTATATAATATTTTATTTTTACCATACTAATATTTACTTATAAAAGCTCACTGGTAATCAATTGTATGAATTCAATTCAAAGATTCAAAATGCCGTATTTTTTGCTTACTTATAGCCCATTTAACGTCCAGAAAAATATTAATAATTGAAAGTATCTTAGTACTTTCTTTGTATATCAAAAGCAACATTTGTCTATTGATATATCTATTTCAATATATTCTCTCAATATTATTTCTTAATAATTTCAGCCTCGCTGCACGATCTGTATGCACCATATAAGTAAGACCTGCTGCTGCAGTGCGTGGCTTAATTGTGTGAACTATCGCACGTTGGAAAGACAATAAAAAAAACTAACTAGCACAAAAAAAAAAAAATGACTAGGTATGTTTGTCTTGTGGCTGAAATTATCCATAGCTATACTAGCTAATTTTAGGCAGTCTTTTTGCATATTGGATTACAAATGAAACCAATCGTCTGATCAGGTGGTTTGGTCTTAAAAAAACAAACACACTCGTACTCTTTTGCAGAGAATTGGCTATAAATCGGTAGGTAACATATGCTCAGCATGTGGTGCAGAGAGGTGAAGAGAGAGAGAGAGAGAGAGAGTGGAGAGGGGGGTTGATGTAGAATACTCAAGTGCATTGCAGTTATTGTGGTCGTTATAATCAATGAATTACGTCGCTTCGGCTGCATCGGCTGACCACAATTTATGGCGATGCCAAACATGAGAATCCGCAATGCGCAGCACAAAAACTGCAAAAATAACTAGGAGGTAAGGGGAGTGGCTGCAACGAGCAGTTGCATGGCTTTTGTGTTGCAATTCGGTCTGCATGCAACAAAGAGCCCAAAGTCGCATGCCAAGTCGCACTGCACAGCACAGCACCCGATATCAAAATTCACATCCACAATGCATACACCACCGCTGCTTGCCACCGTTCGCTGCCACAAAAAGCCGGCATCTCCCAATTGTAACCCGCATCTGTTGGTCTTGTTGTCTGACAGAATCGTAGTATTTGTAGCTGCTGCAGTTGTTGTTTTCGCTGTTATTGTGGGCAGCTGCACTGGTTGCTTGACTTGGTTTTTGGCTTGGTTCCATCTGGTCGAACATGGAAAACGACACATTTTGCAAAAGTAAAAGTTGACTACATTGTCCACTTTGTGCCATTTAAGTGGATGCTACCAATACGAACACAATCTTGCAAAACGGAACAGTAAATTTGAATTTTATTTTAAACTAGAAACATAAAACATAAAACAAAACTAGAACTTTTAAGCAAGCAAATGTTTTCCTATGTTAAAATGTTTATGAAGTACATATATATGTATATTTTAAAACTCCCAAGATATCTTCTAACAGAAAACTGAATCCAGCAAAAATTAACATATTAAATATTTGTATTATTATATAATTTAATTGGAATTCCAATTGTATAATCAACCATTTAATTGTTCCTGAATATGTTTACATGCGCATTATCCTAAAACTCATACTAATAACAATGCCAACAGTTTCCAAATCTCAGCAATGCATCTGATATTAAATCTCATCTATGCGACGCATAGATGCCTTTCACTTTTACATCACGCATTGCCGCACTCAACCAATCAGCTGCTATGGCAGCTTCAGTAGCTACTAGCTACTTACGCCTTTTTGCAAGCCATCCAGAAACGCTTGCCACATTGTTGCAAATTAAAAAAAACACGATCCCTCATGTTGTGTTGCAATATCTCTACCACAAGTGCAACGAAATCAAAACTTGCAAAAACGTCCCCAGAGTGCGCGGAATGTACAATATGCGGTTCGCTTTGGGAAACAGCCCTTATTACATATCCATAGCTTTGCGGGCTTAACGCGTCCACTTTGTCGATAGGTCGAAGACCAACACTTGCAAAAACATTCACATTTGAAATCGAATTCGTATAAGAGACTGTTTAAACTTAGCTTAAAACTTAAAATACATTTTCAACTCAATGTTGCTCTGAGATGAAGGATTCGTATTGAAAAAGGTTGTGTAAATCTGAGTTGAAGCCTTATATTCTTATACTTTTTAAAATCGATACATTTGTTTTTCCACTTTGTTTATTTCTTGAAGTGTAAGCTAATTGCAGTAATGAAGTCATAATTGAGCAAATTTCATACAATGTCTCCACCTCAACAGATATCAACTCGTGATATCGGTATCAGTAGTTATGCAATTAAAGTTTCAAATATCAAAATAATATGAGAATTGTTTACATTTTGCAAACGATCTCTTTCTTTAAGAGTATAATTTATCGGCTATATTTCAATCTCTCAGCTAGCATTCTTTGGCTTTATTTAAAATCAATTGATTAAGTATAATTGAAAGAACATTCTGAAGCTCTTAACCAATAAATCTGTCAATTGTTTTAAATAGATACAAGGCAATATGATTTTAAATGTGATTGTGGGTTTTACCATCTCAAATGCAGTTTGAATCCGGTTTCACTCTCAAAACCAAATACCAAAAACCCGTAAGAAGCTCATTAAAAACATTTCAGAATATACCATTTAAATTTATTTATAATTTCATTTGTTTAATTTGCTTGCGAAAAAAGTAACTTTCATCATAAAAAAAAAACACTTTTGTGTTAAGGAATGTCTTTGGAATTCCCCAAAAAACATTATTTTGCTAGCTGAAGGTAATTTATGCTTGACGCAGACTGTTTTAATGAATCTTAACTTGATCAATTTTGAAAATCTCGATATTCAGCCATTCGTCTAACCAACACAACCACATTTCAGCGCTGGTTGCATTGATATTAGTGGTGCAAACTTGTAGTGGTTGCCGCTTCCGCTGCAAACTTTTCGAGCAAAACGCACACTTGCGAAAAGCACCAATACAACCAGAGCTGATGACAACTGGCAAGCTTTGAAGAGAGCACTAAGCGGCTCTCTTGGCAAAAAGCTTTTTTATGACGACTCTCTATTGGCTTGGCGCGAACTGAGCTTGGCGGCGTTTTCAGTTTCATTTCGACACAAAAACTCTTTGGGGGTATAAAAGTGCGCCACATATCACAGACAGCATCCAGTCAAAGGTTTGGAATCGTGTGTGATTCTACAAACCTTTCAACATAATTTCTGCGTTGCTTGTAAGTGTTGGCAAACGATCGAAGTTTTTTCAAATATTTTTCTAAGTTTCTGTGCTAAAGTTAAAAAGAAAAACCAAACTATGAAGTTTTTGAAAGTGATTTGATTTCTGTTAAAATAATATACTAAAAGTTCATTAAAATAAACAAAAAATTTAAAAATCACATGTTTTACTTTGATGTTTTGTGTGTGTTGTAATATTTAAGAATGTTTTCTATTTATTAATATTCAAGCATTTTTCCATTATTTATTTACAGCCTTGGCGAGTCCCAACACACTTCACAATGAAAGTATTCGTAAGTAACAATAACAATTACATATGTCTAATTAATTATGTGCAAATGTTGCGGTTGAGAATCAATCAGTTACTTATTAACTTACGTATATGTGTGAGAAATCTAAATTTGTTTTTAATCAATTGTAAATCCATTCAAATCAAATCCCACATAGATTAAATCAAACATTTCTAAATAGTTTGCATAGACATGTGAAGATGATCATAACAATGAGTAGCCATAAAAATTGTCTTTGACTTTGGGTGCTTGACCGACACATTCACTTCCTGTCCATAAATTACATAATATACACATCCATATGTTGCTCACAATTAACCAGAGACTTTAATCAAAGTAAGTCAACAACAAATCAATTATGACGAAACACCACTAACGGTTAATGCAGTGAAATAGCTGCGCATGCGTGAGATATGCATAGTACATTCATACGTATGTGTAAGCTAGCTCGCATTTTGTCAGGTCTTTTGGGGCAAGCAAGTTTGCATCGCATTACTGATGCGAGGCACGCAGTCGTTTCACTTGGCCATTTGAAAGCGAAATGTCGTCGCCACAATTTGTCTTTTTGTCAAGTGACTTTCTAATCTGATTACCTAATTCAAGCGCAACTCAATTGCATAATTTGTTCACATTAGTCCTAGAACAAGTGGCAAATTATAAATGAATTTGTTTGTTATTGTTTTTATTTTGCCTCGCTTAAGTTCTGCCTAGCCGCTTTGCTAGTGGCTTCCGCCTGCGCCGCCGACGAGGTTCCGCTGGAGAAGAAGCTGGACAAGCGCGGTCTGCTCGATTTAGGCTATGGCTATGGCCATGCTGGTCTGGATGTTGGCCACATTGGTCACGGCTCCATAGTTGGCCACTCGTATGGACACTCTGCGCCCGCCGCCATTGCTGTGGGACACAGTGGCCATGGCATCTCTTATGGCCACAGCGGTGGTGGTATCTCCTATGGCCACAGCGGTGGTGGCATCTCTTATGGACACAGCGCACCCGCCGTTGCCGTTCATGCTCATGACGTGCCCGCTCCCTATGTGATCAGCAAACAGGCTGAACTCCACAAGACCATCTATGTGACCAAGGGTATTCCCGTCCCCGTGCATGTTGACCGCCCCTACCCCGTTGTGCATGAGAAGCGTGTGCCCGTTGAGGTTAAGGTGCCCGTGCCACAGCCCTATGAGGTCATCAGAAAGGTTGCCGTCCCCGTCAAGGAGTACGTGAAAGTGCCGGTACCAGTGCCACAGCCCTACGAAGTTATCCGTCACGAGAAGGTGCCCATCCATGTGCCCGTCGACCGTCCAGTGCCCGTTGAGGTGCCCAAGCCTTACCCCGTGCCCGTCGAGAAGCCTTACCCCGTCTATGTGGAGAAAATCCAGAAGGTGCCCGTCCATGTGCCAGTCGATCGTCCCTATCCCGTCTACGTCAAAGTACCCCATGTCTCGCACTCCGTTGTGAAGCATGCACCCACCTATGCCATCAGCAAATTTCCCATCGCCGGCTACCAAGTCAGCGGATATGGCCATGATGCCAGCGGTTATGGTCATGATGCCAGCGTCTATGCCGATCATTCTGGCTACCACAAGTAAAGTGGTTCGCGGAATCAATTGGAGCAAGACGGACTTACCAGATAAAACACATGAGCCGAATCAAATTTAGCCACATTTTTTCTTTAATTCTGTCCAACAAAAATTAAGAAAAAGAAAATAATACTCTCTCAAACGGTCTCTGCGCTCCCAACATAATTTCCAAGAGGTTCTATTAGAACTTCCACCCTGCCACTCTGTTAGCTATTAAGAGAAAAAACAAACCCCACAGGAAGACTAACATACGCCTTTTGTAAATTATTTCCAACAACCATTGTATGGAGCATTGTTATGTATGAACTTAAAGTTTAGGATAATACCCAGCTAACTGTTTGTAAAAGGATTATGAAATTTTATAGATATTTTAGCTGTTGCTGCTTATCGGCTAAAGATTTCAACGTACAATGAATGAAAAATGTTTAAAAAAAAAATGATGTAAAAACTGTTTTAAAAAATAAAACTGTAAAAAATATCCCAAATAGCATTCTTAATTAAATAATTTTTTTACTAAAGGAAAGTTTTCAGTTGATTTTATAAAAATAAGTAGAAGAACTAAAGTCTTAAATTATTTGGCTCCAACTTTTTTTGTGGAAATTGTTAGTTTTAAGTATTTTTACTCCAGTAAATATCAGAATTTTTATTTTTTATCACCTTAAGGTATTATGAAATATGAATATTTAAAATTTTGGATAGGCATGTTAGTAATTTTAAGAATTTGTACATACAAAGTTAATTTTAAAGTTAATTTTAAAGCAGATAGAAGAACAAATATGTAATAGTCAGAATGTTAAAATACTAAGAAGGAATATAACCTTGGAATAGATTTCTTTTAATTATATTTGTTTAATGGTTTTACCACTCCGAATTGAACTTCAATCTTAATATTACATGATTTAGAGAACATAAATAATTTTTTATGTTCGTCAAATAGAAATCCTCTCACTTTGCTAAAAAAAAAAAAAAAAAAAAAAACGAAGTGCATTATATATTTAATTTGACTTTTGAGATGACCCAATTTTCGAAAAGATTATTGGAACGTGGATCTGCATGTCATTGTCGCTGAGGGATTAAATATATTAAAAGCTACCCGATCCGTAAATGATAAGGTGACACGCGTGTGTCGCGATAACTCCATTATTTTGATCGTAATTGCAATGCATCTGACAACTGCAAGGTCGACGCCAGAGCAGATACAACTCCTGCTTGAACTAAAGGTCAGTGAACAGAAGCGACAGCTTTAAACGCTCGTACATTTTAATAACCCATAATAAACAAAGCAAAACAAGAAAAAACCAGAGCAGACGCAGTCACAGACACTTGTCATGTCATTTATGTATCAACTTGAAAAATGCCAAAATTTCAACTTTCAAAACTTATGCCAAGTTCTGAAAGAAAAGGTAAACACAACTTTTAATTGAAGCTAATTAAATCAAAAACAACAAGTTTTAATAAAAGCAGCTTAATGCATGTTTTTTGTTTTGAGTTTGATGAATTGGATCATTTAAAAATTTAGGTCTGTTTTGCATCACTTGTGTTTTTTACAAATATATCCAAGCAATAAGAAGATTGAAAACAAAGATCTTACCAGAATAAAACCGATAGAATTGATACGATTATAATGGGCGTTAGTAAGAAGCGCGTTAACCATACATTAAATACCCTGCGCAAAACTTGTGGCTTTAGTTTATCAAAGGATCAAAGCCCCTGCGAACCGACTTTTTGCATATGCTCAAGGACTTTGCTGACGGAACTAAAACCCAAACAACTTTCTAATAAAAAGTTATTATACGTTTCAGGCGCTGATTAAATTTCTAATTTAGTTTTTTTTCAACACTTTAGATCGATCGATGCCAAAGTGCTGCAAAGAACGCAGTCTAAGAACCAGTTCTCATGGCACACAAGATTCCATATCAGCTGAAGGTCATCGGCTTTACAGCAGCTCTTACTAAATGGGGGGCGTGGTATTAAATTTATATCTAGCTTGTTTGCCACTGCACTAACATACATACAAGCGCACCTTTGATCATTTATGAGTATTACTCGTATTATTTGTATACTTACTATTGGTATACTTTACCATCATTTGTCACGCGCACTCTCAAAGTCTTTGTCTGACAGAATCTCGTAGGTGTTTTTAATTACAATTGCAATTGGAATTATATGTTCTTTTGGGTTGCGCAACTGTTGCTGCTGCTGCAATTACCAAACGGATCTTTCAATGCTACTCAATTGCAACACAAATAAATTTGTAGGGTTTTATAATAACAAATTAAATAGCACAAGAATGCAGCTTGTAATTAAATAATATTAAACTTAATTGGACTAGAAACGAGCTACGTTTAAAGGCAGCGACGAAAATGCAACAAAGTTAATTTTGATTAAGCAAAAAAAAAAATAATAACAATGCTTTTAGCCTGAGCTACAAACAATGTATTTCACTTATATTATTAACTTCTCTTTATTTTGAAATTGGTTTAAAAAAAATACTTTTAGTATATGTTTGCCTAAATTCAAGTACTTTTCCGTATTTTGCATCTTAATTTGAGGTCAGCGACAAAGCTTCTTAATCAAAAAAAAAAAGCAATGCTTTTAGCCTTAGTTGAAATCAAAATATAACCCTTTAATTTAATACTTATAAGCTTCGATTAATTTTGAAATGATTGAAAATAAATACTTTTACTTTATGTGTGCCCAAAATTCATCTTAACATAATTGAAACATTTATATTTTGCAAATTGCTTTTAAATGCAACATAAATCAATACAGATTTGATCGCACTGGCATGCTTGGCAGTAAGTAAAATTAGAGCCTGATTTCTCTGCATGGATGATTGCGGCATTTACGCAATGTTGATTGCAAGTAGAAGCATTCAGAGGCCACCCATAAAACTCTGCACAGTCAGAGACAAGCAAGAAATTGCGGCAATCGGCCACAAAGTAATGTGGGGTAATTAAAACAATATTTTTGCTTTATAATGCGGAGCCAGGGACGTGGGAGTAGTCGGTGTGCGGGACATACGCATATTCGTTGTAACTTAATTAATTGCCACAAAATGACACAGACAACAACGACTTTTCAACGTCAGCGGCAAGGCAAAGAAATAACTCGAAACGTAATTTTTCGCAATTGAGCAGGGTTTTTGGTCTTTTGGTTGTTGCCTTTGAGTGTGTGTGTGTGTGTGTGTGTGTGTGCGTGAGTTTGTGTGTTTGTTTGTTTTGCTTTTTCTTGTGTTTGAGAAAAAGCTCGGAAAGACGTTGCACATATTGCAAGACCGACTTGTGCTCTAATGAGCATCTATGCGACAATTTCGGGCTATAAGCTGATCTAGACAGCGGTTTTTGGAGGTCATCGCAGTCACTAAGCTGTCCATCCAATTGAAGCTAAATGTGTTAAAGCTGTTGTGTTGTATTGCGAAACGAGTTTATGGCCAAAAAATGCCAGCAACAAATGCATCGAATAAGCGCGTCAGTTGGCAACCAAAAGACTACACGTTGCACCAGTTTCGACCAAAAAAAAAAAAAAAAAAAAAAAAAACAAGTAACTCAACAAAATCAAAACTAGAACCGATACGCGAACGTTAAAAAAACCAACGTAATCAAAATCAGCCTCCACAAAAGCAAGTGCTGCAATTCCATTGCCTCCTCCTCCACGTCAAGTGAAGCGGCAAGTAAGTCAGCAACAAACTGTGGCAACTTGGAAAAGCCTGCTAAGCGCCTCAGCGCCTCAGCGCCCCAACCCCCCTCTCACATGTGTGTATGTACAAATGTGTAGCTGTGTCGTCTTTGGGATTCTTTAGCTTGCCCAGCATTCGGTTTTATGCTTCGCTTGGCCAGCATAGAGTGCTGCAAACTGTGTCTTTTATGGTTTTCTTAATGTATTTCTTATGGAGCAATTGATGTCATTGACATGACAAAATGAAACAAAAGTTGAACATATATATAAAGTTGATATATTTTGTTTTAAAATTAAGTTTTAAATTTTGTATTTTTTGCGATACACTATCTTAATCTTTTAGGTAGATATTTAAATATATTTTATTTCATATTGCGCATTTTACAATGTTCACACATTTCATGTTCAGGTGTATTAAATTAATTGTATTAGCATTGCCATCGTTTAATCTCGTTATAGTCCATCAAGCTAATGGTTTTTTACAATGCTTAACCTATAAGCGGTCATAAAAGTTGAAAAAAATAAAACGTGCGTAGCAAATTATGCGAAACTATCGGCTATCGATCTTAATACATCAAAGCATTAATTTCTCATCGCATGCATTCAAATTGCAATAATTAAGTCGGCCATTAAAGCTACCGCATCGCATCGCATCACAGCTTGACTCTTATGCAATTGTGCAGACTACTTTTGGGCATTTTGGCATTGTATTTTTCGCCACTTACCCACATTTGATGCAGATCCCGCTGCGGGGAAACGATAAACGATTTTCTTTGTACATTATCCCGCCATGGAATATGAGTTATGGCGCCGGATTGTAGCGGCTGAAAAACGCTTTTCGACTGGGGTGTGTCAATGGGGCCTAAATTGTATCCATAACAAACACACACACACACATATAAACACACACGAACGCACACAGGTGAGGAGTCTGATCCTTTCACCTGCTGTATAAAACAAAAGACTTAGGCAACGAACTCGATTTGCCATTTTGTATATTTCCGTATTGAAAGTGGTTTTTTTTTCTTAGACCGACAAGCAGCACTCCTTCAAGTTCTTTATGTGAACGTTGTAAAAATTGTGAATTGTGCTGCTGTAATACCTTTCCAGGGCATGCCCGATAGCAATAACAACAACAATTGCAACAGGCACTAATAGAGTAATTGAATGCGACATATTTTAAAAGCATCTCTGGCTTCAGCCTAACATAAATAGCCAGGCAAACAGTTGCAGTTTCCCAAATGTGGCCTGTTAACCACCAACTGTCTACAACCAATTCAGCCAAAATTTGCTGCTGCTGTTGCTGTTGCTGCCTCCGATGCTGCCAGCAGCTGTCCGCTGCGCAAATGTTGCATAATTTGAATTTTCTTCGACTTCGTGGCATAGTTGCATGTGTTGTTTTTGTTGCTGTAGCTGTTTTGGAAGTCACACAGTTAGTGTGTCACTATGGCATTTGAGTAAGCCAGTTGTTGCTGCTATATTGGTATTGTTATTGCTGCTGCATTGTTGTGTCTTTGTGTATTAAAAAATTTGGATATTAGTAATTTCATATTTCACATTGTCATTCAATGATGTTATTGTTGTTGTTGTTGTTGCAGTTGAGCAAATCAAATAAAATGATATGTTGATTTACATTGATTTTACAACAGCAGAATTAAATGGGCGTGTCTGAATAATTTAAAAATGCCAAATGCTAAATTCTGTGCTGAGCTAAGCGATACTATTTTAATGCTAAAATAGAGGTGAGCTTGGGAATTAGCTTAAATTAAAAACTAGCTTTTAAGTATAGTATTCTTTTCTAATGAATATCAACAGAACAAATTCTAAGTTGGATTTCTGTCAGTGTGTATTAATGATTATTGAACGGATTTGGCGCTTATATATATTTTTGATTTATATCAACTTTATGTTTTTCAGTTCAAAAACAATTGAAAATTTTACACTGACCCCTCGAATTAACTGATAATCTATAGCAGCTCGGCAAAGAGCAAAGAGACCATTCAACATTTATATTTTAATATCGTTAACAAGCTAAACGGTTCTGTTTGCTTGAATTTTAATGAACCATTTGAATCAATGGTTGAGCATTAATTTATTATTTTATTAGTGCAACTCACTTTTAATTGCAAAATGAGACAAGTAACGGAACTATTACAGATTCCAATGCGATTTCTATGATTTGTCCAGAGTATGTATGCAATTGCTGATCTTTTTATATAAGTTGCAACATAATGACATGAATTCAAATTTAAATTACAGTAGCTTGGATGGTAAAACATAATGCATAACAGATGGCGGTTCGCACACACCTCACACTTTTACACTCTCACACAATTTGGTATCCACGACAAAACTCCAACAAATAAAAACGAACAAGCGACATAATTCCCATGCCTGGGATTTTTTTGTTTGCGTTTCTTGCTATTTTTGTATTTGTTTTATTTTTTCATCCAATTCTTTATTGTTTTTCGTGATCTTATTGTTTCAGCTTTGCGCTAATTGATCTTGCTTTTTCTGATATAGGCAACAAAACAATAATAACAATAACTTTATAAACATAATGTGATTTATGCATTATTTTATATTGTCTCACATGTGTTTGGTGAAGTATGAAGAGGCAATACGAAAATGAGCTTTAAATGAATTTTAAAATTTTTACTATGGGGTTTTCCCATTTTATGTGTGATGACATCAAAATATTACAAGTCTTAATGTTTTTAATATCAAAAACTATCAAGAATCAAAAACAAATTTAAAATCCAACATTTAGTGTCTATAAAAATCCTGTCGAATAGCTTTTATTAAATTATTTTAATATTAATGTTAATGCTTTTCCATTTAGTACAACATATCAAATAAAGTACAACATTCACAATATTGTTTTTATTTGTACATACTAGCACTTTTGGCATTTTGCACCTATTAAATTAGTTAAGCTTTAATTCCTTCTTAAAAGCATTATTTTTATCTGTTTTTAATATATAGCTGTGTATTATTTTAAGACCTTTATTAGTTATTCAAATTGCAATTCTAAAAAACAAAAACATTTGATGTCAAGTTTATTTTTCAGCACTTAAAACCTGCTCCTAATAAATCTTTATTTAATTTGTTTGGCTTTTAAATTATATTTTTTCCTTTATCCAAAAAACCCGTTGCCAATTGAACGTAAAGTCTGTTTGTTTGTGTGTTCGAAGTGGGCGTACCAAATGGGCGTGTTAGCCAGTTCTTTAATGCATTTGCCGACACTCGGCCGTGTTGCAAGTTCTCTCGAGCCTGAAGTCTGGTTCCGCGTATTCAAACGTCCCGCGCTGTTCATGTTTTTGTTAAAGCCTGACATTGTGCTGCCAGAAGGCATGTCGCGCTCATTTCAAGGTCTTTTGCGTCGTGGCCCTAGCCAATTGCTTAGAAAATGTCAAATAGACAGAAACAAAAAGAATTGGCCAATTTAGATGACTGTTTTTTTTTGGCTTTGTCTTTAAAGTATTTTCCCAAAAACATTAAATGAAAATTTTAGTGCGAAAAGCGTTGCGGATTAAAGCCAAGTGTCGTTTGTTTTCGCGGGTGTTGAGGTTAGAATACTAAAAGTTTTAATAACAGTAATATGAACTACCAATTTTGTAAACAGTGGCACAAACTGCATCATCAACAATGAAATGAATTACTTAGTTTTACTAGCGTGACCTTTTCGCGCAATGACAAAAAAAAAAAAAATCATACGGAAAATAAATACTATTGTAGATGTTGTTGCAGTGTTGTTGTGGTTGTTGATGTAAACAACGTTTTTTTATGCCGTTTCCTTTGCGGCTTAACGTGCATAGTTCAAAATGTGTCCAAATTAAATGTCGAAGGTTTTGCACGATTGTCTCGAGACTTAGCCGCAGCCTGCAGTCAATTGACAAATACTATCCATAGTTCTTAAACTAACCAACTTGGCTTTGGGCACGAAGTTTTGGTTGCCAAAGAAATCTTGGCCCGATGTCCAACAAAAAATTTGGGCCAAATTGTTTCGCTTGAATTGCCGACGTCTTTAATTTTGATAGTTTTTTACAGATCTCTTTTTACTGATTAAGACAATGACCCTGAAACATGTACTCTCAACAACCAACAACAATTATCTAGTAACTTCATTTAATGAGCAGCGATTTGGGTTGTATTATTTTCTTTTATTTTGCCACTGCACATACTTAGAAATTGTATATATTTGATCGAACCTTGTGGTAGGTATATTCTATTCTTTCTCAAAGATCAATTTGCTAATTAACTTGAGAGCTGATAATTAGTTAAAAGTAAAATTAATTACTTTTTTTAACATAGTTTAACGACTATGCATTGAAACAGGTTCGGCATTAGAGTTCGCGTTTCACAAATCACAAAAAGATAAATCAACAAAAAAAATCCAAAAACAATTTACAAATGCGAAGCATCTTAAAAGTAGAGCACATGCACTAAGCGATTACTCACATATTATCGACGTGCTGCATTAATATTTAGATTTTAAGCTACAAAAAAATGGCCAGCTTCATCGTTTAAATGGCAAATGACAAATGTTTGGCCGAACTAATAAATCGATGCTGTCAAAATAAAAGCCACTTTTTTTAAACTAGTTTTAAGTATTCAAACTTTGCTAAATAGCGGTTTTGGCATATAAAATATATATATTTTTTTAAATGTATTGTTTTAGATCGTTAGCAATAAATATACCTTTGTATAATACCTCGCACAAAGTAAATTTACAACATTATTAAATTTGTAAAATTCAACAATGGATTTAAATGACCAAGTAAGTAAGAAACGCAATCAAACTAGCTGTACAAGAAAAAATATAATTAGTTGTTCACTTGTTATTTGTGTTTACTTGTACAGAGTATCATGAAGTAAATATGATCATAGCTAGCATTTTTAATTTTAAGTTTATTGTTGCTCCATTGACAATAGCAAACCCAATTTTAGTATGTTTTTTTTATCGTCAAGATTTATGGTTTCATAATATATTCTCAGAGTGTAAAGTGTTTTTTTTTTTCTAAGTAAGGATCTTCTCATTGTGTCGCTAATGTATATCGGTTTAAATCATATGATTTTTAAAAGACCTCTTTGATTCCTAATTGAAACATATTTATTACTCAAAAATTCTAATCAACAGCTTTCATAGGTTTGAATCATCTTATAATATTGCTACCATTATAAATTGTTATAAATTAAAAAAAAAAAAATCAAATCAAATATCTTAATAAACACGTTTTTTTTAACCATCTATTAAGTTTTGTTGCTTTCCATTTCAATTAACGTTCTAATATAATACAACCTGCCTAACAGAGAAAGAAAGAAATGCGAGATAATGAAAAAAAAAACACAATAAAATCGAGAAAAAAACTTTTAAAAATTATATCAAAATAAAAACATAAACAAAAAATCGTTATTTTATGTTCATACATTTTTTATCTTTAGAACTGGTTCACCTTAACGCCGCCAAGGCAATAATTATTAACAACGAATGGCAGAAGTCAACTTCTCACATCTCGATAAGACGCCGAATATTGTTTGAGTCTAACTTTGATTAGCTAATGACCCGTAGATATTTTTTATGCTAGTGCTCTGCATTAGAAGATACATTTTTGGATATTTGCATAATCTCATAAACGCCACAAAAATTTCCATAAATTTTTATTTAGCCTATAAATACTATCAGAATGGGGGAGGGGCAAGAGGCAACTTGAGACCAACTTAAACTAAACCGAACTCACAATGCAAAATTATTTGCAAAAAATAAAAAGTTTTGCGAATGTCAGTGTGTGTGATTGTCAGTATTATGCAATGATTCACTGCATTATTGTTATTCGCAATCAATTCGTAGCTTTTTCCCAAGCACACAAAATTTGATATGATAGGTACTATACCGAAAGACATAAGTTACCGATCTATAGATTAAAACTATAATAAATTTATTGATATTTGATTAAACTAATTTGCACAAGTTGTTGGGATTTTTTGTTTAACTCTCAATTAAGTAGTATGCTCATTAGATCAGAGCGTTGAGTTTATTTTTATACCCTGAATTAATGAAATGGGAAAAGCGTATAATGGTTTTGTGCAAATTTATGTAATAACAGAAGGATGCATCTCCGATCCCATGTAGTATTTACATTCTTGATCAGCACCGATACCCGAGTCGATTTGGCCTTGTCCGTCTGTCTGTCTTTCTTGGCTAGAGCCTTCTTACTTGCTAGTAGTACATAGTATGTTAACCATTATAAATTCGTGTACGAAATGAAAGTTAACTATTGAAATAATTAAAAAATAACCGAAATAAGATGAAGCTGATTATGATAACATATAACGCACATAAACTTGAACTTGAATTTAATGTTGGGCCTTAACCGCTATGTTTCCCTTCACTTTGTGTGTATTTTTAGACAATCAACAGTTTTTTCGTTTCCTCTTCAGGCCTTTTATTATTTGTTTTGATAGTTTCAATAGTGGTTTTTGGGGTCATCTACGCCGTTGCAGTAGTCTTTGCCACAAAAGAGGCTCAACAAAAAGATAAAATAAAGCCAGACAAAGTCTTCATTTGAGATCTGTAATTATAATGATAAAGGCTAATGGTTCGACCTTCGCCTTCAACTGCACATCACAATGCGCGGCATTTATAATGACCCAAGATATATCATCTGGTATTATACGCAATGAGTTAATGGAAAATATTCATTAAAAAAAAATATGCAACGTTAGATTAAACTATTTTTATACGCGATACCGAAGGTAAAGAGTATATTGGGTTTGTGCAATGTCTCGTCATGTGTGTCTGTCCGTCTGTATGGACGCAACTTTTTTCCACACACTTCAAGCTAAAGACTTGAAACTTTCCAATTATCTTTATCTATGGCCAGGACAGATAAAAACCCAAGATTGGGGTTCTACGATAACTGGGGGGCTGGCAAATCGATAAATTCGAAAGCTCAAAATCGATAAATCCACCTATTTCGCACATCCTTACAGCTAGAACTAATAAATTTGGTGAGAAGATAGCTATTGACCAACCAAAAAACTGCATCAAAAACTTTTGGAGCCAAGGTGATGACGACCTCCAAAAAACTGTATAAAAACTTTGGATGCCATGCCCACTCATATCGCCCTAGCCACCCCCAGCCGCCCCAACGATTCGTTAAAAACGGGAATGCGTGTATCTACCACAGTTTTTGAGCTAGAGCAACCAAATTCGGTAGAAAGATACCTGGTAACAACCCCAAATTTTTGATTAGAGTTAAACTTGCATTATTTCTACATAGTAGACGCATGCCAGTGAATAAAAAAAATAAATATTTCAATAATGTTTTGTTTTTAAGGTATTCCAAATGCTTAAACGAAAATGTTCATCTGAAAAATCAGTACAAAATAATATATTTATTAAATATTTTTGTCCAAAAATATGTAGGGTTTTAACTACATATTGTATTTTATTAAAGTAAGTTTGTAGTTGTTCACAATGTTTTGTAAAGTGTTCTAAGTAAATTAACAGTAAATAGATTATTTTACATTACTCGCGACAATTTGGTCAAACGATCTTTCTTCTACGACGAGACGACGCTAACTCTACATACTAATTGATACCGATACCTTCAGTAACAACGGCGATCGCAGGGCATGGCAGGTCTGCTTAACGATAATTATCTTTATGCCTTGTTTTAACAGCTGACTGATCAGGGCTACACTCACACAACTTCCCATTCCCACATATACAATTTATATATGAAAATGTCAGTTCACATTTTTAAATTCAATTTAAAATGGCATATGTACGTTCTTAAATTTAAATGTAAATTAAACGATCTAAAATTTTTTTTCTCAGTGCATCATTTACGTTCAATTTTGTTCTCTGCATTTCTCTCTCTCTCTCTCTCTCTCTCTCTCTCTCTCTCTCTCTCTCACTCCTTCTCTCTCAATCTGTCTTTTTGGCTACTCTTTGTTCACACGTTCCATTTACATGACCATTGGCCGATTAGTCTCGTTGTATCCAAAATTATTGACTATACTTTTATAATTATGTGAATGCACTGTATAGATTTTCTATGCACATTAAAATGTCAAATCACACACACACACTTAAACGATCGCGTAACATTCAATCATTGCAGCTTTAGATGTACATATACATTTTGAATTTACTTTGCTCTGCCGAAAATCTAAGATCAAAAGTTCAGTCACGAACCCAACCGAACCCAACTGTACAACTCAGCAACCAAACATTGCATGTTTTTTTTTCTCAAAACAAAACAAAATCCACTGAAAATTGCACGAACAAAATTACTTTGTTGGTGGAAAATGCAATCGAACTTGCTCACAGCAAAATTAAATGTGTAGCCTTAGTTGGTTTGAGCAATAACCAATAACCGCTTGAGCTTTTTTTATATTCTACTAATTAAGCTAAAATTACATTTAAGAACTGGCAACCAAAATATTACAGCAATATAATTGTAAATACTAATTTAATTCTTGTTTTATAACTTTTTTCTAATTTCTAATAAAGCTTAACTTGAACACCAAACTATAAAATTGTAATTTTTGTGAAAAAGCAATCCAGAAACTTCAAATATTTATTCAACAACATTTGGCTTAAATTAATTTATAAACTTTGTTGAAGAAAAAGTATACTTAATTAATTCGGGATTAGAGTTTTCTTAAAAGCAAGAAATAATATTTGTATTTCAAAAAAAACTTGAACGATTTAGATTGGTTTTTATAAAGAGGAGTCTTGAGCATTGATATATATATATATATATATATATATAGTGTAGATTGTTTTTTAGACCATTCGTTAAACCAGAGTAAGTTAAGCAATAAAATTGTTTTGAGTTTCAATGAAAACTAGTTAGATCCAAATCAAAGTGAGGTGCAGAAGATTTAAATATTTTAAAATAAAATTTGATTTTATAATCGAAAAAATAACAAACTTCTTAACACCTGAGCCAAACACTGTTGAATCTTTTTTACTGTCTTGAGCCCCTAGTTGTCAACTAAGTACTTAGTATGGAACCAACAGCCAGCCGACATGCCAAACGCTACCAAGTCACACATACACGCACTAGCACACATGCAGGCTAACTCACACGCATTGCATATATACACGGACAGTGTCTGTGTGAGGCGCACGTCGGCGCTGAAAAGCTTTTTGACTTACAGTGTTTCATTTTTAACAAAGAGACACACGCATGGCCAACCCTGAGAGAGCGCGTGAGAGAGAGATCGAGAAATCGGTGCGAGCTTTTGAGCTGCTGTTGGCTGCACCAAAGATCGACGTCGGCAGCAGCCATTGCAGAAACCGTTGAGCAGCATCAAACGGCTTTTGACGGCATCGGCATATAAAAGCTCGCCATGTCTGTGCAAAATTATTCAGTTAACAGTTGCGGGTTGGTTGAGACATACACACCCCGGCTAAGTTGTTAAGTGCGCCTCTCTAGAAGTTTATAAAAAGTGCAAGATGAAATCGATGGTATGTTGTGTTTAAGCGTACTAAAAAAAAACAAATCAGATTTAAAAAAGAAAAAACAATCCAAACTGCTCAAAGTTATTTAAGTGTTGGCATTATATTATCAATAATGCATGCTTATCATATTACAATGCAACGGAAAGATTTTGTGTTTCAAAAAAAAAATCATTTTGTGACTGTCTTTAATTTTTAAATCGTTTATATGTGGCTTAAATTGATAAAAAAAAATTTGTTGAGATTCGCCAAATATTGCGCACAAATAAAATTTTAAATTAAAATGCCAAAATAGAACCATAAATATTTATTTTCAAAGCTGTGTGGCTTCAAATTTGTTGAAAAAAAATTTTGCTTTACTTTATATGTTTAGTAAAGATCAAACTATTCTATAAATATAAAAAATAAAATTGACAGTCAAAATAGTATGGCTATAAACATAGTGTTTTAGATAAAAAAAGACCGACAACATTTTTTAATAAAAAAAAGCTAGAAACGAAGTCGCAGCATAATAACAATCGCTTTAAGTTTCGTAGTTTTATCAATAAATTACGCATTCGCAGCTAAGCAAGTTCTTGCACATTACGCATGCGCACCGTTGCACGTGATGTTTCAACAATTAAGCTACCATTGAACTTGGCGCGCTGCCAACGCATTACTTTACAATTGAAAGATTGCACAATTGTCATATTTGAAATAATTATAATGGAGCGGCTGGCGGAAGTGCTGTCAAGTTATATAATTGTAGTTGTAGTTCCAAACTTGGTTTCATCAACACGGCTAACCCACTTTGGACACGGTTTTATGTTTTGTATTGCAGATAGTTTTTTGCCTGTTGGCTATGTGCGTGTTGGCGGTCAGCGCCACCGAGGAGGCAGCCAAAAAGGTGGAAGCAGCACCCGCTGCTGCTGCGACAGATGAGAAGAAGCAGGAGAAGCGTGGCATTGACTACTTCGGCCATGGCTATGGTGGCTCCGCCTATGGTGCCTCCGGTCATGGTGCCATTCTGAGCCATGGACATGCCCATTTTCAAGAGTTGCCCACACAGGTGCACACCAACACTGTGGTAAAGACCGTGCAGGTGCCCTACCAGGTGGAGCGTCATGTGCCTTATCCCGTTGAGAAGACCGTCACCTATCCAGTCAAGGTGCCCGTGCCACAGCCCTACCCTGTTGAGAAAGTTGTCCACTACCCCGTGAAGGAGATCATTAAGGTGCCCGTCCATGTGCCACAGCCCTACCCCGTGGAGAAGATCGTCAAGGTGCCCGTCAAGATCCCCGTCGATCGTCCCTACACCGTCCATGTTCCAAAGCCATACCCTGTGCCCGTTGAGAAACCAGTGCCCTACACCGTTGAGAAGCATGTCATCCAAAAGGTGCCCGTCCATGTGGACCACCCCGTCCCCTACGAGGTGAAAGTACCCGTCAATGTGCACGTTGAGAGTCATGTTCAGCCCGCCATTACCGTTACCCACACCGTCACCCGCACTGAGGGTCAACCGATTGTGAGCGCACCAGTTGTCGGTCATGGCATCGCCTATGGTGGTCATGGCATCACTGGTCATGGCATCTCCAGTCATGGAGTTTCTGGACCCGCTATTGCCATTGGCCATGGTTCCGGTCATGGTATCGCCTATGGCGGTCATGTCATCTCCGGTCATGGCATTTCTGGTCATGGCTACTCTGGCCATGGCTACTCTGGCCATGGTATCTCGTACGGAAGCTCCGGACACGGTGGCTACCTTCACAAAAAGTAGATCAATTTAAACACTAACGAGGGCCATCAGAAATTGCAAAACGGGTGAAGGCGAGAAGGCGCATCAACATCATGTCAAAATTTCCGAATCTCACAAGAAATACAATCATATATGGAATCTTACCCCCTAAACCAAACCGAATCCGCAACCCTCAACGTACGACTTACAATTTAGTTTTATTTTGTGATACCAACCGAAATTTTTAGGAGGAAGCAACAATCGTTCAATCAAACGGGAAGATCATCAAATGCGGTCATTTCATTAAGTGGTTCCCAAGACGGAACACTCTGGAAACTTGCCAGAACCTGCTAAAAACCCGGCCCTAAAAGTCGCATTCGCTTGTCCTGCTTGAGTTGTATTGTGTCGCCCCACCTCCTTTTATGTACAGTTCTTTCTAGACTGAAAAAACAAAGAAAAAACAAAATCAGTTGCACCTTTTCACGTCAATTTCTATTCTATGAAATTTTTTGTACATATTCAATAATGTAAATTAAAAGAAAATTAAAAAAAAATCAATTTGCTTTTATAACTAAAAATGGATAAAATTCATAATCTTTGGGCATATTTTTGATCATTTTTAATCTTATTGTAATTAGGCTTTGGAAAAAATACTTCGTTATTGCAACTTTAATATAATTGAAAAGATTATGATTATATATCTAGATACGATCTGCCTTAATTAAAATCTCTTCTTAAACATGATGATAATTGGGGTTTTTTTTTACTTAAACCACTTTCAATAAGTAATATTGATTATAAGCAATTTGACTTTGAAGAGTTTTTTTTATAGCATATATTGAATGAAACTCCCCTATAAAATGTTTTCAGCTCAAAAAATTATAGTTTCATTAGATTATTAATCCAAAATGTTCTACCCATTTCCAGCAATAGCATTTTATTTGGTTTGGTTTTTGTTTCCTTATTTTCTGCTAAACAAAAAATATAGTACTTATATAAAAAATTTTTTTATAAGTGGGAGGCCTGTAAAAAGCATAATAAATAAATGCTACAATCCAAATTGTAAGCTTTAAAGCTTTTACAAATTAACGTCAAAGTTTATGTTCCAATTTGAGCTTTGTATGTGAATTAATGCATGCACAAAGTATGCTAACCTTTTAATCAATAAAATATTACAAATTTACTCTTAGTTTTCAAATGCCAAGCCTAATGCTATGCAAAAGTTAAGTCAAAACATGTGCTGCATAGTTAATTTTGGCTATGCCAAGACTATGATACCCTTCACACATAGATTATTTTTTTTTTTTTAAGCAGATTCGCATGTACAAAATATCAAGCCTCAGAAAATTGAATTTGAATTTATTATTTTTTAACAATTGTTGTGGTTTGGCTGTTATTGTCAGCTAGACGGTAGACAGTCAGCCAAATCAATGCTCCCCCCTCTTATTTATGTTTCTGTGCAGTTGTTGGTGATTTTTCGCTCCTATTTTTACTCTTGAGTGTCATTTACTTGTTCGTGTGCGACAACAAGAACAACATTTTGAAAATTTTTTGCGTTATACCACTTTTGAAGCAAATGAGCTATATGTAGGTACTTGAAAGTGCACGACAGCAACAACAAATGATAGTACGATATGGTCAATTTGTATGGTGGCTATGTC
Source organism: Scaptomyza montana (assembly GCA_018904305.1). NCBI lineage: Eukaryota > Metazoa > Arthropoda > Insecta > Diptera > Drosophilidae > Scaptomyza > Scaptomyza montana. Next base: position 2,893,179 of record JAEIGR010000011.1, on the reverse strand, counting down.
GTAGAATGCTCCGATCGGGATAATGAACAAACCCGACATGATCTAAGCAATCTGTGAAAGTTTCATCAAGATCGGTTCAGCAGTTTGGCCGGAAATCGTGTTGAAACAGACAGACGGACAGACGGACGGACGGACGGAAATCAATTCCTGAGCTCGTCCTGATCATTTTGATATATAGTTTATGGGGTCTCCCATCATTCCTTTAAGGCGTTACAGATTCATGACAAACTCAATATACCCTGTTTCACAAGTGTGAAGGGTATAATAAATATGCATGCATTTGCAGTGTCTAAATTTAGTTATTACTTTTGCTCATTTGAGATTGACTCACAAAAAGTATTTAACTTAGATATGAGCAGAAGATCCTATCATCCGTTGACAATTTAGAAATTCAGTTGAGTTTTTAGCAAAATGCATGCCTTAACAAAAAACCGAGTACCCCTTCAAAAATTTCTTAAATAGTTTAAGTACTTGGGAGGTACTTTATGTCAATGGAAACAAATCTCAGAAAAGAGAGTTGTTCAATGATTCAACTTAACAACATGGTGATTTCTCACGTAGTGTAGATCTGAGAGGAAAATACTCAATTGGTTAATTTAATTATTTGATTGTTGCTATTTTTTATTGTTAATTAAACTTATAAAAACTTATTATTTATATATTTATATATAATATATTAAACATTTTTCTGGGCTTCAATGTGTCAGAATATGTAGCATATATGAAGAACTTGCTTAAGAACATATTAAATGATTCCCAAATTTAGTTTAATTTGGATCGCACTATTGTAATTATATCGCAAGAAAATGTTTAAGTTTTTGCTGTCAAGTTTTCTGACTCTGCCCGCGTCTATAGTAATAAGTGCTAAAGATCCCCATCTGTGCAACAAGGATGTAGAAGTATCTTACACTAAAGCCAACTTTCGTTGCGAAAACCCCATTTCGTTCCTCTGTATACTGATTATACATTTTATGACTAGCATTAAAATTCAATACAAATACTTTATATTAACGAGCGACTTAGATTTTTGGAGTATTTTGGGAGTGCCTCAGCTAAAACTACAATGCTGTTTCTGTTTCTATTTTTATTCTAATACAGTACTACCTCGCTCAACGCAACCTTATAAAATTTGGCCAACTGCGAAAACTAAGGTGGTTGCAAAAATCGAGAGAAAATTTTCTGTTGACCACGAGACCTATTTCCAAAAAGCAATGTCTTTGCTAACCATTACAATTAAAGTAAATCGAATTAATCTGTTTTCAAAGCAAGGATTTCATTTCATTTTATTTTTTTTTGAACAAGTGAGAAATTGTGGCTTGTACTTTGTTTTCTGTTAACAGAGTCTACTATGGTCAGAATTCGGGCTTTGCAATTATCGAGGAGGTGCTTGTAACGAGAGTTGCGTTGAGCAAGGTCGTACTGTATAAACATTGTGAGAATTAAGATAAGACTTATCTTGAGTTGACATATAATACATGTAATAATTTTTGCATGGCTTTAAAATACCTTTTAGTTCAGCGGTACATGATTACATGAGCGGTTGAGAATTTCTAGACAATAAAGTTAATATGGACTTATTTGTTACTTGCGGCTGTTTGTGTGGTTGGCAGGAGAATTACCCGTAAGCACACTCGTAAAAAGGAATCAAGTAAACTTATGTCTACTGAAGAGGGAAAAAGATTTGGTTAATGAATACGAGTGCTCTCCTGGGTACATTGGAAACATAAACCATTGTCAGTCCTTCTGCACTAAAGGATGCGGTGAAAATTGCTATTGCCGATCACCGGAGTCCTGTGAGTGCCTGAAAGGCTATCAGAGCAACGAAGGTGGCGTCTGTATGTCTGTCGCTAGGGAAGCTTCAGAAACTAATTATTGGCTTAAACTGAAAGCATAATTTTAACAATTACATATTGAATTTCCAACCGATCTTTTAGTGAGTAAAGCAGACAAAAATATGGTAAGCAGAAAATTATTCAACATAGCATTCTGTTACAAATATTCATGTGCAGCCAGAGGTGTGTGAATGTAAACTTTCTGTTTGTGACAGTTCCTGCTGTGGCTCCCAAAATAATCGCCCGTGTCTGTGTGATGCTGGCTATGTTAAAGGAAAATATACAGTCTGTGAGCCGATATGTACCGAGCGATGTCCTCCATACAGCAGCTTTGTAAGGCCAGAGTAATGTGAGTGTAATGAAGGCTACCTTAAGAGCAACAGCAGCTGCCAGCCGATCTGCCCTTACCAGAACACAGCAGTTGTGTGCGTCCGGGCGAATGGGATTGTGATTTTGGCTATATTAAACTGCCCACTGCGGATATACTGGGCTACTCCTGTCAGCTGCATTGCCAGCAGAGCTGCTCCACTTACGGCAAATGTGTACAGCCAGATGTGTGTGAGTGTCTGCCAGATAACAGTTCACTCGACATTGCTTTTGAGACAAACAAATTCGTAGAGAGCTGCCAGCCGATTCGTTTTGCTGTCGGCAAAAGCACAACTGAGTCACAATCTTTTGAGTATTCAAGTGAAACTGAATTCTTCAACCAATTAATATCATTGTGCAGTTTATTGTCATCATTTGTATCTTGATGTCAACTAATAAAATTTCAATCCATACGTTTTCTTTATTTACACACATTTGCTTCGTAAGAGAAATATAAAAAGGCTCTCCAATTTGCAAGCTTAGTTTGGCATTAAATTGTTAAAAATACATAATTAAATCAAAGCTTTATCTGCTTATTAAAAATATAAAATCTCTAGCTCTAATAAAAAACAAGTTAGAAGGCTCTAGTCGGGAGAGCCCGACTAGAAGATACCCTGAACCCAGTTGTAATAAATATATTAAATTTTTAATTGACTTTGGTATACTGACTTAACTTTAACCTATTAAATTCGATATCTCCGGTGCTTCTTAACCGACTAAAAGATACCCTGAACCCAGTTGCAATAAATATATTAAATTTATATAAGACTTTGGTATACTGACTTAACTTCAATCGATTAAATTCGATATCTCCGGTGTTTCTTAACCGATTTGGACAAAATTTTCAGAAAAGTTCTATCGTTACCCATTATTTCAACCCCCATTTTTAGATTTTCCAAATTCAATATATTTTTTTATCGATTCCATGTGTACATCGGAAACCAGAATAGTTATCGATAATTTGAAGCAAACTTGTTCTGCTCATGGAATAGGAGAACTTATATACAAAATCTGAAGTCTCTAGCTCTTGTAGTCTCTGAGATCCACCCGTTCATACAGACGGATAGACGGACAGACAGACAGACGGACAGACGGACGGACAGACGGACATGGCTATATCGACTCGGCTGTTGATGCTGATCAAGAATATATATACTTTATGGGGTCGGAGATGCTTTCTAATGCCTGTTACATACTTTTGCACAAAACCATTATACCCTTTTTACCTATTTTATGGGTTACGGGTATAATAAGCAAGATATAAAAAAAAATTAAGTAATTTTTTGCTCCTTTAATATATTTTATCTAACTGAATTTTCACATTTGGCTCTTGCTCGCTTTGACGTTGCAACTACAGTCGAACTTCCATATTACGAACTTCCATATAACGAAGTTTTCCATATAACGAATTAATTTCGCGAACACTGCTTTAGGTTCAACTTTCAGTGTGTTTTGTTCTCCATATAACGAATTTCCCTATAGCGAATATTTCTTTTTTACGAATTTATTTTTAGGACGTAGCTCGTGCGCTCATGCGTTTTCTGTTCCCTATAACGAATTTTTTCGTTCTTGTTTCATTTTATGTACGAGTTACGTTGAGAATGCGAAAACAAAACCATAACACATTTTTGCATATACCGTTTTGTTTTCGTGCTATGTTTTGCTTATTCTCTTATTCTATTAAAAATTATGCAAGATTAAATGTAGTCGAGAGCATTGAAAGTAAACGCTTTATTAAAAAAGCACTATACGCCCAAATTCAGCATAATTAGTTCCGATGACAAATGATGTCGAAAAAAAATCAAAACAAATTTTCAAGTTCGTTGCCTAAGTCTTTCAGTTTCTTTAGTGTGCAGCCACCAGAACCAGTTGCGAGTTGACCAACGCACAACATTGATCTTGTACTAAGCTAGCGGGAATGAAACTCACTTTTTGTATGTGTGTTTGTGTTATTGTTGTGTTTGGCATGAGGCAACGGAGAATGGCACGAACAAAAAAAAAAACATTAAAAAAATAACAAAAACAGATACTAAAAATCAGGCAGCCAAAAGTGAATGCAACTACTGCGTCGCGCAGACGCATTCAATTAGCGCTCTGCGATGACGTCGACGCTATCGTTGGCGTTCGCGTCGCTGCCACATGTGGCGGTTGCGTCATAGCGCCAAGCAGACCGTCTAGCGGTAATTTCTGCTGCGATTTCTTTCTTCTGCACCGACTTTTTGGTTGCAAAGAAATTTGCCAAATATGTTGCAACAGTTGCCAACCCGCCAAAAGCAAAGTGCACAACTGACACAGCTTTGAGCTTGCTGTAATCTATCAGCATTTATTATAGAGTTGAGTTGCATTTTGCAAGTAATTTGTGCAACTTAAATAAACATTGATATATGAGTATAAAAGCCAGTTAAGGCAATAAATGTAGCTTAAATCTTAAAGGAACTATTTAATAATGATAGCGATCTTAATTTTTATAGCACTTATTTTTGTTTTTTAAATTTATTCAAACATTATTACATTTTAAACTGTTTACCATAATACTTTCGTTACTTATGTTTATATTTTTCTTAATACCTATTCAACTTACTTTTACTATTTGCCAAGTTTAATGCATTTAAAATGTATACCAATTTATCTTTCAATTTTTTTCGACTTTGCCAATTTTTCATTTGCCTCACATGCTGCAATGAAGTCTTAACTTTTGCGTTTCATTTACAGATTTTGGTATATTGAGTACTTTTTATACCCTGAACCCATTAAATGGGGAAAAAAGGTATAATGGTTTTGTGCAAAAGTATGTAACAGGCAAAAGGAAGCATCTCCGACCCCATAAAGTATATATATTCTTGATCAGCATCCGTCCGTCTGTCCGTCCGTCTGTTCATCCGTCTGTCCGTCTGTATGAGCGCGTGGATCTCAGAGACTACAAGAGCTAGAGACTTCAGATTTTGAATATAAGTTCTCCTATACCATAAGCAGAAAACGTTTGTTTCAAATTATCGATAACTCTTCTGGTTTCCGATATACACATGCAATCGATTACAAAAAAATATCGAATTTGGAAAATGTAAAAATGGGGGTTGAAATAATGGGTAACGGTAGAACTTTTCTTTCGTCCAAATCGGTTAAGAAAAACCGGAGATATCGAATTGAATCGATTGAAGTTAAGTCAGTACAGCAAAGTCTTTTATAAATTTAATATATTTATTGCAACTGGGTTCAGGGTATCTTCTAGTCGGGCTCTCCCGACTAGAGCCTTCTTACTTGTTTCTTATTCGCAGTGGACACAGGAAAATCCATTAATTTAATAGACGTCTATTGCCGCATAATAAGTTGTATTTGCAAGCAAACGATTGGTAAATAATGAAACAATTAACACACATTCTGAGTTATTTTGAAATTTTTTTGTTTTTCATGTCTTCTATTTAAAATCACTGGCCGTAGCCCGCATCACATATCTGCAAATGTTTTATTCGTTGGTGTTGCTTAGGCAATAGCTTCATTATTTTATGTATTATGTTTTACTTGTGCTTTTGTTAATTTACAAACATTTTAGTGCTGCCTAATTACGGTTTGCTCTATTTTTCGATAAGTGAGAGAGGGTGTTTCGTAAAGTTCTTCTGGGTGAAGTTAATAATTGAAATACTATCAAATAATGATATAACAAATAAATAGCCTACAATCAAATTACTTCAATTATTAATTTCCTATTGAAATAGTCTGGATTTTATAAATTTCTCAAGAGCATGTTTTATTAAAAAATTTATTTTTAGAATCAACTTACATATTTGAATTTGTTCCATGCTACTAATCTTTCCACTTATACACTACCTTTATACATATATATACAGCTCTTTTGTATTATGTTGCCAACTTCCATTAACTTTTTAAATAGCTCTCGATTCTACAGACACACACACAACTCCATCTACGCCTGAGTGCGGCCCAAAGCGGCAGCCAACAAAAAATTAATAAAGAAACTTCAAGAAACGAGACCGAAAACAAAAGCTACCAAACATATTTACAAAAGTGTAGCTGGAGTCGACTTCGTAGCATAATATTTATTCAATTTACGCAATTTACTCTAAAAGCAATTATAAAAACATCAACAAAAAAGATAACTGAAACATTGCTTGGTATTTGATTGCCAACTGTCTTTTTTGTTTTTTGCTATTGCAATTATGCCCAAATAGAGAAACACAAATGAAAACATTACAGACAACAATGAAAAGTGTGAGCAAAAGTATCTATTTAAAAATGAATAAAAGGAAAATAAACGAAACGGGGACAACGCCATTTAATATTTGGTAAATAAATCTTCTAATTTGTATGAAAGTTACATGACGAGTAAGTCAATGGGTCAAGACACGCCCACTTTGACTACCCGGAAAGCTGCAACACCACGCCCCCACCTACCTCTTCGCCACAGTTTCAACTGCCGCACAGCTGCAGTGCCACTAGCTTCAAATCTCCAGAGGCGGAATTACTTATCATGATAATAAATTTTTTATGACTGGTTTTTCTGGCTCTGTATCTTTCATTTTATTTTTATTTTTTTCTGTTTTGGGTTCGGTTTGAGGTAAAATTTGCATAGATTTGAAATTGCGGCTGGCTATGGGATTAGGCCAATGGCCGGCGGTCGATGGTCGTTAGGCGACACTTCCTTATGTATCAACTGCCAGCTGAAGAGATCTGTTAGGCAAACCACAACTTTATTAAGTCGAATTCCTCGCCACTCTCTTTTTACCGCTTTGGCTAGTCAATTGGGCGCAGCATTCAACGGCGCGTGACAGTTTAGTCATGTTAACAACAACGGATAATCACAACAATAACAACAGCGACTCAATAATAAATAAAAAACCTAAAAAAACGAGCCACAAGAGTTCAAATGCTTTTGCCATTGACCTCTTTTCGCCAAGCCACAACTGTAAAGAGATAAGTATTCAGGGAGGGGGGAAACTCAAATGCCGGAATTATAACTTTCAAATCGAAGCAACGGATTTTTACATACTTCAATGTCATGAAAAGGCAGCTGATGGAAAGGGCGGCGATTGCAGTTTACAATTTAAAATTTACCTTATTTAACTGCTGAACTCATTTCACTGACTGCTTTTTCTACATGCATATAGAGATATTTGTTAATAAATAAAGTATAATCAATAAGATCAATAAGTTTTGTTCCAGGCCTCATTTATGCGATAAAATCAAAAGATTTATTCAAAACTGGAGTTTGCTTCTTTTGTCATTGCTGTGGCAGATCTTGTACAAAGTTTTCATTAAAGTACATTTGTAAGAGCAGTTTATACTGTACATAGTATGTATTTCCCAGTGACTTGCCAAAAAACCCTTTCTTAATTATACCAAGCACAGCGGCTGGCTACATTAACAGTTAGTTACTTGGGCACTTTGAAAGCCAGTCGGTTAGCTAAGTGCACAAGCGCAACTGCCTGCAAACGACCTTGATCAGAAACGCAATGAACCCTCAAGTGTTTGTTCATATGAAACTTTAAAATCGTGGAAACTACCGACATTTCAATCGTTAAAAGCAACAAAACAAAAAGAAAAGCTATGAAATAAAAACACTTTTTTATATGTCACACAAAATGTCATAACTGCCAGTTGGGGTTTTCGGCTTAAGCTTCGTCAGGCCCTAATTGCGAGATCAGCTGCCAACAATTGGAACGAAATGGAAATGGAATGTCAAATCACATGCCAAATCACGTCCATGGCTCAAATATTATAAACTCTTACACAAATAACACAACAAAGAGAAAAAAATCAGCGTCTATCCAATACAAATGCAAATTCGAATTGAAGACGCCTCAAAAACATGATGAATCGTCAGCTGCTTTAGACCAAACACTTTTGTTGACAACGCATTTCATCGGCGAATCTAAAGTATCTATACAAGCCGAAAATGACATTTATGTAAAGCCACAACTTACAATATCTATAAAGATATAAATATAAGACAAGGTCAAGCTTTTAAAAATGTAAAACATACAAACAAAATGATACAATGAATGAATAAATGTGTATACAATATATAAATAGAGATATCTGCTCGTCGCATTGTAATTAATTCAAGGAAGTGTGTAATTGTGCTGTTGGATTTAAGACAATGGCGCTTGTAAGCAGTTGCAGCTGTCTATCAAAAGCAAACAAACAAACAGTTGGCGCCCCCTTGCAAACTAATGACATAAGCACCTGGAATGTCTAACGGCAGCCTCCTCCTATCAAACCGCTCTCTTTCACACTAGCTCCGAGTTTGACTGTCTCTTTCAGTTTGCAATTCGTTGCAAGCATATCGAACAATGTGTGGTCAAGACATGCAAGCAATGCGAATGAAACTAAATCGAAAGTTGCATGCAACAAAGCAACAATACCAACAACATCAACAACAACAACATCGATCGTAACAGCTGTGCCAGTCTCTCAATCTTGCCTCACATACCCATACACATATTGCCACTACTGTGTATGAGACCCATTGACATAATAACGAGGAAGGCAACCAAAGTAAGACTCAACTTCTGCTTCTTCAATTACAGCGACCCACAATGTGAAACTGAAACGTGTTGCCACCCGACACTCCCCTTCCACCGCCTCAAAACTAGTTGCTTGCCAGTTGGTTAGTTTATGGTTACTGACCGCACAACAACATCACAGCACACCACAAACAGCGTCATATGTGGAACAATAATACAACACACAACAAATATGACCAAGTGACACACTCTTCTCTCTTCGTTGACAAAAGCTTCAAAAATTTATAATATTTCTTTTTTTGTATTCAGCTGCTCGTCGGGCTTTTAGCCTGTTTGGGTCTGGTCTAATTTGGTCTGGCCTAAGCTGGTATGGTCAAGTGATGAAATGTATGAAAAGTAAAAGCACTGCAATTGGCAATTGTTGGAGTTGGGATTGGTCTTTGTGCACAGATGACAAACGGCAGGTTGCATCGTGAGTTAACGCAAGAGCTTAAAGAAATATGTTAAATATGGGGAATAAAGAAAATGTAATTTGAACAGGCAATTTTTACTTTTAGATAAGTTGATAGATTGTAGGTAATAAATATTAATGGCAAACGATGCGACATATTTTAAATACACACTTAGGCCGGCCGCACACCGGAGCCAACCAAAACGTCTTTAGACTTTTTTTTTATGTCGAACCATTGCTTCCTTTGGCCGGCCGCACACCAAGACCGACAAACAAAAACACATAATACTATTAGTCTTTTTGTCGGACTAACAAAGACCAACAAAAAACATTTTGTTGGCTCCGGTGTGCGGCCGGCCTTAGTTAAAACATGTTATTACAATCATCAATTCGTAAAATGTTTTTAGTGGATCAATGTAGATTGATATTCTGTTTCTCAAGAAGAGTTATTTAAATTGAGGTCAGCTCAATTAAATATACCCACCAACTCTAATCAAATCCTTTAAAGCTAATTCCAATTTTGCATAAGCCTGATGTAAGTCTATCAAAATATAAAGCTTGCTACTTTGAGAGGCTAAGCGTCGAATTTCCATACAACGAATTTTTCGATATAACGAACTCATTTCCAAACCACTTTAATTTGGTTCAATTTTCAGTTTGTTTTGCTCACCACATAACGAAATTCTCTCAATCGAATGTTTCTTTACTAAGCTGTTTTTATACCGCCGCTGGTTTGAATGCAAATTCGTTTTTGATCTTCATGTATTAATTCCTAATTTCCTATAATGCATTCAAAATACAAAGCACACTTTGTAAGCATTTGTCGTTTTGTTCTCGTGTTTCTCTATAACGAAGTTTTTTCTTATCTTGTAAAAAAAATCTTACAAACTTTCTGTTAAAAAAAAAAAAGTACTGCGTTCAAAGGTCAGCAATCAAATGAATTTAGTTGAAACTTAAATCAAAAATAGTTGTTATTATTAAACTTAATTGTAATTTAAAGAAAAGACAAACTTCTTAGTTTAATAAAACAATATATATTTCAGTATTAAAACTAGAGCAACTAAGGCTTTAAAGCAATGAAAGAAAATCAAAAATGTATATTAAAACCGGGTAATCGGTTGAGATCGACACAACTCACCGATTACTAATTAGGATGCAAATCACTATAATAAGAGTAAAAGCAAATTTTAAAAGTGATTTTGAAGTGTTTTGATGGCCTCGCATCTGATACGTTTAGGTATTATTCAATTACACAGAAAAAAACAAAAATATAAAAAAAACTATTGTTTATTATTATTACTGTTATTGTTGTAGTGTCTGCAAGTCAATGCTGGTAAATGGCTTGAGAAACAGCAATAGCAACATACGGCAGCTGTCGGTAGTCGAATTAAACAGCAACATGGCACGCATCCATAGAGCTTAATCCTTACTCTTTCCCGCTCCCCCAAGCGCCAAACAACTGCCTAAACTGTGATTGCAATTGCTGGATTTGGCGTCGCTTGCCACTTGGCTGCATTGAGTTCGCGCCTCCAAAATCTAAAGCCTCAAATCTCAGCAATACAAGCAACCAGCCAAGCAGCTAAAACCGACAACGCTACTGGCCACGATCAAAACCATTCACCATTCGTTGCATGTGTTTTGTTTTTTCTTTAATTTTTTGGGGGCTATTATGATTATACTATGCTTTAAACTACGACGACTGCTGCTATTTTTGTTGCTGGTCTTCAGGTTCGACCGATTCGTCGGATTTGTTTTTGTCTTCGTCGTCGTCATTTGCTGTGTGCGTTTTTGGTTGTAGGTAAGAGTATAAAAGTTCGTGCTGGCGCTGCAGTTGGCATCATTAATCCGTCAACCATCGAACAGTGTAGAGTGGTACGGAACGTGTGAACAGAGTTGAGTTAAGATCAATTTCTCCCCATTAAACAAAAAAAATTAATTTTCAAATCGATCGTGCGGCAATTATAAATAAAACGGCACATAGTTTGACGGATAACTAACCACAAGGATATTTTACGCCAGCAACATGAAGTTGATGGTATGTATATGGGATACTAAAGTGCAGTGCTGTGATGCGTACCGAAGAACTTTCAAGTCGAACAACATAAAAATCAATTCAAAAGTGAAAAAATATGTAACGAATGAGCAAGCGGGAATCTAAGTTAACTAAGGATAATACAATATTGCCCGAAATTTCAAGAATACCCCAACCCGACTTCATATTCATCCCCTTTAACATTTTTGCAGGGTACAGCGACATTGGTCGCGCTGGTGCTGCTGCTGGCCACCAGCTATGCACAGGCTGGAGACGATAAGAAGGTTGAAGCTGCCGAGAAGACAGGTGTTGAGCCGACAGACAAAAAGGCTACGGACACAGAAGCTGCTTCCGAAGATACCACAAAAACGAAACGTGGTCTGCATCATCATGAGGATTACCATCATCATCATCATCATGTGCCACACTTTCCCGTCCATGAGGAGAAGACACTGACGGTCATCAAGAAGGTGCCAGTGCCTGTGCCCATTGAGAAGATCGTACATGTGCCCGTGGAGAAACACATTCATGTGCCTGTGAAAGTCAAGGTGCTAAAGCCCTATCCGGTGATCAAGCATGTACCCTATGAGGTTAAGGAGATCGTCAAGGTGCCGTACGAAGTGCCACAGCCATATCCTGTCGAAAAGAAGATTCCATATGCAGTCCATGTGCCCTACGATCGACCAGTGCCCGTCAAGGTATACATTCTAATTGCTCTGCTGCTGACTATGTGGATAACCAACTACCCTCGTCCCCTTTCCTTAGGTACATGTGCCCGCACCTTATCCTGTTGAGAAGAAGGTCCATTATCCCGTCAAGGTTCATGTGCCCGCTCCCTATCCAGTCGAAAAGATTGTCCACTACAAGGTAGAGAAGCATGTGCATGTCGACAAGCCCTACCCCGTCGAGAAGGTTGTACACTACCCAGTCAAGGTGCCCGTCGAAAAGCCAGTGCCCCACTACATTGACAAGCCAGTGCCCCACTATGTGGACAAGCCAGTGCCAGTACCCGTCATTAAGAAAATACCCGTGCCTGTTCATGTGCCCTATGACCGTCCAGTGCCCGTCCATGTGGACAAACCTGTGCCGTATGAGGTGAAAGTACATGTGCCCGCCCCTTATCCAGTGATCAAGGAGGTGCCCGTCAAGCATGAGAAAGAAGTTCCGTATCCTGTGAAGGTTCCAGTGGAGAAGCATGTCCATGTGCACATTGAGAAGCATGTGCCCGAGTATCATGAGAAGCACATAAGCTACAAGGAGCCTGAGTTTGTGCACAAGCACATCGAGGAGGAGCACCATCATCATGAGCCCATCCATCATCACTCATCGTACTCGGCACCCATTGAGGAGCATCATCACGAGCATGAGCATGAGGTGGAGCATGATTTTAACCATCATGATTATCATTCATATCACGGTTACTAAATTGGAGAAATGAATTTCTTTCTCACTCTTTCTTTACAGCATTGATAAAATCGGTTATGAACGGTCACGGTTATGAATGGATATATATATTTATGCATATATATAGCTAAACGAAAACAAGAAAATTTACATTAATCACTTAGAAACATTTCAATTCCAATTCCAAAAAAAAAAACACATTTCCACATCATTTCCTAATGCCTAACATTCTAATTACACATTGTTATATCGAGCGTGATAACGATAGAGATTCTGATATCAATTTAATATGTGACAGTTACGAACATACTTAGTTTTTACACACAACGAACTCTCTTTTAGCTTAAGCCATAAAAAAAAACAAAAAAGTTAAAAAAAAAAAACTTTGACGAAAATATCCCGTGAGAAATGTTATGAGAAATTTTGAGACGATTAGACTAGACTTTAAGAACAATATAGATACAACACATTTGAGCCGACAACTACAGGAACAAGACTAATAACAATACTACAACTACTAACAACAACATTATGAGGCAACAACACATACACAATATGAACACCTTCAACAGGATCAGTTTGGATGTGTTGTTGGACTTGGACTTGGATTTGGTCTTGGCTCTCTTGACTCTCAAAAACGCCTGGGTACATTTTGGCGTGGTTTGCCGCTGCTGTATTGTCCTCCAGCTGCGGCGACTCCTCCTTCTGCTCTGGTCCACCGACTTGTGCACCCGGTTCGGTTCAATTTGAGACGTATTGTAAGCGTGTGATAAAGACTTCTGTTTAGTGTTTAAGTGTAGTACTCTAAGGATAAGGAAGGCAGTCCAGCCAGCCAACAGCAGTTGCCTAATTAAGTCAGTTTGTAAACGAACGTATTGTATTATTTCGTAATATTTTTTGCTACCTAGTTTTTAATGCAACCATCTATCTATAGTTTTGCTTATTGTAAAAAGCAGTTGAAACGGATTTATAAAAAGTACTTAATTTACCAAAAATATTTTTTGTCTCTGTAAAAAAAATATAAACAACAAAAACAAAACAAATATTGATAATGAAGCTGATGAATGTTAACAAAGAATAAACAAAAAACACGAGAAAACCAAGTGATCAAAGCTAAAACAAACAATTTTGATTTTATTTTATTTTTAAAACATCATTAATTTGGAACAGCTTTAATCTGAATTTGGTGAACTGATCAACTCAAAGTAATATTTTAGACTTTGCATTAAAATCCTTTTAAATGACATTCAATAACATACGTTTAAGAATAATTTTGTTTAGCAAAACTATTTATTGTTCCTATGAAAGTCATTTTTTAATTTAATTTTTGACTACATATAACGTGTGGAACAACTTTATTGAAAAAGTTTAAAGTTTGCCTCTGAGTCGAATTAAATTTAATGTCCCAATTAGATATTCACGTAACTTTTTACCCCTTAGGCTTGATCGTTGCTTGAGCAACTATTTAACTCATGAACTATTTCGTGTTATATGTTCTGACTATAACAAACTTTATTCTCTTGTCTCCTTAGAGGCCTCAATTCCAGTACTAAAAAGATCGATCCTCGTTGCTTTATCTAATCGTAACCACTAATCTAACGCAACAAATGTTGGACTACTAAATTTTTATATTGAATTTCCCAGAGTCTTAACGTTAACTTTTAAATTTTTACCTAAATATATTTTCAGATTTATATATAATTCTATATTATAATTAATTTAATTATTTTAACTTTTTTTAATTTAAATTAAATTTGATCAAGTCAAACGGCTTATCTAATTTTCAAATGAAGTAAACATTGCCTGGCATTCATAATTGTATATTCAAAGCGTCTGTCTCCCAATGGAAAAGACTTGGAGTCAGGCAACATGTTTATTACATTTGCCACACTATGTTTTTCTCATTGCGCTATTCATGCCACAGCAATAAAGCAACATAGACAACAACAATGACAGCCACAAAGACAACGCGCCATTTCCTAGCGTTTATTTTGTGGTCTGCCTTAAATTTTTATTTGTGCAGTTGTCAGTGGTTATACCCTAAGCACGTTGTTTATTTACAGAGAGGGTACACTTGAAAAGATAAATGAGTAAATAGGTAGTTGAAACATATACAATTTGCGAAAGTTTTCCAAACGTTTGTAACGATCTGTCGCAAAGCAATGAACCATAATCTTGATATTTGATTCAGAAGAACTTATGTAAATCAAAAATACTTTGGACACAATTGAAGAGTAAGTCAATTACTTGCAAATTGGAGTTGGTTTTTAGACAAGTTGTTGAATTCGCCTGCAGATTGTTGACGGGGTGCATTAAGATTATATAATACATAATCCTTGCAGATTTTCAAAGGACATGGTCCGTTGGCATCGCAAGGACCAAACCTATCGAACTGCATTCAAGGATTATTGAGGTTATCTAAGAACCCAAACACTTAAAAAATTTCACCGACGAACGAATTTTATTGAAATCACAAAATCTTTGTTTTCTCCACAATTACAAGGATTTTGATGTCCTTTGGACAGTTGGTAGCCCTAGCTAATACAAACTTTTTACGTATGTCTCGGCAGGATCCGCAAGGATACGGCCGAGTAAATCACGATTTTTGTTTTGAAAAAAGTCATTTTTTCCCCGCTGTTTAAAGGACTTTTATCCTTTTGATTGTCTTGTATGAATTGCCAGGCCGAGGGCTATTTTTTGACCAAAGGACATCCGGTTCATCCTTAAAATGGACGAGATATGAAGGATTTTGGCAATTTTCTTCAATTTTCCGACCTACCCCTTGATAAGTTTTAGGCAAAATATTTTTGTCGAATCTCAAATATCCTTGAATGCAGATTGTTAGACCTCTCTTCGATGAGCTCAAAAACGTGTGTCCTTTTAAAATCCTTCAGGATATGACTGAGTTATGGACAAAAAACGATTGTCCTGTTAAGAAAATTAGCTCTAACTTGGCCAAATCCTTGCAGATTTTCAAAGGACATGGTGCGTTGGCATCGCAAGGACCAAACCTATCGAACTGCATTCAAGGATTATGAGGTTATCTAAGAACCCAAACACTTAGAAAAATTTCATCCGACGGCGAACGAATTTTAATTGAAATCACAAA
The DNA here is from genome assembly GCA_018904305.1 of Scaptomyza montana. Lineage (NCBI taxonomy): Eukaryota > Metazoa > Arthropoda > Insecta > Diptera > Drosophilidae > Scaptomyza > Scaptomyza montana. The sequence goes on along the minus strand of JAEIGR010000011.1, from coordinate 2,877,503 downwards.
ATCCTTGTTTTCTCGACAATTACAAGGATGATTTGGATGTCCTTTGGACAGTTGGTAGCCCTAGTTAATACAAACTTTTTGACATATGTCTCGGCAGGATCCGCAAGGATACGGCCGAGAAAATCACTATTTACTGTTTTGAAAAAATTCATTTTTTTCCGCTGTTTAAAGGACTTTTATCCTTTTGATTGTCTTGTATGAATTGCCAGGCCGAGGGCTATTTTTTGACCAAAGAACATCCGGTTTATCCTTAAAATGGACGAGAAATGAAGGATTTTGGCAATTTTCTTCAATTTTCAGACCTACCCCCTTGATAAATTTTAGGCAAAATACTTTTGTCGAATCTCAAATATCCTTGAATGCAGATTGTTAGACCTCTCTTCGGTGAGCTCAAAAACGTGTGTGCTTTTGAAATCCTTCAGGATATGACTGAGCTATGGACAAAAAACGATTGTCCTGTTAAGAAAATTAGCTCTAACTTGGCCAAATCCTTGCAGATTTTCAAAGGACATGGTGCGTTGGCATCGCAAGGACCAAACCTATCGAACTGCATTCAAGGATTATGAGGTTATCTAAGAACCCAAACACTTAGAAAAATTTCATCCGAGGGCGAACGAATTTTAATTGAAATCACAAAATCCTTGTTTTCTCGACAATTACAAGGACGATTTGGATGTCCTTTGGACAGTTGGTAGCCCTAGCTAATACAAACTTTTTGACATATGTCTCGGCAGGATCCGCAAGGATACGGCCGAGTAAATCACGATTTACTGTTTTGAAAAAAATTCATTTTTTTCCCGCTGTTTAAAGGACTTTTATCCTTTTGATTGTCTTGTATGAATTGCCAGGCCGAGGGCTATTTTTTGACCAAAGGACATCCGGTTTATCCTTAAAATGGACGAGATATGAAGGATTTTGGCAATTTTCTTCAATTTTCAGACCTACCCCCTTGATAAATTTTAGGCAAAATACTTTTGTCGAATCTCAAATATCCTTGAATGCAGATTGTTAGACCTCTCTTCGGTGAGCTCAAAAACGTGTGTCCTTTTGAAATCCTTCAGGATATGACTGAGTTATGGACAAAAAACGATTGTCCTGTTAAGAAAATTAGCTCTAACTTGGCCAAATCCTTGCAGATTTTCAAAGGACATGGTGCGTTGGCATCGCAAGGACCAAACCTATCGAACTGCATTCAAGGATTATGAGGTTATCTAAGAACCCAAACACTTAGAAAAATTTCATCCGACGGCGAACGAATTTTAATTGAAATCACAAAATCCTTGTTTTCTCGACAATTACAAGGACGATTTGGATGTCCTTTGGACAGTTGTTAGCCCTAGTTAATACAAACTTTTTGACATATGTCTCGGCAGGATCCGCAAGGATACGGTTGAGTAAATCACGATTTTGTGTTTTGAAAAAAGTCATTTTTTTTCCGCTGTTTAAAGGACTTTTATCCTTTTGATTGTCTTGTATGAATTGCCAGGCCGAGGGCTATTTTTTTGACCAAAGGACATCCGGTTAATCCTTAAAATGGACGAGATATGAAGGATTTTGGCAATTTTCTTCAATTTTCTGACCTACCCCCTTGATAAATTTTAGGCAAAATATTTTTGTCGAATCTCAAATATCCTTGAATGCAGATTGTTAGACCTCTCTTCTGTGAGCTCAAAAAAGTGTGTGCTTTTGAAATCCTTCAGGATATGACTGGGTTATGGACAAAAAACGATTGTCCTGTTAAGAAAATTAGCTCTAACTTGGCCAAATCCTTGCAGATTTTCAAAGGACATGGTGCGTTGGCATCGCAAGGACCAAACCTATCGAACTGCATTCAAGGATTATGAGGTTATCTAAGAACCCAAACACTTAGAAAAATTTCATCCGACGGCGAACGAATTTTAATTGAAATCACAAAATCCTTGTTTTCTCGACAATTACAAGGACGATTTGGATGTCCTTTGGACAGTTGTTAGCCCTAGTTAATACAAACTTTTTGACATATGTCTCGGCAGGATCCGCAAGGATACGGCCGAGTAAATCACGATTTAGTGTTTTGAAAAAAGTCATTTTTTTCCCGCTGTTTAAAGGACTTTTATCCTTTTGATTGTCTTGTACGAATTGCCAGGCCGAGGGCTATTTTTTGACCAAAGGACATCCGGTTCATCCTTAAAATGGACGAGATATGAAGGATTTTGGCAATTTTCTTCAATTTTCCGACCTACCCCCTTGATAAGTTTTAGGCAAAATATTTTTGTCGAATCTCAAATATCCTTGAATGCAGATTGTTAGACCTCTCTTCGGTGAGCTCAAAAACGTGTGTCCTTTTGAAATCCTTCAGGATATGACTCAGTTATGGACAAAAAACGATTGTCCTGTTAACAAAATTAGCTCTAACTTGGCCAAATCCTTGCAGATTTTCAAAGGACATGGTGCGTTGGCATCGCAAGGACCAAACCTATCGAACTGCATTCAAGGATTATGAGGTTATCTAAGAACCCAAACACTTAGAAAAATTTCATCCGACGGCGAACGAATTTTAATTGAAATCACAAAATCCTTGTTTTCTCGACAATTACAAGGATGATTTGGATGTCCATTGGACAGTTGGTAGCCCTAGTTAATACAAACTTTTTGACATATGTCTCGGCAGGATCCGCAAGGATACGGCCGAGTAAATCACGATTTAGTGTTTTGAAAAAAGTCATTTTTTTCCCGCTGTTTAAAGGACTTTTATCCTTTTGATTGTCTTGTACGAATTGCCAGGCCGAGGGCTATTTTTTGACCAAAAGACATCCGGTTCATCCTTAAAATGGACGAGATATGAAGGATTTTGGCAATTTTCTGACCTACCCCCTTGATAAATTTTAGGCAAAATACTTTTGTCGAATCTCAAATATCCTTGAATGCAGATTGTTAGACCTCTCTTCGGTGAGCTCAAAAACGTGTGTCCTTTTGAAATCCTTCAGGATATGACTGAGTTATGGACAAAAAACGATTGTCCTGTTAAGAAAATTAGCTCTAACTTGGCCAAATCCTTGCAGATTTTCAAAGGACATGGTGCGTTGGCATCGCAAGGACCAAACCTATCGAACTGCATTCAAGGATTATGAGGTTATCTAAGAACCCAAACACTTAGAAAAATTTCATCCGACGGCGAACGAATTTTAATTGAAATCACAAAATCCTTGTTTTCTCGACAATTACAAGGACGATTTGGATGTCCTTTGGACAGTTGGTAGCCCTAGCTAATACAAACTTTTTGACATATGTCTCGGCAGGATCCGCAAGGATACGGCCGAGTAAATCACGATTTAGTGTTTTGAAAAAAGTCATTTTTTTCCCGCTGTTTAAAGGACTTTTATCCTTTTGATTGTCTTGTACGAATTGCCAGGCCGAGGGCTATTTTTTGACCAAAGGACATCCGGTTCATCCTTAAAATGGACGAGATATGAAGGATTTTGGCAATTTTCTGACCTACCCCCTTGATAAATTTTAGGCAAAATACTTTTGTCGAATCTCAAATATCCTTGAATGCAGATTGTTAGACCTCTCTTCGGTGAGCTCAAAAACGTGTGTCCTTTTGAAATCCTTCAGGATATGACTGAGTTATGGACAAAAAACGATTGTCCTGTTAAGAAAATTAGCTCTAACTTGGCCAAATCCTTGCAGATTTTCAAAGGACATGGTGCGTTGGCATCGCAAGGACCAAACCTATCGAACTGCATTCAAGGATTATGAGGTTATCTAAGAACCCAAACACTTAGAAAAATTTCATCCGAGGGCGAACGAATTTTAATTGAAATCACAAAATCCTTGTTTTCTCGACAATTACAAGGACGATTTGGATGTCCTTTGGACAGTTGGTAGCCCTAGCTAATACAAACTTTTTGACATATGTCTCGGCAGGATCCGCAAGGATACGGCCGAGTAAATCACGATTTAGTGTTTTGAAAAAAGTCATTTTTTTCCCGCTGTTTAAAGGACTTTTATCCTTTTGATTGTCTTGTACGAATTGCCAGGCCGAGGGCTATTTTTTGACCAAAGGACATCCGGTTCATCCTTAAAATGGACGAGATATGAAGGATTTTGGCAATTTTCTTCAATTTTCCGACCTACCCCCTTGATAAATTTTAGGCAAAATATTTTTGTCGAATCTCAAATATCCTTGAATGCAGATTGTTAGACCTCTCTTCGGTGAGCTCAAAAACGTGTGTCCTTTTGAAATCCTTCAGGATATGACTGAGTTATGGACAAAAAACGATTGTCCTGTTAACAAAATTAGCTCTAACTTGGCCAAATCCTTGCAGATTTTCAAAGGACATGGTGCGTTGGCATCGCAAGGACCAAACCTATCGAACTGCATTCAAGGATTATGAGGTTATCTAAGAACCCAAACACTTAGAAAAATTTCATCCGAGGGCGAACGAATTTTAATTGAAATCACAAAATCCTTGTTTTCTCGACAATTACAAGGACGATTTGGATGTCCTTTGGACAGTTGGTAGCCCTAGCTAATACAAACTTTTTGACATATGTCTCGGCAGGATCCGCAAGGATACGGCCGAGTAAATCACGATTTAGTGTTTTGAAAAAGTCATTTTTTTCCCGCTGTTTAAAGGACTTTTATCCTTTTGATTGTCTTGTATGAATTGCCAGGCCGAGGGCTATTTTTGACCAAAGAACATCCGGTTCATCCTTAAAATGGACGAGATATGAAGGATTTTGGCAATTTTCTTCAATTTTCAGACCTACCCCTTGATAAATTTTAGGCAAAATACTTTTGTCGAATCTCAAATATCCTTGAATGCAGATTGTTAGACCTCTCTTCGGTGAGCTCAAAAACGTGTGTCCTTTTGAAATCCTTCAGGATATGACTGAGTTATGGACAAAAAACGATTGTCCTGTTAAGAAAATTAGCTCTAACTTGGCCAAATCCTTGCAGATTTTCAAAGGACATGGTCCGTTGGCATCGCAAGGACCAAACCTATCGAACTGCATTCAAGGATTATGAGGACACCCAAACACTTAATCATCCACAACGAATTTTATTCCTTTGGACAGTTGGTAGCCCTAGCTAATACAAACTTTTTGACATATGTCTCGGCAGGATCCGCAAGGATACGGCCGAGTAAATCACGATTTACTGTTTTGAAAAAATTCATTTTTTTCCGCTGTTTAAAGGACTTTTATCCTTTTGATTGTCTTGTATGAATTGCCAGGCCGAGGGCTATTTTTTGACCAAAGAACATCCGGTTTATCCTTAAAATGGACGAGAAATGAAGGATTTTGGCAATTTTCTTCAATTTTCAGACCTACCCCCTTGATAAATTTTAGGCAAAATACTTTTGTCGAATCTCAAATATCCTTGAATGCAGATTGTTAGACCTCTCTTCGGTGAGCTCAAAAACGTGTGTGCTTTTGAAATCCTTCAGGATATGACTGAGCTATGGACAAAAAACGATTGTCCTGTTAAGAAAATTAGCTCTAACTTGGCCAAATCCTTGCAGATTTTCAAAGGACATGGTGCGTTGGCATCGCAAGGACCAAACCTATCGAACTGCATTCAAGGATTATGAGGTTATCTAAGAACCCAAACACTTAGAAAAATTTCATCCGAGGGCGAACGAATTTTAATTGAAATCACAAAATCCTTGTGTTCTCGACAATTACAAGGACGATTTGGATGTCCTTTGGACAGTTGGTAGCCCTAGCTAATACAAACTTTTTGACATATGTCTCGGCAGGATCCGCAAGGATACGGCCGAGAAAATCACTATTTACTGTTTTGAAAAAATTCATTTTTTTCCGCTGTTTAAAAGACTTTTATCCTTTTGATTGTCTTGTATGAATTGCCAGGCCGAGGGCTATTTTTTGACCAAAGAACATCCGGTTTATCCTTAAAATGGACGAGAAATGAAGGATTTTGGCAATTTTCTTCAATTTTCAGACCTACCCCCTTGATAAATTTTAGGCAAAATACTTTTGTCGAATCTCAAATATCCTTGAATGCAGATTGTTAGACCTTTCTTCGGTGAGCTCAAAAACGTGTGTGCTTTTGAAATCCTTCAGGATATGACTGAGTTATGGACAAAAAACGATTGTCCTGTTAAGAAAATTAGCTCTAACTTGGGCAAATCCTTGCAGATTTTCAAAGGACATGGTGCGTTGGCATCGCAAGGACCAAACCTATCGAACTGCATTCAAGGATTATGAGGTTATCTAAGAACCCAAACACTTAGAAAAATTTCATTCGAGGGCGAACGAATTTTAATTGAAATCACAAAATCCTTGTTTTCTCGACAATTACAAGGACGATTTGGATGTCCTTTGGACAGTTGGTAGCCCTAGCTAATACAAACTTTTTGATATATGTCTCGGCAGGATCCGCAAGGATACGGCCGAGTAAATCACGATTTAGTGTTTTGAAAAAAGTCATTTTTTCCCGCTGTTTAAAGGACTTTTATCCTTTTGATTGTCTTGTATGAATTGCCAGGCAGAGGGCTATTTTTTGACCAAAGGACATCCGGTTAGTCCTTAAAATGGACGAGATATGAAGGACTTTGGCAATTTTCTTCAATTTTCTGACCTACCCCCTTGATAAATTTTAGGCAAAATACTTTTGTCGAATCTCAAATATCCTTGAATGCAGATTGTTAGACCTTTCTTCGGTGAGCTCAAAAACGTGTGTGCTTTTGAAATCCTTCAGGATATGACTGAGTTATGGACAAAAAACGATTGTCCTGTTAAGAAAATTAGCTCTAACTTGGGCAAATCCTTGCAGATTTTCAAAGGACATGGTGCGTTGGCATCGCAAAGACCAAACCTATCGAACTGCATTCAAGGATTATGAGGTTATCTAAGAACCCAACCACTTAGAAAAATTTCATCCGAGGGCGAACGAATTTTAATTGAAATTACAAAATCCTTGTATGCAATTTTAGTCCGTCTGTATGGGGCATAGATTTATCACATTTATCTTAGTCGAGTTGTAGGACATGTGCTCCTAACCGATATTTATGACTAAAGCACAAGCAGAAGCATAATAGCGCGCACATAGAGTCGTGTTGTGAAACTGACTCTGGCTCTGACTATTGCTCTAACTTTATTTTATTACCATATCTTTGCTAACTCTCTGGTAGCTGTTGTTTATGTAACTTAAACTGGAACTGTAAATGTTATTGCAGCATTTGCACTTTATGGATTATGCAATAAATAATCAACACTCAATAGCCTATCCATTGCGGCTGCTGTGTTGTAATACCCTCCCCAATAGAATGGCCTGCCATAAAAATCTGGCTAATGGTTTTTGATTTTTTTGTTATTTAATTTTTTTTTTTCAGTAAGCTGCTAATACAGTAGTGTTTAAAAAATAATCTATTCAGCTTCCACACTTTTTGAAATTGTAACCAAAATTAAATCTAGCTTTAATTAAGTTTTTTGATGCAGACTTAATAAAGGCCAAGTGTATTAAAAGACATTTGAAAATGTTAAATTAAATAATATTGATAATTTGATTTAGACCTTATAAAGTGCTTGTGAGTTAAAAGATACACAAAATTTGTTATTAAAAATTAAGTATAAAATCAATATTATTAAATATTATACGTTTTATAAAATTTAAATTGTTCTACCAAAAATCTAATTATTTATAGGTTTTTTTTTTAATTTTGTACAAAAAAATTATTATTAAATATATTTACAGTTTTCAACTATGAGCACCTTGAAAGAACCAAAACACTGCCAAAACAAACCACTAACTATGCTGGTAAGCCAAACAAAAAAAGATAAAGATAAAAACCATACTTATGCAATATGCCAGCATTGTGGTTGTCATAATACTCAGTGCAATGTCTTACATTTAAATACATTAATACACAAACATAAACATACACCACGAAACATTGGCCCAGGTGCTGCTGCCGCAGATTGGCATGGTCAGTTTAAATGGGCAATTATTGATTCAATTGGGTGTTGCACGTAAAAATGTGCATTTGCTTTCGTCGGATAAATAAGGTTCTTTATTGTTGTTTTCATTGGATTAAGGGGGTCGGTTAGACAAAAAAAGGCCAGCAGACTTACATACTTACATAAAGTCGTAAGTGTGGTTCAATATGTGGTTTTTTATAACTGTTTCTATTTGGGCTTATTGAAATGATGTCAGAGCCAAAGCCAAAGCAGCAACTAGCCGGTCTACAGTTTTGGTAGCAACCAAGTGGAAAGTGAATGCGGGAAATATCGTCGACATGCGAGTTTTTCTTTCTTTCTTTCCTATCCCAAACACACACACACACAAACACACACACGCACCGACAAACACACCCATACAGCCAAACAATGTGTGCAAATGTAAGGATTGATCATTTTGTGCAGTCAGTGGGCCAACTTTTCAGCCAGTTGGTGGTTGCCAGTTCGGTTTTGGTACGATTCGGTTTGCTTCAGTGTCTCAGCGATCTTATATTACGACGCGTAATCGGACGGAAAATTGACGGAAAAGATTCGAAATATGTGTATGTGTGTGTGTGAACGTAAATTGTAAATTAATAACAAGCTTTTGTTTGTTTGATTTTTAATTGCAGTTTATGCGTTATGTGGCTAATTAGATAAGACAAACAATTTGTGCGGTATTGCAACATGTAATCATTGAAAAAAAATGAGATATTGATTAATGATCAATATCTTTTTAGTTTCCTAATTATCTCGCAGCAATAAACAAAACTAACTAATTTTTATAAAGCGATAAATTACTATTCTTTTATTTTACTCTATTCAATTTTAAAATTAAATTTAAATCAGTGTATTTTCGGATCACTCAAAACCTCAACAAATCTCAATAGCAATATCTCACAACATTTAAAAAAGTAAACGAAAATCGGTACTCACTTAACATAGGGTATATTTGCTGGTATGTGATATTTGGCGCCCAAATCAAAGTCCTTTTCCGAGCGTAAAAGAGGCGGCTTAATGCCCGAATACCTCTCACTAAAAAAAAACTCACTAAATGCTTAAAGTGATTCAACAAAGGAAAAAGCACGTTCATACCGCAAATTCCAGTAATGACAATTCATAATTCGCTTATTCACATTGCCACTGAAGACGTCGTAGCGCCAATTATCCAAAGACAAGGCGAAGGGAAGAAAAGCAACCTGTCAACCGGCAAATATTGACTATTCATGAATTTATAATTATGGAGTTATTCTTGCACTCACCTTATCAATAGCCATGGTAAATAGGTAATTGATATCATAACTGGATTCATCCAGCGATCTCTGAAGCAGTCCCAAGGTTTGCAAATGCTTTGGCGTAGATACAGATAAACCAATGGCATCTCCCACTGCTTGATGAAAAGCGGGATTGGCTCCGTTTCGAAAGACCTTGGGCAAATGGCGATACTGCAGAAAGTACTGAATATGTGCCATTTCATGATGCACGCTGATTAAACTACGTTGATTTATCTCCGTGCAGATCTTCACACGGAAATCGTGACGATTACAAAAGTCCCAGGCGGAGGGTTCGCAGAGTACGCGTCTATCCAACGGCTGTTCAAATACGGAACTACTATAGAAATCCGGTCCCACAGCGGACATGTTGATGGAAGTAAAGAACTCCTCGGCCAATTGGAACATGAGCAACGGAGTATATCCTTGCTCCACCATCCGTGGCGTCACATCAATGAGCTTACGACCCGGATAGGGTATAAGTATGTCTAACACATTGGACCACGACTGTCCGTACATGTTGCCCAATATGTGCGAGGGTATTGGCGCAATTCGATTAATGCGGTCCGGTCCATAATAATCCCTAAGCTTGCGCCGCACATATGAATGCAGACCTTCATAGAGTGGTCGTATCTGCTCCCAAACGTTATCCATATCTTGGCGAAAGTTTCCCGATTCGTATGCCAAATACCAGTACTCTCCGCCATTTGTTACATCTGCAAGTTTATAAATATTATTATTTAGAATCTTTAAATCCTTTTAAGATATAAACAAATTTTAATTACTACCGACAGACGCCGCATTTAAAGCATAACGAAGTTTTTTCGTGTCCCCTTTGGATTCGTTATATGGAAGTTTAACTGTAGTAAGTATTTGAAAATGTAACTTACTGTTAACAGCTGCCACATCCTGCATAACATCAATCAACTGTTCGTAGTTATCACGCATACCACGCCCCGCCTTGCGATGGTATTCCACCCAGGTATGCTGCAGCTCATCCCAATCTCTGCTCTTGGCCATAATGTCCTTCAGCTGGGGTATATAATGCAGATCACACTGAAAAGGCTGCTGGTATGCACAGATGCTGGCATCGTTGTAGAGGAAAAGCATTTCGTTAAGCAGCCGATTATACTGTTTGGGAAAGGAAACTTTGATAAGAGTTTAAGGATTTATAATTAGAAAACTTACCCTGTCCAAAATATCAATGGGCAACGCATTGGGTCCAGCTTCAGATTGCAGCATTAACTGTCTATAGAGTCGACGATCGAATATGAGATCTTTGTTAATGCGTTTCGACTGTTGGGCTGCTATACGCTGGTATTCCACATAGCGCTGTTGGCCGTTTAACTATAGGTTAAATATGGGAAAGTTTATTAGTTGTATTTCAACTATTTTAAAGAGGTAGTAGGACTTTAAATTAAGTTTTTAAATATGTTAAGCACACACGTGATTTTTCAATTTTGGAAAATCCGCACAACTAGGGATGAAAAATTCCTGGAAATTCTGTATGGAAATATTTTTTCGTTTAATTGGCTGCAATTTGGTTCAATCAAAAACCCAAAAGCCCCTAAGTAACGAATTTTTTCTATAGCGAAGTTTTTTCTTGTATGTTAAATGGAAGTTCGACTGTTATTATAATGTAAAAAAAAAACTATTTAAAACAAATTTTGCATTAAGTTTAGTTTAATAATAAAAATGAATTATTTTTTATATTTGATTTAAACTCGTATCATAAGTAAGTAAGCTTTGAATCTTGTTGCCATAAGCAAAGCTTCCCAAAGAACGTGGCACAAAACTCTCAGATTGCAACACTTTGACATTGGCATGTCGGCCTGAGAACTCCAAACGACCTTGAGAAAACGAATATGTTGTATATGTTGAGCGTGTATTTGTGTGCTGCAAATGTTGTGTCTATTTATCATGCCAAGAAAATTACCAAGCTGCAAATATGTCAAGCTAGATCTGATGACAATGCTCCTCACACACACGCATAGACACACACACGCAAACACACACACACAAAACAAACTAACTTTGAGAGAGAGATCGCGTGCCGCACCAGCTCAAGTCCGATTCCAATTACAATTGCAATTTCAAGGGTATAGCTAACCTAACTACTTACCGCTTCCGTCTGTGTGAAATCGTTTACGTTCGTCTCAAAATTCCATTGAGCTGCCACATTAGCGGTGCACTCGAGCGAACCCTTCTGATCGGTTTCGACAAGTAGATTACGCAACTTTTCCAGCTCCTGCTGATAGCGACGATCCTGTTGATATCGCTGCCGTTCCACATAGCCTTGATTCAGATTGAATCTATCCTGGTTGTATAGATAGGGATTTTCGAAACGATTTCGATTATTGTTCACATCCACGAATTCCACATTGGGATCTTTATTATAGATGGGATTTTCATCTGTAAAGGGTCGATTGTTAGGCAGATCATTAAAGCTGCCCTGGTTGCGATCAGTGCGTGATGAAGTGGGTCCATAGTTGTGATTCGCATAACGATTATCTTGTCCACGATCGCTATTCACATCCGCACTGAAGGGTGAATCACTGGCACGATCACTGAAATTAAATCGTGGTGTCGGATAGGCGTAACCCAATCGCATGCGTTCGTCATAGGTCTGACCGTACTGCAAATGAGATATCATTAGATGCTGCTTCAAAAGACAACACTCATCGACAACACACCCTGAAGTCATCCAATCCATCATCGCTACCGCTTCCCACTCCTCTACCACCCCCATCATCTGTATAGGGTGGTCCGTAACGCTGACTACGATCGCGATCAGCCCTTAACTGGGCTGGGGTGGTTGCCACATTGGGCGTGTAGCCATTGTAGGATATCTCTGGCTGTGGTGTGGGTAAATTGAGTTGGGGTTCAGCTTGTGCAAGACTCCATATGCTGGAGCATATGATAATCAAGCAATGCCACATAGTCGTTTGTATCATGCAACGAGATCTATATATTTAACACTCTCAAGGTCAACTCGCAACACTTGTTAAATCTTTCACAAGCAATTACACAATTTTAATTGCAGTTTTATGGCTTTAAATTTAACGTTGAAAAGACGAACTGAGAAGGTTTTTGTGAGTGTTTTTTAACTAGTCTCGCGAAGAATCTTATTGAAGTACAGGGTATTTACCAAGAAGATCACTGATTATCACGTGGAGAAACAGAATGTGTGTTAATGGAAAAGTTTGCTTTATAAAAACAGACAACAATGATTGAGATTGATTTGCATTTGGGAAAAAAAATTGATAAAGATATTTATGTTGGTTTTTAAAATCTTTTCTATTTTCCCAGGTCATGAACATTTACTTCATAGTTAAGTATAGATATTTACTTTGCAGAGAAATTCGGTGCGATAACTATTACTTTAGAAATTAGAATATTACTTAAGTAATTTCTATACAGAATTTTAGCTTCAAGCGCAGATCATGTCATAAGAACTTTTTTGGCACCCGTGCACCCACGTAACGTCACGTAACGCGTCTAAAACTCTACTGACTTAAGTGTAAGAATTTTTTTCGAAATTGTTTTTTCGTTTTTTTCGTTTGTGACTCAAAAATGAATTCAAATTTGAGCGTTGCTTCGCAGTTGCAGTCAACGTCGCTGTCGCAGTTGCAGTCGACGTAATGCCCGATGTTTCTGTATGTTGTGTGAGATAATCGCAAGTAGCACTGAGACAAACTGAGAGTTGACGTCGCTGTTAACGACAACAAAACCAGCAACAATCACAACAGCAACAAACATAAAAATTAGCGAAAAGCTTGGGAACAACAATAGGGCAAGTGCATGTGTGTGTCTGTGTGTGTGTGTGTATGTGTAAATGTTTAGCATGCATGTTTGCGATTATAGGGGAGGGTAAGGGCATAAATACTACAAAACTTACAGGTACGTTGACGAGCACTAATCAGTTAAGAAAAAGCTTTAACCGCATAATTACAACGACTGTGAGAAAGTTGCCAACAAGTTGTGAGTGATTTCTTAGGTAATAAAATGAATGAGTCGCCGGCAATGAGTGGGAGTTGCTTGAGTCAAAAATAAACTAACAAGTTTTTATTTATTTTCAGGCAATAAAACTTCTCGTTATTGTTTGCAAACTTGTTATGCGTAGTAAAATACAAATGCTTATCCCATTAAAAGCCACTCTTAAGCAACAAGCAAATGTAAGGAAAGTACCTTACTGCTAATAGTTATGCTAAAACTATGCTTAAATCTCCCAGCAGAAAAATCCTTATGTTAATTGCAAGCAATCAATAACTGTCCTAAGAAGCATAACGTAACGTAAACAAAGCGCGCAGTCCAACGTAAAATAAGCATTAAATCAATTGTTTACTATTAATTTTAACTTAGCGGTCGCTGCTGCTGTTGGCGTCGCTGCTGCAGCGCATGCGTTTAATTGCGATGCAAAACATTCGCGCAGCAGTCGAATGCGGAATGTTTGTTAGTGTCACTCTTGACCTAGCCGCATGTGAAAAAGTGTTTTGACTCATGCAAAAGCTTTTGTGGGTGTTATTGGTGTTATTAATGAATGCAATGCGAACGGAGATCGCTAGAAAAAATTATCAGCGAAGAGAGTATTCGCCACAAGGTGCTAACTGGATGAGGCGCATGAGTAACTGACTTTCCAGACTGATTGATGCTTTGATTGCACACCGCTGGCATATTAAATTTAGGTAATGCCGTTGATATGTCTACGATTCATGGTGTAATTAGTTCGGGATTGGCTTTTTGGTCTCCGCCTCGAAAATGAGCTCATAAAAATAAATGCGGCTTGCACCTGGAACAGCACAGCTGATTTAATTATTTACTTTATGTGCTCTGAAAGTCAAGGTTAAGTACTTTAGTTACTTGAAATACTTATAGGTTCTAGAAGTTTGTGGACAAACCACAGCAAGCGTGGGAAAGTAATAAACATTAGGTGTCAGCTACTAATTGATCTATGCATATGTATGAATAATCCGTAAGGCAGCCATTTATATCTACAACGGATTTACTTTATTCTTATTAAGTGTTTGCCACAACCTCAAAGTCATCATAATGTATTGCATTTAAGTTATAGTCTCACGTTGATGAACTTTTTGTTTTAGCTGTTGTAGCATTTTAGATATTTTTTCCGGCTCTCTTAGTTTGTTTCAGCACTAAACGTTCGCCTAATGCACAAATTAATTACAGTCTTATAACTTTTTCTGATACCGAATGTCAGCAAATTTGATAGGAAAATAGCTAGTCGCATTCCCCAAAGATCTGTATCAAAAACTTGGTTGCCACGACCACCCAGGCCGCCCGCCTCATATCTCTCACAGTTTTTTTAATTATTGCTACCAAATTTTGTGGCAAAATGTCCTTTAAAATCCTAAATTAAAAGTTTGACTGCAACGACCACCCATGCCATCGCAGCTATTAAAATCAGAAATGTCTTTACCTTCCGCAGCTTTTGACCAAGTCTGGGGAACAACATCTGCATCAGACAATTTTGAAACATACTATGAGGGAAATATTAAAGTTTATTTTTACCATCTTTACGGAAAGTTTTCAAAATTTTCTTTTGTAAAAACCTTATCCTGGCAATTACAAAGAACTAAGAAAAAGTTACATCGGCAAAGACGTGTTCAGTTGATATATAACCATACATTTTTCGCACCATATATAAATGTATATATACATTTAACCAATTGTATTTCAACAGAGGTAAGGTAAATTCAAGCTTTTTTAGGATCTGTAATATTTATTTATTTAATAAATCATAACAACCCCCAATCTAATTTTAATTATTCAAAATTTTCAAAATTTTAAAATTAATAAATTACTCAACATATACTACAAAAAAATCTACCTACTTTTGACAAGTTAAACATGCATCAACAATTTTAACAACTATAAATATCAACTATTTCCTACCAACTTTACCGCTTGAAATTTCAAATTTTCTTTTGTAAATCTTGGCACCAAATTAAAATTATATCAAATCGGCAAAAGAAACATTAATCAAAGACGTGTTCAGTTGATATATAACCATACATTTTACACCATATATAAATGTATATATACATTTAACCAATTGTATTTCAACAGAGGTAAGGTAAATTCAAGCTTTTTTTAGGATCTGTAATATTTATTTATTTAATAAATTACATCTAGAATATAATACTTAATACTAGTTTTAGGAGTATTGGCTGCTGGGGCCTTCGACTCATATTCTGTAATAAAAAAGTCGAAATGTACGAGTTAAATCATGGCAAAATCATAGGCACATTCCATGTTTGACCCGCCTTACAATTTACAGCATACTTTTCAAGCCCAGAAATCCTATGATTTATCTACTGCATACTTTCGGGCATACCCCGATTCTATAGCCAACCAACTTCCAAGCCATGCACACGATTTTTCTGCGTCACCCAATCCTGAAGAGGTCGAACATAAGTCAAAAGTCTATCCAGGCTTAGTTCTTCTATGCCCATCAGCTGCTGCAGCAAATCTTAATTGTGCAGCGATGAGCCCAAAGACATGATGCGACGTAGACCTGCTCCAATCCTAGGCTGATAAGAAAGATCACACAAATCCAGAGGCTTATTCTCAGAGCTTTCAACAAACTGACCTGTGATGTTGCAGAAGTGTTTATAAAGCTGAAACTGTAGCACGATGGTAAAGAATTAGCTGTGGAAAAATTTTTTTCGGTTAAAATAAACGGTTTGGTCATAGTTTCTATCTTAAATTTATTACGCATTAAACATTATGAGCGATATGTGCTTGAATTCGGAACTTTTAATACTAGCCCGAAATCAGTCCATAACATTGGTTAAACCAAGAACTGTATGTAGCATACTATGGGAAACTGTTAGCAAACTTTATGCTGGGTGGACGGCAGCGGGGAGAGTGAGCGCTTATCTTATACTGCTGCCAAACAGATTATAAATATAATTCAAATTCATTTTTTTAATCGTACCGAACATCGTATGCATTAAAGTTCAATGTTAATCGAACAAACTTCGGCTCAGCTTCGGGGTGGTATATGCGTTCTTGTTTTAATGAACTTTGTCCTTAATTTGTTACGAATGGAACAAATGCGTTCTATTCGTACCGAATTAGAAACATTTATAGTCCTTGATTTTCTGTGTGTGGGCAATTAGAAATAATGCTACCTCGTATATTGATCATCCACCTCTATTAGAAGCTTTGCAGGTACATCGAACTGATCGTTGCTGCGTCTGAATGGTGCACTGGCTCCTGCAAACATCTCCGTTGCCCGCCAATAGGCTTCTTTATCATCCGCTTTGATGTGTCCGCTAAGAACCTCTACCCGATATCGATCCAGCACATAGAAGACAGGTAGCAAACAGATCACACGCAAACCCTGCAGATACAGCCGATTGAGTCGAGCAGGCAAACCCAACCAATCTGCACCCTGTACTAATCTGAGCTTGCGCATGTATCGAGGAGAGGCGCCAGACAGAGCAAAACATATGCCCAATGCATCTATAAAATTGGGAAAGGGTTTATTCCGCAGCAGCGTTGGCTGTGCCAAAGCAGCTCGAAAATAATGCAGCTAAAATTGTGCCTCAAAAAAGCTAAAGAAACGCCCCACATCATTCATCGGGCAATAGCTTAAGTTTGAGCATTGGACCAAATCGAACTTACAAAAACATGGATTAGACATAATCATTCAAGTGTTATTTTTTTCGATGCAGTGCCTCGGTTATGTTCGGTAAACTCAACTCCGGCGAGGGTATATCCACGAAGAAATCGGCTCTTGCGCTCCTGAAAGCATTGCCCAGAAAAACCTCTGCTAAATGTTGAGGATAGGATCGTCTAAAAGGCACTTTCTGCTCTCCACACATTTTTCTCAATGATTTTCTCACATGTGCATGGAATTGTACAAAAAGTGGCTGGAAAGAGGACATCAATTTATTAAGCGTCTCATTGATTGCTCTCCACTCTACTCCAGATGGCGAAACCAATAATCTTCCAGTTGCTTGGATCCATTCAGTTTGGCTGTCTTTTTGTATAGCTCCATAAAATGGACAAGTTGATGACGTGTGGCAAGACCCGTGCAACGCCGCCACTCAAACCAATAGTATTCAATCTCCTCCACATTACGACTATGTTTCACCACATCCTGCACATTGGGAATAAGTTTAAGGGTGCAATTCATTGGTTTCTTGTAGGCGCAGAGATTAACATTTCGATAACTTTCACTCATATTGGCTAGCTCATCAACACATCATGGGGAAGTGTCTCGTAGCCCAATTGAGGTATTTTATGCAGTTGTCTTTGCTGCAGTATATCGCCTACTTGCAACCTCTTCAATTTGGCAACCCAGCTGCTTATGCTTCCTAAATAGTTTATCAGTTTCATATTTGCAAACTCAGCTTGCAACAATCCTATTAAATCATTGGGTCCATGTAACTCATTCTGCAATAAAGCTAACTGCTCTAGATCGTATATAGTCGATAACTGCTGATTCACATCACTTAAAAATGCAGCCAAGCTCGAGTCAGTCTATGTTGGATAAGCTTGTAATAAGGCAAGCAAAGCTATATAGAAAGTTTATATAGTAAAAAATGGCATTATTCCTAATTGATAAACGGCTTAAAAAATTCTCTTATCAAATTTAAAAGTATTGCTTATAAATGAGGTTTAGGTTGATAAATAAGTTTAAAAGAGAGTAATTCTTTGCTTAGTCTTTATGTAATTCCATACATTAATTAACTTTTCGGCTTATAGAAAAGCTTTTCTTCAAAATATTTTTTTTTTTATTTATTTAATTGTTTCGAAGAATAAAATTCTAAAGTGGAAAGATGTATATAGAGAAACTGAGACCCTCACGCTTTCTTCAGACTTTAAATGTTCCATTTGGTTGCTTTAACAACTTTTTAGGTAGCAATAAATTTCCCTACACACAACTTAAAATCATAAATTTTTCCTTTATTTTATTTTCAAGCCATTCACCATTAGCAGTCTCAATTCACAACTCTTCGGCAGCGCTCACTATTAAATCTCACACAACTTCTAATTTACTTACAATGATTAAGACGCATTTGATCATTATTTCAAATATTCCTTTAATTCTTTTCACTTTCTTATAAGCTTCAACCAAATATTCGAAACATGTAAAAAAAAACACATTGAGGATCTAGGAGAATATTTTGTTCTGTACTGACGCAGCTATTAAAGTCATCTGGCTCGGGGGCCAACATACCATGGCCAACCATAGTCAACAAATGGAAACATTGACCAGAATTTGTTATTATAATGCGCTCCACTTCAAACAGTTAGAAAAAATAAACAACAATTTTTGATTTTCAAATGGCTTTTAATACTGCACATTATTATTGAACTTCTATTCATCAAATCACTTTAGAAATAACTGGACCAGACACTTTAAATTAGAACGACACGCATTCTGTAAAACAAAAAAGGAAAAAATTTAAGACTTGCTTGTGTTGTTTAATAATGTATTGAGAGCTTACTATCAGACGCTGTCCAGCCAATGTGCACTTTGTTCTTAATATTCTCTGCCTCGAGCCAGACGCGTAGGGGCTCAAAGTATTCGGCTATTGCCTTGCCTGTCATAACGCGCTCACCATTGAATGCCTCCAATACATCGGGCCAGGGCTTAGAGGCGCCGAGAGAGAGCATGTTGCTGTATGGAGAAATTTTAGGTTAAAGAATGTACTAAAGGGTAGTCTTGCTAATTATACTCACTGGAAAGCGTCACCAGCAGCTGCACTACCATAGATATCGCAGTTATCCAAAGGCGATTCGGGATTCTTGGGATCATACTGACCAGCCTTGATGCAGGCAGACTTGTAGAATTGGAATTGAATGATAAACGAAACCAGATACCTGTGATAAAAAAAAACGTAATAAACATTTAAATAACAAAACTTCCAAAAGATTTAGAGCAATAACTTTAACAATTTATAAAATTAACAGCAATTTTAACTTTTTTATGAAATTTTATGACATCTAGAAAGTTACTTTTCATATTTAAATCAAATTTATTATCACATAAGTACCAAAAAATTATTATTGTCGATTAAACTGCTATTAATACAACAAATTTCATTTGAATACAACTGATTCAAAGGTAGTAAAAAGTACGTTTTATACCCTTAAATTCCTAACTCTAGAATAATCACTCACCTCGCATATTCCACATCCGCGGATACGTGATACTTGGCAGGGGCATCAAAGTCCTTCTCGGTGCGCACACATGGTGGCTCAATACCAGAGTACTCCTCACGCAGCCTCCAGAATGCACAATTCCAGTTGGCCTTGTCCACCTCGCCGCGGAACAGAGACCAACGATACTTGTCCATGGTGAAAGCAAACGGCAAGAAGACAATCTTATCCAACGCCGTCAGGAAGAGCTGATTAATGCGCGCCTCCTCATCGAGCACAAAGTTCTTAAGCAGACCGATCTTCTCTAAATGCTTGGGTGTTGACACGGACAGAGAAAGGACATCTCCGACAGCTTCATGAAAACCAGGATTAGCACCAGTGCGATAAACAAATGGTAAATGCTGGTATTGCAAGTAGTATTGGATATGTCCTAGCTCATGGTGCACAACGAAGAACTGAGACTGGGTCACTGTGGTGCACTGCTTTATGCGAACATCGTCCTGTAGATAAAAGTCCCAAGCGCTGGCATGACAAATCAAGTCGCGACCATCTGTTGGCTTTTCAATGATCGATTTCCTCCAGAAGTTCCTAAAAGAGTGAAACGCAAAATGAAGTTTCCACTTGACAATGGACCTTCTTTACTCCTTACTGTGGCAACTTGGTCAGATTCATGGAGGTAAAGAAGTCATCGCCCATCTGGAACATCTTCAATGGAGTATATCCCTGCTTGACCATCTCTGGGGTGACATCCACCAGCGGTTTGTCTGGGAAGGGTGTCACAAGATCCGCAATATTGGACCACTTTTGTGCCCACATATTGCCCAGCAGGTGCATGGGCAGTGGACCCTTTTCGGTCACAATCTTATCGCCATAGTGTTGTCTCAAACGGTAGCGCACATAGCCATGGATTTGCTCATACAGCGGACGAATTTCAGCAAAGATGTCCTCCAGCTGCTTCTCAAAAGTTTCATCCTCATACTCATCCAGCCAGAGCTCCGCTCCAGATGTGAAGTCTGTTATGGATTAGATGAAATCGTTTATTAACACATGCAAATCAAAGAGTTTGAATAAAGTTGTCATAACAATAAGATTACAGTGAATATATACTGCAGAAATTTAGTTAAGATTAAGTTCAATACTGATAATATTATTACTTACTATTCAGTTTAGCTGCCTTGGTATTCAGCTCAACGTAACGTTCGAATTGAGGTCGAACCGCTGTGCCGGCCTTTTCATAAAACTGTAGCCAATAATATTTCAACTCCTCGTGATCACGACTTTTGGTAATGACCTCCTCTATTTCCGGCTCGAGTGCTAGATCACATTTGGTGTTATTCTTGTAGTCGCATACCTTTACCTTAGCATAGTTCGATTCCATGGCGGACACCGTCTCCAGGAACTCGGCATAGTCGGCCTCGGACAAAGCGGCATAGCCAAGTTTGGTAAGAGCCTTAAACTGACGCTTCAGGTCCTCGTTTTGATAGCTACGCCAATTGAATCGCTGTGTTTCAACAGAGACCTCCTTGAGGAACTTGGCCAACTCAGCAGACACCTCGTTCTTTGTTTTCTCAGTCTCATCGTTTATATTGGAAGCATAGGCCCAGGAGGCTTCTCTTTCGAGATTGGTGCGTCTGGCCTGCTCCTTATTTAGAATCTCCAAATACTCCCTAGCCTGTACTTCTTCTTTGATCGTGGCTTGCGTTATCTGTAAGGGGATTTTTCATTTTCATAAGTGATCTTGAATAGTGAAGTGCTGTGAAACGTACCGCTAAAGTAGCCCATAACAGAGCCACCAAAAGAAGCTTCATAGTTCCAAAGTTCTCAGCTGAAAGTAGAAAGTATAATTTTTAGAATTTAGATCGAGTCAGTTAATTTACTAAATTAAATTGAGCGAACCCACACAGCTAACGCTGATCTTGAGTCTTTAACCTGTCTCAGCTTAACTGGTTAAGATGACCCTGACCCTGGTCAGCCTATATACATACATAACACCGTTAACAAATTGATCTTCAATTACTTAACTATAACCGATCTTAACAATATCTATAGCTTTGATTAATCTATTGACTTCTTTTTCACTAATTGAATACTGCATTTATTTCAGAGCTATACAACAAAATTATTGATTGATAAGCATATAGTACGTAGTTCCAAGAATAGTTTAGTTTAAAGGGCGATAAGATTTGCTCAGTGATATATGTATATAGAAAACATATATGTATGTGTACCCGAGGTTTCAAAAATACTTGGTTTTGTATGGGTTTTTGTGCATATTCTGAGAAACTTTGTAAATTTGTTTATGCTCATAACAGAGTATTCTTATTTATTGTTATTCAACAAAATGTAATTGTTGACTTTAATAGCAAACTTTTAAAACATGGCTACATTTATTTCTAAGCTTTAAGGCACAAAGCCTTAAATCAGGAAAACTAATTATGATAGGTACATAAATTAACTATTGTCAAGAACTTGGGAATTGTATTCTAGAATTCTGGAAAATTACAAAAATTGCTTTTAAAGTATGTAGGTGAACAATAAATATTGGTTAGGTGGATTACTCATGTATAGCTATAAAGATTGAATAAATAAGTGCTGATAAGCTGATAAGACTTAATTTTTGGTCAGCTAGAAATCTTTTGGCGTATGCTTTAAATATAGATTGTATTAGCCACGAGCAGAATGATTTGTAATTCTATTGAGATATTTTATGAAAGTACAGATAAGACTTGTAGTCGGATTATGTTAGAAAGTGAAAACATAGTTTTTAATTGAATCCAAAAAAAGTGGTTTCAAGTATTATGAACAGAATATACACGTCCACATTGTTAATATTAATGTATTAATGTGTGGAACATATGCGAACCAGCAAAGCGCATTCAATTAAAAAATATAACGATTAAATTAACTGTTCAATTAAAATCTCTAATTAATTTATTTAAACAAGTGGAAACGTTGCAGTCGGATGCAAAACAAATTTGGTTTGTAAATGGTGGGGAAAGGGGGGTGGAATGGGTGGGTGTGGCTCCAAATGCAGTGTTTTGGGGGTCGTTGCCAGCTATCTTCCTACCAAATTTGGTGGCTCTAGCTCGACAACTCTGGAAGATACACGCAATCCCGTTTTTGACGAACCGTTGGAGCGGATGGGGGCGGCTAGGGCAGTATTGGTGGGCGTGGCATCCAAACTTTTGATGCAGTTTTTGGGGGGTCATCATCACCTATCTTGGCACCGAATTTGGTGGCTATAGCTTAAAAAATGTGGGAGATATAGGCTTTTTTGACTTTAACATGCGGGGGAGCTGGGGGCGGAATGCGTGGGCGTGGCTCCAAAATTTTTTTGGCGTGTTGCTAGTTGCTATCTGCTTACCAAATTTGTTAGTTCTTGCTGTTAGGATATGCGAAATATGTGGATTTATCGGTTTTGAGACTTTAATTTATTATCCCATAGATAAAGAGAATTGGAAAGTTTTAAGTCTCTAGCTTGAAAGGTGTAGAAAAAAGTTGCGAACATACAGACGGACATACGGACGGACGGACGGACGGACGGACGGACGGACGGACGGACACCATGACGGACATTGCACAAAACCAATATACTCTTTACCTTCGGTAACGAGAATAAAGAATTCAGGTTTCCCAAATAGAATATGTATAACAAAAACTTACGCATAAATAATTTGCCGATTAGAAGGCCGATTCGACGGAAACGATCTTGAGCGCCTCACACACGAATTGAAACTGAAAATGTTTGAATGTCAGAGAATCGATTTTATAGAGGTTCTCAGCGTAAGCGTCGGCGTCAGCTAAAAGATATACTACTTTCGCAAAATCGATGAAAGGTGATAACTTCTTAACAATTAATATATTTTTAGACACAAGTTTTTTCTGTTTGGTCATTTCGATTGCAAACGCTTCTAAATTTCTTAATTCTTTCCAGGACCACAAATAAACAACAAATTTTTAATTTAACTGCAGCAAAACACATCGACTGTGCTGTTTAAAACATTCAAATAGCAAGACAAAATATTAAAAATTATTTTAATATAAAAATCGCGCCCAAAACGATCGGTATACAGCAGCGCTGCGTACTCATATCGATAATTTACTACCGAGCTAATCGAATGGTTGAACGATTAAAATTTTAACTTTCTGACTGCATGACATAAGCCAACTTTGAATAAAAACAACTGACTTCCTGTTTGGTTGAATGTGTCAAATATTTTAATCGATAAACTCAAAAATATTTATTTGTATTTATTTAATTGTACTGGAGTATTAAATTCTTAAGTGCGAAATGCCTTCACGCTTTCTTCAGAATATAAATGTTCCATTTAGTTGCCTTAACAACTTTTTAGATAGTTGAATTTCCCTATACACAATTTGAAATCATATATTTTTCCTTTATTTTATTTTCAAGTATAACCACTAGCGTTAAAGTTTTATCTCAATTCATAACTTTTTGGCAGCGCTCACTATTAAATCTCACGCAACTTCTAATTTACTTACAAAGATTAAAACACTTAACGTTAACATTGGAATGTATGCTAGTAACGCTATTTTTATAACAAAATCTGCGTAACACTTTTCGTGCATGCATCACGTCAAAAAATAAGCAACGAGTTTTGATATTCAAATGGCTTTTAATACTGCACATTATTATCGATGTACAAAAATCTATCAAGACTATTGACGAACTTCTATTCAGCAAATCACTTTAGAAATAACTGGATCAGACACTTTAAATTAGGACGACACGCATTCTGTAAAACAAAAAAGGAAAAAATTTAAGACTTGCTTGTGTTGTTTAATAATGTATTGAGAGCTTACTATCAGACGCTGTCCAGCCAATGTGCACTTTGTTCTTAATATTCTCTGCCTCGAGCCAGACGCGTAGGGGCTCAAAGTATTCGGCTATGGCCTTGCCTGTCATAACGCGCTCACCATTGAATGCCTCCAATACATCGGGCCAGGGCTTAGAGGCGCCGAGAGAGAGCATGTTGCTGTATGGAGAAATTTTAGGTTAAAGAATGTACTAAAGGGTTTTTTTTTTAAAAAAAAAAATAGTCTTGCTAATTATACTCACTGGAAAGCGGCACCAGCAGCTGCACTACCATAGATATCGCAGTTATCCAAAGGCGATTCGGGATTCTTGGGATCATACTGACCAGCCTTGATGCAGGCAGACTTGTAGAATTGGAATTGAATGATAAACGAAACCAGATACCTGTGAAAAAAAAACGTAATAAACATTTAAATAACAAAACTTCCAAAAGATTTAGAACAATAACTTTAACAATTTATAAAATTAACAGCAATTTTAACTTTGGTATTAAATTTTATGACATCTAGAAAGTTACTTTTCATATTCAAATCAAATTTATTATCACATAAGTACCAAAAAATTATTATTGTCGATTAAACTGCTATTAATACAACAAATTTCATTTGAATACAACTGATTCAAAGGTAGTAAAACGTACGTTTTATACCCTTAAATTCCTAACTCTAGAATAATCACTCACCTCGCATACTCCACATCCGCGGATACGTGATACTTGGCAGGGGCATCAAAGTCCTTCTCGGTGCGCACACATGGTGGCTCAATACCAGAGTACTCCTCACGCAGCCTCCAGAATGCACAATTCCAGTTGGCCTTGTCCACCTCGCCGCGGAACAGAGACCAACGATACTTGTCCATGGTGAAAGCAAACGGCAAGAAGACAATCTTATCCAACGCCGTCAGGAAGAGCTGATTAATGCGCGCCTCCTCATCGAGCACAAAGTTCTTAAGCAGACCGATCTTCTCTAAATGCTTGGGTGTTGACACGGACAGAGAAAGGACATCTCCGACAGCTTCATGGAAACCAGGATTGGCACCAGTGCGATAAACAAATGGTAAATGCTGGTATTGCAGGAAATATTGGATATGTCCTAGCTCATGGTGCACAACGAAGAACTGAGACTGGGTCACTGTGGTGCACTGCTTTATGCGAACATCGTCCTGTAGATAAAAGTCCCAAGCGCTGGCATGACAAATCAAGTCGCGACCATCTGTTGGCTTTTCAATGATCGATTTCCTCCAGAAGTTCCTAAAAGAGTGAAACGCAAAATGAAGTTTCCACTTGACAATGGACCTTCTTTACTCCTTACTGTGGCAACTTGGTCAGATTCATGGAGGTAAAGAAGTCATCGCCCATCTGGAACATCTTCAATGGAGTATATCCCTGCTTGACCATCTCTGGGGTGACATCCACCAGCGGTTTGTCTGGGAAGGGTGTCACAAGATCCGCAATATCGGACCACTGTTGTGCCCACATATTGCCCAGCAGGTGCATGGGCAGTGGACCCTTTTCGGTCACAATCTTATCGCCATAGTGTTGTCTCAAACGATAGCGCACATAGCCATGGATTTGCTCATACAGCGGACGAATTTCAGCAAAGATGTCCTCCAGCTGCTTCTCAAAAGTTTCATCCTCATACTCATCCAGCCAGAGCTCCGCTCCAGATGTGAAGTCTGTTATGGATTAGATGAAATCGTTGATTAACACATGCAAATCAAAGAGTTTGAATAAAGTTGTCATAACAATAAGATTACAGTGAATATATACCTCAGAAATTTAGTTAAGATTAAGTTCAATACTGATAATATTATTACTTACTATTCAGTTTAGCTGCCTTGGTATTCAGCTCAACGTAACGTTCGAATTGAGGTCGAACCGCTGTGCCGGCCTTTTCATAAAACTGTAGCCAATAATATTTCAACTCCTCGTGATCACGACTTTTGGTAATGACCTCCTCTATTTCCGGCTCGAGTGCTAGATCACATTTGGTGTTATTCTTGTAGTCGCATACCTTAACCTTAGCATAGTTCGATTCCATGGCGGACACCGTCTCCAGGAACTCGGCATAGTCGGCCTCGGACAAAGCGGCATAGCCAAGTTTGGTAAGAGCCTTAAACTGACGCTTCAGGTCCTCGTTTTGATAGCTACGCCAATTGAATCGCTGTGTTTCAACAGAGACCTCCTTGAGGAACTTGGCCAACTCAGCAGATACCTCGTTCTTTGTTTTCTCAGTCTCATCGTTTATATTGGAGGCATAGGCCCAGGAAGCTTCTGTGTCGAGATTGGTGCGTCTGGCCTGCTCCTTATTTAAATTCTCCAAATACTCCCTAGCCTGTATTTCTTCCTTGATCGCGGCTTGCGTTATCTGCAAGGGGACTTTTTATTTTAAAAAGTGTTGTGGAGTAGTGTAGTGTTGTGATACGTACCGCTAAAGTAGCCCATAACAGGGCCACCAAAAAAAGCTTCATAGTTCCAAAGCTCTCTGCCGAAAAAAGAAGAATATTTTTTAGAATTTAGACCGAGTCTGAGACTAAATCAAATTGAGGGAACCCACACAGCTGACGCTGATCTCGAGTCTTTAACCTGTCTCAAGTTAACTGATTAAAATGACCCTGACCCTGGTCAGTCTGTATTCATTCGTAACACCGTTTATATTAAACATTAAACTGGAAAACGGCGACACCGGGGCTGGTATTTTTGGACCAAGGTTCAACAAGTCCATAGCCATGGGAAAGTCTCCAACCATTTTCCAAGCAGAGATATACGCTATAGAAATCTGTGCTCGTGAATGCCTTCGCAGGAAAATGCAAGGTGCACGGATTTACATCTTCTCTGACAGTCAGGCGGCGCTCATAGCGCTAAGATCATTCACGATCTCCTCCAGACTTGTAGAGAACTGTTTCCAGCAGCTGAACGCCCTTGCCTCAAAAAACATCTTAACGATGGGCTGGGTGCCGGGGCATGAAGGCCCCATAGGAAACGAGGTAGCAGACTCCCTAGCAAAACGCGGGGCGATGTCACCACTAATCGGCCCTGAACCGTTCTGTGGACTCTCGAAAGGACACAAAAGAGAACTGGTCAGGAAATGGGAGGAAAAGGAAATAAGTCGCCACTGGACCGACAGTGCAGGGCTGAGACAAGCCAAACAATTTCTCGTCCCCCAGATGACGCGATCAAAACGCATCATCAATCTAAAAAAGAACGAAATTTGTATGGGTTTTTTGTGCATATTCTGAGATGAAAACTAATAAACTTTGTAAATTTGTTTATGCTTATAACAGGGTGCTCTAATTTATGGTTGGCTTTATAGAACAAAGTCTTAAATCAAGAATACTAATGAACACAGATACATAAATTAAATGTTGTCAAAAAAGTTAGAGTCTACGTTTGTTTAAATTTTTTTCAAGAAATGTAAAATAAAGTTAAAGAAAGGTTATATAACCTCCAACCAATCTTTCCAATCGGTCAACAGAGTGTTCTGGAAAATTACAAATGTTTACACATTACTTGATGAGTAGATAAGTACTTTTCAAGTAGGTATTTGAACTTTAAATTTTGGTTTGGTGGAATACTAATGTATAGCTAT
This sequence comes from Scaptomyza montana, assembly GCA_018904305.1. Classification (NCBI taxonomy): domain Eukaryota; kingdom Metazoa; phylum Arthropoda; class Insecta; order Diptera; family Drosophilidae; genus Scaptomyza; species Scaptomyza montana. The sequence continues at coordinate 2,849,730 of JAEIGR010000011.1, read as the reverse complement.
AAAGATTAAATAAATAAGTGCTGATAAGCTGATAAAACTTCGCTTTTTGTCTGCTAGAAATATTTTAATTTTGAGCCACGCGCTGAATGATTTGTAATTCTATTGAGATGATTTCAGTACAGATAAGACTTGTAGTCGGATTATTTTAGAAAGGGAAAACATAGTTATACTCGATACCGAAGGTAAAAAGTATATTGGTTTTGTGCAATGTCCGTCATGGTGTCTGTCCGTCTGTCCGTCTGTCCGTCCGTATGTATGAACAGTTTTCCAATATAGAGACTGAAACTTTCCACATTCTTTATCTATGGGATAGTAAATTAAAGTGTCAAGATGGGGTTCTACGATAACTGGGGGGCTGGCAAATCGATAAATTGATAACCCAAAACCGATAAATCCACATATTTCGCACACTTTACAGCTAGAAGTACCAAATTTGAAAAAAAAGCAATATTAGCAAAAAAAAAAATCAAAAATTTTGGAGCCACGCCCCCTCCCCCGCATTTTAAAGTCAAAAAGACTATATCTCCCACATTTTTGAGCTACTAATCTGTGCCAAAAGTGATCCCCAAAAAATTTATTTAAAATTTTGGAAACCCCCCCCCCCAAATACCCCCTAGCCCCCCCCATCCACCCCAACGCTTCGTCAAAAACGGGAATGCGTGTATCTTCCAGAGTTGTGGAGCTAGACCTCCAAATTTGGGGAAAATAGCTGCTTAACGACCCCAAAAACTGCATCAAAGTTTTGGAGCCACGCCCCCCCCCCATTTTATTCTCCCCCTTCTCCAATTTTTGAATTTGAGTCACCAAATTTGGTAAAAGATAGCAATTGACATTCCACATAGATCTTCATCAAAAATTTGGATGACTCGCCCCCTACCCCCCCCTTTTCCCACTTTTTACAAACTTCGAGCTAGATTCACCAAATTTGGTGTGTAGATTACAATTGACATTCCACATAGATCTGCATCAAAAATTTGGATGCCTCGCCCACCCATACCGCCCCCAGCCCCCTTTCCCCACTTTTTACAAACTTCGAGCTTAAGTCACCAAATTTGGTATGTAGATAGCAATTGACATTCCACATAGATCCCATCAAAAATTTGGATGCCTCGCCCACCTATACCGCCCCCAGCCCCCTTTCCCCACTTTTTACAAACTTCGAGCTAGAGTCACCAAATTTGGTATGAAGATAGCAATTGACATTTAACAAAGATCTGCAACAAAATTTTGATGCCACGCCCACCCATACCGCCCGTGGCATCCCCATCTGCATCGGAAAATTTTAAAAGGAGCGTACACCCCTGCCGCATCCGTACCCCTTTGCAATCAGGCCTCTTTTTATCGGTTTTAATACTGGTATCGAGTATGCCGCAGTCGGTTGCGTCCGACTGCAACGTTTCCACTTGTTTTTAATTGAATCCAAAAAAAAAGTGGTTTCAAGTATTATGAACAGAATATACACGTCCACATTGTTAATATTAATGTATTAATGTGTGGAACATATGCGAACCAGCAAAGCGCATTCAATTAAAAAATATAACGATTAAATTAACTGTTCAATTAAAATCTCTAATTAATTTATTTTAAAAAATTCAGGTTTCCCAAATAGAATATGTATAACAAAAACTTACGCATAAATAATTTGCCGATTAGAAGGCCGATTCAACCGAAACGATCTTGAGCGTGCCTCACACACGAATTGAAACTGAAAATGTTTGAATGTCAGAGAATCGATTTTATAGAGGTTCTCAGCGACAGCGTCGGCGACAGCTGAAACTTTTTTTTTTTTTAAAAAAATTAAATTTTTTTTCCCCTTTAAAAAGACGTGAGCAGCGCCTAATCGTTGCTCCGCTTTGACGCAATCGCAGAGAGTCGGCCCAAATGTCAGATAAATTAATAAATCTGATCAATATTTATTGCCGAAGCGCACAGAGTTAAGCCACTGAGGCTTAAATCGCCTACCTGAGCCGGAGCTTAACAATCATCTGCATGCTCATTATTATGCTTGACACACTTCTTCGTAAATCGATGAAAGGTGATAACTCTTAACAACAAATATATATTTAGGCTCATATTTTATCTGTTTGGTCATTTCGATTGCAAACGCTTCTAAATTATCAAAGTATTGCCGGGACCATAAATAAACAGCACGTTTATTTATTTTATTACAGCAAATCACATCGGTTGTGCTATTTATAACATTCAAAGTAGCAACACATACGCTTAATGTAGGTTTTGTTAAATTATTGACTCAAATATAATTTATCAAAATATGGAACATTAAACAAACTTAAAAATCCCGCTTACAACAATCGGTATACAGCAGCGCTGCGTACACATATCGATAATTTATTATCGGGGTAATCGAATGATTAAATGATTAAAATTGTTACGTTCTGACTGCATGACATAGGCCAACTATGTATAATAACAGCTGACAGATCCTTTTTGGTTGATGTGTCTAATATTTTAATCGGTAAATTCCATAGTATGCGTTGACTTAAGTGAAACTCAATAACACAATTAATACTGAAAAATGCAAGCAACATTATCACTCGGGACTGCTGTGAACTAGTTTGTGAACGTTGTCGCTCCGCATGACTTGGAGTGTCTGAACGTTTCAGCTACATTCATTGTTAACAAAGAAGAGAAAAGCAACGCAAAACGTGAACAGCTCAAAGTTATTAAAAGAATATATATCTGATAAAGGTAACCAAATAAACGCATTTCATTCAATAACATGTATGAAATGTATTGTATATAAAAAATAAAGCTGTGCGTTGAAGTGCAATAATAGATTTCGCAAACTATGTAAAAAAAATAAAAAGAGAGTCGCTGGTCATAGAAAATGACAGAGCAGCGCAGCAGCAGCAACCAGTCGCAATTAAATTGATTATTCAATACGCAAAACATATACATACTTACTATATACATATATGAGTGGATGTGTTTGTATTACTTGTATGTGTCAGCAGTTTTAGCAACAATAACATAATAAAAATGAAACGGCCAATTTAAGTGGAAACAAAATTCGTCAGCAAATTGTCTTAGAAAGCCAACTGCTAAATTTGACAGCTTGTTGCTCCTTTTTGTAGTAAAACTTGTCCATAATTGTTTCCTTTTTTTTTTTTTTAATGCTACAGTGTCTCCAACTTTGATAATGGAGTCAACACTTAGCTCCGGCGGCTCGAACGCTTCCAGCGAATGCGCTGTCGATGCTGGCAACGGTGGCACAAATCGCTGCCGCAATTTAGAAACGTCTTTCTGCGGCGTCACCTACAGCAATTGCATGCAGACAAATAACGGTAACAGCACAACACTCACCCAGGACGTTAAGGAACTGTATCGGTAGGTTATTTATTTTGTAAATTTAATAATCTGGTAATTTAACCTGACCATCGTTTCTTTGGGTTGTTAGCACTTTGTACACCGTCTCCAAGCAGCTGGATGATGCCAAGCGCAATGTGCAAAATATTGGGCAATTGTTTCAACATGAAATCGAAGAGAAACGCGCAAATCTTGTACAGCTGTGCAAGCAGATTATATTCAAGGTAATTAAATGAATATTAACATACAAAAGCACAATAACTGTATGTACACGTCCGTCTTTGAAATGACTAAAAACAATAGATTTTAACTTATTATTCATTTATATTCATAGGACTATCATGCCGTAGGCAAAAAAGTGCGCGAGGTCATGTGGCGTCGTGGATATTATGAGTTTATTGCCTATGTGAAGAAAAATATGCACAAGCAGGGTACGGATGTGGTGTCCATGCAGAAACTAGAACGCTTTCTCTGTGCTGGCATCTTCAACTACAAACGCCTCTCATCCAAAATGGAGGAAATCTACGATCTGGACTTGAAGTATCTTATTGATTTCTCCATAATAAGCGAAGGCTATATAAATGACTGTATAAGCGACACAGCTGTCAACAAGGAGCAGGAACCGTCTCAGGCCGCTGTAGATAAAAGCTTGGAGGCCGTGTCCTTTGCTCTGGACACCATACACTCATCTCTATTAAGTTTAGGCGATTTACATCGCTATTTTCTGGACTTTCGCATTGACAGTCAGTTGGGCTTGAGCATCAGCAAGGAGCAGGTGGCCAAGTTTTATTTAGAAGCTTTCAAACTAAATCCATCGATTGGCATGGCTCAAAATCAGTTGGGCACACTCTACTATGGCCAGAACTATGATCTGGACTCGACGTACCATTATCTGTACTCGCTTGTGTGCATTATACCCTTTGAGCTGAGTGAAAACAATTTGAACAAATTGTTTACCAAGCACACGGAGTATTTGGAGCAAATGGATCCCGCTAAATTGGAATTTCATATTGAGGATTTCTATGCTCGTTTCTATCTAATCGTGGAAATATTCTTCTTTGACAAAGAGGTGCCAGATTTCAATTCTCTCTGCCACTGCGTGCTTATCGATTTGCGCAAGATTCTATGCGCTCAGCAATTGCACGTCCCAGAGGCAAGCATTTTTAAGATCATCTCCATATTGTTCTTCTGTCTGTCGAAGCTCAAGATGATAAATTCTCCCAAGGTTTATTCATTGCACGCCTTCCTAGTCGCTGCCTGCTCAGATCTGATGGACGCCTGCATCGTCAATATTGAGCAAACAATTTTGGCACGCTCTGCAGATAACGAAGAGTTTCAGCTGGAGTACGAGCAACGTTTCCAAGAGTTTGACACCTCAGTGCGCAAGTCACGCAATGAATACAAGAATTGGCTGGCTGCTGTTGGTGAATGTGAGCGCAAGGATAAAAAATTGATGGCTCGTCCGCATTCGCTCAAGGATTGCAGCTCTGATTCGCGTGAATCGCAGCACTCGGGGGATGATGGCTGCCTCAAGACGCAGGAGGCAGCCGACAATGACAAACTGGGTGCCGCTGAGCCCATCTCCACACGCTCCAGCGACGAGGCCAAGGAAAGCGATTTGAAGACTCCGCTTTCCTGCAAAAGCAAGCGTCGTGGCATGCGACTGCGTAGACGTCGCCGTAAGATTGCCCAATCGGACGATAGCAGCTGTTACGATAGTGAGAGCGACATGGACACCGACTTCTACAGCGACGAGGAGGATTACACTGATCTAAGTTCCAATTTCGATACCGATTTCAGTGACATTGATGCCGCCGAACCCGACGAAGCTAAAAATGGTAAGTACAATTAATTGCTTTTAAACTGCACCTAACATTAACTGATAAATTCAATTTTCACCTGACTATCCCAACAAAGAACGTATCGCACGTCAGCAAAACGACGCCAATGTTTACTCAGACAGCGAGGATGTGGTCATTGAGGAGGAACGTCTCATATATCCCGATGAGCTAGAGCGCCGTCCCAACTCGCAAGAGGTAGACTCGGAGGAGCTATTGCGCAGCTTTGAGGTGCTGCAATTGAACTTCAAGAGTACCGAGGATCCGCAAGCAGCTGCCGATGCACCAATAATACCCAAAATTGACGAAGCTGTGGTGCCAACCGTTAGCATGTCTGACCCACCCAAGAAGCTTGTCTATCGCAACAAGTACACAAAGATAAATCCGAATATTATCATTGATTGTCTGCATAATGAGTCCACAATACGCGCTCTAAAGATGCTCTTCGACTGGCTGCGCATCAATCCAGAGATATTAATTGGTTGTTTTCACTCCAATCCAGAATTCGTGCACAAGATCATGAAGCTGCTAAACTATTGTAACATAGATGTATTCACACGCAAGGTGTACTTTGAACGCGAACTACTGACCACCAGCAATGTCCGTGATGCTCTCGTGGAGCTCTTCGATGTGCGCGCTAATGTTCCGCTAACCGAGGATTTTGCCTTCAAGAATTTCGACATATTTCAGAGCACACAGATTACGCTCGACTGGGAAACGATAATACGGGAGCGTGTGACTGCAGAGGAGGAGTCCATTTTGCGCATATTCAAGATGGTTGATTTCGGTTTCTTCATATGCAAGCAGAAGAAGTTCAACTACCGTTTCTGCGTAAAGACACGTCGCTTCACAGAAAATCAGAAGAAGAAGCGTGAGGAAAAGAAAGGTGGTGGCTCACGACGTCGCGAACGACGCACTGCACCAAAAACCACACGTAAGCGTAACGAGGGTCGCACGCGCCGCTATTCGGATCGCAAGAACGGCATCGTTCGCAAGAGCTACACCAGCAACGAGGAGAAAGACACCGTCGAGGAGTGCCGCAAGTTGCCGCGCAAGGGCTACCTACGCAATCGTAATGCAGAGAAGGCAGCTGCAGTGATTGCCAGCGCTACAGGCACCTCTGTTGCTGGCTGCACATCGGCCTCTGCCTCGACTACCACAAATAGCGTTATTGAGAAACTTAATCTGCAGTCTAGCAGCGGTGCCGATGAGGAGCGCTCCGAAGCCATGTCCAAGAAATGCGAAATTATGGGCAAACTTTGGCTACAGAATGAGGTTGAGACCCTTGAGGAGGAGCTCCGCGATAGTCCAGCTCATGTTGTCATGTCGCCGTTCGTGGTGGTCGATTCCAAGGCTCTAACCGAGTACAATGCCATTGTCAAGTCCCTGGTGAAAACCAAAAAGTGCATTGTTCTCATACCCAATGCTGGTGAGTCCTTAAAACACTATTGGTTTTTATCTTTTATTAACTAATTTTGTTGTTAAAGTGCTCAACGAGCTGGATGAGCTGAAGAAGCGCAGCGAGAATGTTCGCCATGTCATACGATGGCTGGAACAGGAGTTTAAACATGGCAATCGCCATCTGCGTGCCCAGCGCGATAATGAAAGCCAGCCACTCTCGCTGATCAAGATATCACGCAAAATGGGTAAGTTTTAATTTATCAGATCAATGTACGATATAAATTGTTGTTTAAATATATACATACCACTTACTTTTAGATCGCGATGCATCAGTGTTTATACAAATTGCACAGTTTTGCAATCATATGGTGACTAATCACTCTGATCCGAATGTGAGTGAGCTGCAGAAGAATGTGGTCACTTATTTGTCGGGGGATAATATGCACGACAAGAATCGTCAGCAGCAGAATTTCAGTTACACCGGCATACTCGATTCGATTCCGGTGCGCTATGCCCAAATTCAGAGCTTCTATTCCAAGTTCAAGGCAAACAAAAAATGAGTGACCAAAAGCGGACGCTAGGTGGCAAATGCAAGGCAAATGCAGATGCAATATATATGCAAGGATATGCAAGCGTGTGTTCTCTTGACACAACCACAAAGAAAACGACATGGAGTTCCAAGTTAACGAAGTTTCTCTCAGCTGAGGCCAGCGGGCAACGGCAACCAAACCAAACCAATCAACGATCGTTGCAACGGCACGTTGTTGTTGTTGTTAGCTTTCTGCTTGCTAGCTTGTTTGTTTGTTTGTTGTTGTTGTTGTTATCGTTGTTATTGTGGTGTCTTAATCATATTTAAAGAAAATCGAAAAACTGTATACAACAATCAAATCAGCAACTGCATAAGCATAAGCATAAGCAACAACAACTTTACACTGAAAGACGGCTCATGCGGCAGGATTGTGTGGAATTTGCTTGTTGTGTAAGACAAAACAAAACATAAGTAAAACAAAGAAAAAATACAAATCAAACCAAACAAAAAATCGTTCACTTAATTGCCAGCAACGAAGACGACTCTCCGCTAACGTATATGGACAAATGGCCTAAAGGAAAAATTCAACCAAAATGCATTAATGAAAAAAAAAAATATCAATACAATCTCACATAATATTTAACATCCTCACCAGATTTTGGCATAATCAAAAAATATTGCAACGAAATGGAACAATTTTACGTTCATCTATATTGTCCCATTTTAAGCACATACATATAAATGTTGCTTTTCTGTAGAGCGTATTTTAATATTGTCTCCCCTTCCCCTTCCCCACTTATACCACCAGCACAATACATGATCATTTTGTTTACCTCATAGACTTATCAAAGTTTCAACACAGGTTATTATTTTCCTTGTTGTCCTGCACTTCTAAACTTACTCTTGTTTTTATTTTCCTTCAAACCTTTTCAAGTCAGATCATTTAGTTTTCATCCATGCCTATATACACAATTTAAAAACTATATAGCACATATATAACAATTAATCTTTAAATCGATAACCACATAAATTCTAATGTCGGACAAGTGCGTTTAATAATCTCTTCTAGAAAAGCAAGAGAACCTAATAAGATTCATTACGTAAACGTATTAAAATAATATTCCACATATATATTAAACTTTTTCAGAAACTGTAACTGTTTAAAGAAATAATAAAGAATCCGACAACAAAATTGTTTGCGTTTGCTATTGTATTTTCGTTTTTGAATTGCAATCATTGATTGCATTATAGTTGGTTATTCCAATTTTAATGTGAGATGTATTTCCAATACCAGCTAAAAAAAAATTAGTTTTTATTCTCGATACCGAAGGTAAAGAGTATATTGGGTTTGTGCAATGTCTCGCAGTGTGTCTGTCCGTCCTGATGAAAGCAACTTTTTTCAACGCCCGTAAAGCTGGAGACTTGAAACTTTGCAAATTATCTTTTTCTATGGCCGGGACAGACAAAGTGTCAAGATTGGGGTTCTTCGCCAACTGAGAGGTAAGGAAATCGATTCCATACCTGAAAATCGATAAATCCACCTATTTCGCACATCCTGAGAATATAGCTACAGGCATCCCTCATAAAACTGCTTCCAACCTATTTCGACACAGCCTCCCGCATTTTAAAATCAGAAACGCCTTTATCTATTACAGCTTTTGTTGAGGAGCCACCAAAAGCTGAAACAAAACTTTGGATGCCACGCCCTCGCCGCCTCCAGCCACTTAACCTCATCAGCTGTGTATCTTTCTCAGTCAGGCAATTTGACTGGTGACATCCCCGAAAGATCTGCATCAGCCAAACTTTGAACACAGTGTACACCCCTGCCGCATCCGTACTCCTTCGTAATCAGGCCTCTTGTAACCCTTTAGTTACATAAAGATACAAATACAAGTACACCCCTTATTTATAAATCTGAAATAATATAGCATGTAGGCGCATTAACCATTTTATATACATTGTTAGCTGTATATCTTTTATAACAAAAGTTTTATAATAAATTCGATAAACTAAAATTTACGCATCTGTTGTATGTTAATTATCTCGGGATCATCGTCTAAAATCTATAGAAATTCTTGCTAAAGTACCAGGCGAACAAAAATCAACAGCAGGTAATTTTTTTGAGTTAGAAATACCAAACTGAGCTGAGGAATGGCGCAAGAGATGAGGCTGAAAAAGGGCCGCAAGAGAAGAGCGCAAAGCTGAGAGCGCTCAAGGGCAAACTGAGCTTTGAATAATATTTTAACATGCTTTTCTCTGCTTCTCCTGTATGTATGTTTGTATGTATGCATGTATGTTTGTATGTATGTTTGTTTGTTTGTATGTTTTACTCACTGTATGGATGTTTGCTTGCGTGTTTGATAATGGTAAAATGGGTCAAATCTTATAGAAATTCTAGCTAAAGTACCAGGCGAACAGAATCAGCAGCAGGTGATTTTTCTGAGTTAAAATAATCAAACAGGGCTTACGATGGCGAAAAGAAGAGTCAGAAAAAAGAGCGCAGGAGAACAGCGCAAAGCTAGGCGCGCTCAAGGGCATGTATGTTTGTATGCATGTATGTATGTATGCATGATTGTATGAATATACGTATGTATGTCTGTATGTATGTATATATGTATGTATGTATGTATGTATTTATGTACGTATGTATGTATGCATGTATGTATGCTTGTGTGTATGCTTGCATGTATATATGTTTGTATGTTTGTGTGTTTCAGCGTGGAAAAATGGGTAAAATCAGCAGAAATTCTGTCTCAAGTACCAGGCGAACAGAAGTCAGCAGATGAATGCTGCACCAATTCTTTTTTTTAAAAAAGCGCTCATATTACATTGAGTTCGACTTTGGTGCGAACTCAACTCCTACCTCAACTTTGAGCGTTGCAAAATAGCTTTGAGCACCAATTAAAGAAAAACAAAAATTGCTGCAGCATGCAACTGCTGACTTCTGATCGCCTGGTACATAAGCCAGAATTTCTGCTGATTTTACCCATTTTTCCACGCTGAAACACACAAACATACAAACATACTTACATACATAAATACATACAATCGTACATACAAACATGCCCTTGAGCGCGCCCAGCTTTGCGCTCTTCTCCTGCGCCCTTTTCAGACTCTTCTTTTGCGCCATCTTAAGCTCTGTTTGATTATTTTAACTCAAAAATGTTACCTGCTGCTGACTTCTGTTCGCCTGGTACATTAGCTAGAATTTTTACTGGTTTTTACCCCCATTTTACCACGCTCGGCGACTGGTAACTTTAAGAGCGGGAATGCGTGTGTCTTTTACAGTTTTTTAGCTGAAAATTTTTGGCTATATAATTGGTGACATCCCCGAAAGTTAAGCCTCAATCAATCCTTGAATACCCCTGCCACATCCGTACCCCTTTGCAATCCGGCCTCTAGATACCAATTTTAAAACAGGTATCGAGTGTGCCGCAGTCGGCTGCGACCGACTGCAACGTTTCCATTTGTTTTGAATTGGCAAATTGCTCAACGCCCGGTCATGTACATATTTATATTAACTCGTTCTTCCATATTCAAAGATAAACATATTATTAAGTGGACTCATTTTGGTTATACCTGGATTACAATTTTTACAGATATTAAGACTTACTTCATTTTAAATTTAAATGCAAAAAATTTCATCGTGTCGAAGAGATAATTTTTACAAGAGATATTCATTATGTTTATGGAGAAGTAAGATTTTATATTGTCTGAAATGTTGAAATAAAAGTCTAGTAAAATGAGGAAGCAATAAACAATTTTTATTTATTGTTTTTTTTTTGTTTCTTTTCTTTCGTGTATTTTTTTGTGCCTGTTGCTTTGTCATCCAATTAAATTGAGTTTTGTCACGTTTGAAGTTGTGTTTATGTTTTAAAGTGGTACAAATAGCGTACACACTAAAGTGGTGTATACATATATATTTGTATTTCATTAAATATATAGAATAATATAACTATAAAGTATAATTGGTTTGAAATATATACTTTCAATTGTTTGCTACATACACAGTATATCATATTTATTTTGTCATTTTTTTCTAAGTTCTGATTCTAATACAATTTTTTCACGTATTTATGTATTGTCAACAAATTTTTAGTTTTGTTGAGGAATTTAGATAGCTTTTTATACCCTTAACCCATAAAATGGGTAAATAAGGGTATAATGGTTTTGTGCAAAAGTATGTAACAGGCAGAAGGAAGCATCTACGACCCCATAAAGTATATATATTCTTGATCAGCATCAACAGCCGAGTCGATGTAGCCATGTCCGTCTGTCCGGCTGTATGAACGCGTGGATCTCAGAGACTACAAGAGCTAGAGACTTCAGATTTTGAATATAAGTTCTCATATACCATGAGCAGAACAAGTTTGCTTCAAATTATCGATAACTATTCTGGTTTCCGATATACACATGGAATCGATAACAAAAAAATATCGAATTTGGAAAATTATAAAATGGGGGTTGAAATAATGGGTAACGATAGAACTTTTCTGAAAATTTCGTCTAAATCGGTTAAGAAACACCGGAGATATCGAATTTAATCGATTGAAGTTAAGTCAGTATACCAAAGTCTTATATAAATTTAATATATTTATTGCAACTGGGTTCAGGGTATCTTCTAGTCGGGCTCTCCCGACTAGAGGTTTCTTACTTGTTTTGTTTGGTTTTATATGGTATATACTACATGTAAAGCGTGTTTAACCGATTATCAAGCAATTTCAACTTTATATATAAATATCTTTTATTTTGTGGTTTTGTATAAATATAGCGTACTAAGTTGTTTTTGGCTTTTGTCTTCGATTTACTATGTTTATACGTATAGTATATGTATATATAAATTTTATTTTTTTTATTTCATCAGCGTATTAGGCGTATTTAATATATGATTATATATACCGATGACAAACGACAGCTCTTTTCAAAATAAAAAGCAATTTTCATTAATCAATTAAATTGTTGTTTTGCAAACGACATAAAAAAACCTGCACACACTTTAAAAACAATAATAACTTATAATAGTAGTAACAATACGAAAATTATAAATTAATTTAAAAATTGAGATTACAACAAGACTGTACAGCTTTTGCCTTAGAGCTAAGAAAAACTAAGAAAAACGTAAGTTTATTAAAAAAATTATTTTGTGAATTCCTATTCAACCTTGGCCAAAAAGATAATAATTTGCACATTATCGACTCTAAAAAACTAAGCGTCATTTAAAACATTTCCGATACGATTGCTATACACAGAGAGTTATTTACGCATACGTTCTAAACAAATTTCGAAAAACAGATTAAACATATTTTAGCTCATTTTACACTTAATATATAAAATGTGTGTTTATAGCTTATGAAATTCAGCTATGCGCCCCTTCAGATGACACCCGAAACGGATGTCTCATAGGGTGTTCCTAGAGTATCCCTTCTTCGTGGCAACGTGCCGCTGGCCGTCAACGGCGCCGATTCCGGACAGCCCAAACCCACCAGCAGCTCCACAAGCGCCGTTGTATCATCCACATTGTACTGAGGTGCCGGTATGCCACCATTAGCTGCTGCCGGCGGTGGAGGCGCTGCAGCTGGTGTACCGGCGGCAAGAGCAGCAGCAGCCTTCATTGACTTGGCCGTGGCCAGAGATTGCGCAGCTCGTGCATAAGCCAAACAGGTGCGACCCTCATGGTCCGTGTGCTTGATATTCGCACCGTTCTGATGATTAAAATGCAAAGATAAAATACGAATTCCAATGATTGCGAAACTCGCAAGCTTACCCAGACGAGCAGCTGTGCTATGGCCAGATTACCAATGGCACAGGCCAGCAGCAGTGGAGTACGCACATCCCTGGCACTCACATTGGCATTGGTCACCTCCGCCTGACAGTTGGCCAGTATGCAAACAATTGACTTAATGTCCGCTCTTATAACTGCCTCAATTAATTGCTGACCCGGTGAAGCGGTATTTACATGATTGAGAGGCGTGAGGAAGTCCTTGCCCTCGTACTTGCTGCGTATCCAGCGTTCTTTCTCCTCATGGTTAGCCAAAGCACTGGGCTTGACACGCGTTCGCGTATTCGATTCCCACACAGAATTCGCCAAACTGTTGCCAATGGCCAGCATAACGCTTAGATGAGGCGCTCTTCAAGAAAAAAAATAGTTGGTTATATAAACGTTTTAATGTTTAGTATGGTTTTTACTTACGGCCAATCGTCAAGGCCCAGTGAGCGCACCTTGGAGATGTGCGAGCCGAGATTGCGATGGATGCCCGAGCACTCAATACACATAAGCACGCCCAAATTGAGACTGGCCCATTCGGGATCTGAAAGCAGTAAGCTTGTCTTAATAATTTTTCAAACATTTTTTTTGAATTAATAAAAAAAAGTTAAATTTTATGGTACACTTGTTTAGCTATCTTTTGAGTATGGGTATTTATCACAATTAACGACTCTGAGTAAGAAAATGTATCAGTTTTAAGAATAGAAAAGTAAAAATATTTGTTGATACATACTATTTATAACTAAAAATTGAACGTTTGCGTTTCCAGTTAACTACCAAATACTGAAATACAATTAAAGTATGTCATAATACAACTAAGGCAGTGGTAAACACGTGTTTAAGAGACTGAACAGATTATTTACATTGAAAATGAAACTAAAATGTACTAATTCATTAAGATTGTTTTTTTTTTGGTTGAAGCAAATTGCAGGGTTTTGGAAATTAATTCGTAATATAGAAAAAAAAAATTAAATACATTCTTGGAGTTCAAGATTTTACATAATTTCTTGTATTACTTACTTGTCGCTCCACAATCGACGCAGTGTCCATTGCCCGGCACACGTTGTCTAATGGCCACCATGGCGGCCAGTTCGGTGCTGGTTGCCGGCTTCGTTTTGCTGCTTTCGATGCTCTGAAGACTCTTGAAGATCTCCTGCTCTACGGCGGCGACCCATTCATCACGTTCCTCCGAATTGGCAGCCTCAAAGTGCCACTGCTTGGAGTCTAGTGAAACAATATAGAATTCGTAGCCATCATTGTCATCCGCCTCGTTTGCCTTGACGCTGCTACTCTTCATGCGGCGATGACGCTTCTTAACATTGGGCGTTTGAGCCTCCAGCTTATTTGATGGCGCCTCGCCAGCAATGAAGGTTTGTGAATTGGAATTGGACATGGCAATACCCTCGTCACCACTGGTTTGCTGTGAGCTATTCGATTTCAGTGGCTCAGCAGCACCACCAGCAGCTCCAGTACCCAGCAGCGAGAGTTTCTCGCTTAGCTTGCGCTGATTATCTTTGGCCAGAGTGAGGCAGCCAATGCCGTCACTCAATGTGCCCTGTACTCGCTGTCCATTCGCTAGAAGTGAGCTGGTTAGCGCACTATTTGTTATGATTGACTTGGAGCCGCGTGGCTTCTGGCCAGGCACCTTGACGGTTACATATTGCAGCGGTATCTCCTTGCCATGCACGTCGTCCATGTAGTCGTGCAGTGATGGATGATAAGTGAGTCTGCCATCGTCACAGAGTGTCACGTATTTCTTTTTCCACTCCTTGTTCAGAGATTTGCTGGAGCGCTTGTACAGATAACCCTGCTTGATGGGTATGGAGCGACCGCTGCCCAGCTCATTGCTCTTTGGCTCCTTGTCGTTCTTCTTTGAAGAGGAGGGTATAAAGAGATTCGAGCGCCGTCTGCTTTTGCGACTTGTTGTCGGCGTTGATGTAGGCGTTGGCAGCTCTTTGCCAGGTGGTGGTGCCAAGTCCCTTGGATCACGCAATTGCACCTGCGAGCAATCGCTCTGCAGCGAAAATTGTTGTTGTTGTTGAGCAGCTGCAGATGCTGCACCTGGATTGTATTTGGTTATGTTATTGTTCTCTGTGGCATTTGCCTGCAGAGACCAAAGCTTCTGCTCCGCCTGTGCAAAATCAGCGCTCATGCGCAACGGCAACTGTTGCTGTGCTCGCTGTCCATTTGTGGGTGCCTGATAGGTGGCCAGACCCAAGCGCGTGCCTTGCGGAGTCGTTGGTCTCGGCGGCTGCATTGCTGGCGGCAGCGGTAAACGCTGCGACAATATCTTTTGACAGGCTATAAAAGACGAGCGAGTTCAGAGGATAAGTTAAACTATCAGTAAAGCCTACAAGTCATTAAACTTACCATCCTGAAAAACGCGCTCCACATTCAGGCCATAAGTGGCGCAGGTCTCGTAGTAGGAGCAACGTTTCAAATCGCTGGCCAATTTTCGGGCACGAGTGTCGTCAATAACACGCGGATTACGTTCGCTAATGGAATCTAGGGAGAAGTTATTTTGGGTTAAAGTATGATTAGTTAATTGATCGGGATTTGGGAAAAAACTATCAATAATTAACTATTAAAATTTTAAAATGAGAAATCGGTTAGGTATTAAAAGGGCTAAACAAAACATAAAATTGTTGAAAAAATTTTAGAAGGGCAAATAATTTGTCTCATTTCTTAAGTTAATTATATTAAAATATATAACGAAATAATACTTCGATAAGTTCTTTGTGTTTGTAAATTCATAATTGTTCATAGACGCTTAAATGATTTTTGTTGATTTTATTTGAAAATCGATAAGTTTGAACGTAAGCTTCAAACTACATATTACTTTCTTTAAAAATTAGCAAATCATTTTTTTTTTAAATTAAATAAGCTTAAAATACTTTCAACTTGGTAAAGGTATTTTTAACTAAATAAATAATAATAATGAGTAATAAAATAATTAAAATATTATTTTAATGTAGTTCCTTAATATAGGTATTAAAAAGTCTTAACTAAAGCTTACCTTGTGTGCCAACCAATATAATTGGTATATCCTGGCCATTGCGAAAGTGCGCCATTTTCGTATAATAATTGTAGACGGTGTTGAAGCTGCCCTCGTTCTCCAAACTAAATACAAAGATTACTGCATCCACCCAGCCAGCAAACTGAAAGAATGAAACAGAGGGGGAAAAAATTAGTAAAAAATGCAAGACCAATAAAGAAGCAGCAGCAGAATGAAAACAAAAGCTTGTGCATAAATATTAAGATGCAAACACACACAATAAAAACTTTCGGCCGCGAGTCCTTGACTTTGTGTGTGTGAGCTGTTAAGAGCATGTGTGTTCGAAGGACATGAGGAGTAAACAAAATTGCGGCGTCTGGTAACTGGCGGGCAGCACAAAAGGCGGAAGAGCGAGCTTAACAATGGACAACAAGCTAGGACAACAACAAGAGCAGAAAGCAAAGGGCATCAGGAGGCAAAGTCTCAGGACACACACATTTCATACACACTTCAGAAAGTCGCTAATGAAGCACTTGAATCCTTTGGCGGGACCCGTGTACCGTGTGTTTAAAAAGTTTTTAATGATTTTTGTATGCCTCAAACACGCACACATACAGACTCAAGCACACACACATACACGCTTACACAGACGTAGGCAGGCACAGGATAATGAACTTTTACATTGGCTTGTAAACAGTCGCTTTTGTATGTGTTTTACTGCGCATGATTCGAATGTGTCTGACTATCGATTAATTGTTTTCCTTTTCGTTGGTTTCAACTTTATATAAAATTATGTATAGGAAGCCATTTGCACTCACTGATAGAGTTTTGCAGAGTTTGATTTAAATTTTTGTACTTAAAAATTCGATGTTTTGTCACAGTTTGAGCAGAATTGAGCAGCGCACTGAAATTAAAAGCCGCCTGCCAGCGACGACAGTCGACAAACAACTGGCGCTTTTTAGCTTGTCGCTCTTCGTTGGTGTCCTGGCGTCGCTCTCAGTGGGTGGTTTTCAGACGGTGGGTGGAACAGTTTTGGGTAGCTGCCGCTTTTTTATGATTTGTTGTGAATATGTGTGTGCAGCAAGCAAGCAAGGAGGAAACAGGAAAGCGATCACAAAAATGTTGTGCTGCAAATGCAACGCCAAATGGCGACGACACAGAAGAAACGCACACACATGCAAGGAGACAAAACAATTGAATTGAATTTGGGGTGGGGGAGGGGGGTGTTTTGTTGTGGGCTGAATTTGACACGTTGCAGTTCATAGAGATAGAAGCAACAATAGGTTAAACTTTTATGTGGGTTAAGCAGCAATGAAAAGTATACTTAGAACTTCTAAGTCAGAAACCTCACAACTTTATCTTGACAATTTGTTTGCTTGTCACGCACAAACTAATCCAAGAAACTTTACTAATAAACAATGACAATTTTATAAAGAAATTTTAAAATGTGAAATTATTTTAATGTGTCAAGTTAAACTATCAGGACATTTGCTTTAAATCTTAAGAAACAAATGTTGAAAAAAACTTTTATGATGAGTTGAGTTACTGTTATTCAAGCTTATATTTTCAATTGCTCTAAAGTTTCTCTTATATCGAGTTTTTTTTCTTTATTTCAAAACATCTAACAATCATGCTATCATCATGAACTGGTCTGTTTACACTTATAATGTGTATAGAATCGACAGAACTCAGTGCTGTTGAGTCGCATGCAGTATTGTCGTCTCTCGTCGTACATGGTAATGATATCCTGCTCAGCTCGCTATGAAAATAAAAACAAAAATAAAACGCGACTAAGTGGCGACGCGACGTCATTGGGTGATTTCATTCTCGGATTCTTTGCCCAGTTCTTTTTGCTGGAGTTCGTTACTTATGTGTGCTCAATACCCTGTAAACTAAGAGCACAGAGAGTCTGTTGGGTCTTTACAAGATGAAAACTAAAAGTTCAGCCGCTTATTAATAATGCTTTTACTGATATTTTAAAAGGGTATTCAATCGAGGTATGAATTTGAAAATATATTTG
The DNA here is from genome assembly GCA_018904305.1 of Scaptomyza montana. Taxonomy (NCBI): domain Eukaryota; kingdom Metazoa; phylum Arthropoda; class Insecta; order Diptera; family Drosophilidae; genus Scaptomyza; species Scaptomyza montana. Next base: position 2,831,856 of record JAEIGR010000011.1, on the reverse strand, counting down.
GGTTTTTCTTCTTCTTTTTATCTGAGAGGGTGGCTGGCTCTGGTTGCTTCTGGGGGTTGGTGCTAAACAGAGGGTTCTATGCAATAAAATATGGTTTAGTATGTTGCATAAGGATGTGAATGACTAAAGTCTGTCAAGAAATAGACATTAAATTAGTTAAATCACGGACGAGCAGCGAATTCTGGATGACAAACTGCTACAAAATATGCTCTCAACGAAGAAAGAGAGAAAAGTCAACATAAATACATCATCTACTGCACCATTTGAATGGGGTAACAAGAAACACAATTGCACTCAAACTGTTCAGTGGTTCTCGAACTGTAAGAGGCTTGACAAATTTGGGTCAATCACATGCTTGACTTGCTCTTGTCATTAACAACAAATAATTTAAATGCAAATAAAAATATGAAACGAAAAATGCTTTAAATAAAAATTGCTGAACCCAAAGGATAGTCAACAGTTAAGCCGTGGGATACAGGCCAGGGTATTATACGATTTTGAGGGTCGCGTCGCGTGGCAGGCACATTTTTTTCAACCCCTACACCCTACACCCTAGCGTATAAATATAACCACAAATAAAAAAACGAAATTAAAAAAAAGTGAAAGCAGCTTAAAAATTATAATCCAAACTTTCACCCTTTAAGCCGCAGGCACCAGGGATGGAGGTTGGGCGTTTAATACCCCTGTCAAATAAACAAGGTCTATAGAAATGTTCGCAAATAACGCGAATTGAATAAAATCCAAGTGCAACACAAAAGCTTTTCTCAAGCTGTGAATCAATAAAAAACTTAGTAAAATTCTTTGCTTGACGAATTTGAAAGGTTGCACACAAATTAAAGTAAATAGCTCGCGGTGTGGATATATTTTTTATAATATAGCACTTTGTTTACATGCAAGATTGCCCAATGCATTGAGGGACTTTCGACAGGGGGTTGCAGCACGTAGGGACTTTGCTCATTGTGAGCTAACTTTAACCTTTTTGGTGGCTTAAATGATATTGGCCAGTTGCCGCATCACGTAACGTCCTAAAGAGGCAAAAAGACCTTTCGCTAGACGGTCACATCAAACAAACAAACAAACAATAACAACTAAAAGTGTCACAAAAGACGAAAATGTTGCAATCGTAATTGGCCCGAGGCCAATAAGTAACTAAAGTAACGATTGCTGCCTGCCAAAGGTCGAAGTTCGATTGACTGAGTCATACTTACTACTAAAGGGAGAAAAAACTTATAAGGGGGCTGACAAGAGAAGTGGGGAAATAGGCATCGAAGTCTAACTTTGCAGCAAGTTTTTTCGCCATTGAATGTGAAAGAACTTGATAATTGGCAAAAACTGCGACAAATTTAGAGTAATGAAATTCGAACTGAGTTTTTACAATCTCGTAATATGATAATGAGGAAGGCGAAATGCTTTAATTGTAAAAGTTTAGAATAAGACCTTGAAAATTTTGATCTAATTATAAAGTTGGCAATTCGAGCTTTTAGATATTTGCAACGTTATTTCGAATGCACTTTTTCTGTTATTTATCAAAAATTTAAACCGCAATGATTTATGAAATTTGACATTACAGTTTAATGTTTTTTAAAACTTTCAAATCATTTCGATACTTATATTTATTTCTTGGTAGGAATAGTTAAAAAAACAGGCGTTTATTGTTATATTTGTATTAAGTGAAAGTTTTTCGCAGTTTATGAAAACCGACTAAGCACTCGTACAAATGGGCTGCGTAACAGCCCAAGAACTTCTATTAAAGCAGCCTCAAACCGCTTAGGTTGTTTTTTTTTTATGTTTTATCTCCGTTGATTCCAGGCTGGCCTCGATTCAAATATTTACAAGATGATAAGGGCAAATTTATTTTTAAAACAAACTTACTATTTTCCCACTACATTGCCAGGAGAAAAAACAACCGTGACGCGAACAAAAAAAAAAAAAAAAAAAAAAAAAGAATCACCCACAATACATCATTTAGTAATTTTCATGCATAAACGATTAAAGTATGAAAAGAGAGAGAGAGAGAGAGAGAGAGAGAGAGAGAGATGTATCTTACCTGCATTTCTGGAGCGCCGCCCTCGTCGCGTATGAGCAACAAATAACTTTGACCATCGATGAAGACTTCCTTCTTGAAGCGTCCGCCCTCAGGTGACTCCTCTTGCATGTAGGAGCCGGTTAGATAGCGATGCACAAGCGCCGATTTACCTGAATTTAGGGAGCCCACAATGCCTAGCCTTATATCGGGTACCGAACGCGAGATTGTCCATTCCTGGCTGTTCACAAAGGAATCTGCAAAGACAGTCAAAAATTAAATCAAATAATCATTAGCAGGAAAGAAATACATTTAAATGAAAACTAGTTCGACACGACGTAATTAGCAAGCGAACAATTTGGGATATGAAAACTCGTTTTGCACAACTTGTGACATCTTTTTGACCTACATGCCAGTCGACCAAAAGTTTTTTTATTTATTTTTTTTTTTGCCGTCAGCTCATTAGTTATTCTTCTTATGCACATGTTTAGGACTATAGCTATACATACATATATCATTATATGCCAGGCTTTGATTGACAGCTATAAAAAACTATATATGTAGAATAAATTTTTTCGCTGCCGCAGCAACTTTTCAGAATTTTTGGCAATTGTGTTGTGCCCTCAAGGGCGCATTAAAAAAAATATACCAGAAGGATAAAGAAACTTTTGAAATTGTCAGTTGCTCGAACACTTTTTTGATTTAAATTAGCTCCGTTCAGTTCAGCTCAAATCAAAACTTAAGATCTGCAGTCAGCTGGCTTTTGATTACACAATAGCTTTCAAGGTCGAAGGGGCAACAGTTGGCAGACAATTTAACAGCAGAAGCGATTTTTGTTAAAATCAAACAGATGTTCAGTCGCTCAGCTTTTAAAAGCTACCAGCTACACCACACATTAGTAAATGAGAGCTTTTCTGCGTGCGTGAGCTGTGTCTGTGTAAAAGCTCGCTTAAATCATTAGTTTGAAGTAAGCTTAATTTGCATTTTCAATTTATTGTGCACTTCATGCCGAAGTGTGCAACAAAGTGTTAAACCAAAAATACGAAAACATCATTAAACTGCCAAATACTCGTTAATCTTGGACAAACCCTCAACATTAGACTTATGAGTGGCGCGATCAATTTCAGACCCAGGGGGCCGTTTGTTATTTCGGTTTTGGAGGGAGTGAGTGACAATGGAAGTGCTGATCCCTTTTTTCGCTGACCAGTTCGCTGTGTGCGAGATGATTTACTTGGGCAGCAAGGACACGTGAAAATTGCTCTATTATGAGTTGTTAAGAGCTGGCTGAGTAAACAGTGAAGGGTCTGCTCAACTGCACATAGATATGGACAACAACTCCTGGGCATCTCAAGGGTGACACTTAGAACTTGTTCTCGTCGACAAGCAACACATGAGCTTGTTAATGAACTATGACAAGGACGTAAAAGTGGATGTGGACTTGGAAGTAGCTCCTTATAAGCACAGTGCGAATTCGTTAACAAGTTCAACTGGTTTTTGTCTTTCTTTTTTTTGTAAACGTTGACCATAGCGCAAAATTACAAATTAAAACGAAATAAATATAGGCCTTTTGTTATATATGCAGCCGAAAATATGTGCATACCAAAAAAAAAAATGAATGAATAAAAAAAAAAAAATCGCTCTTTGTGAAACTGATATATCGCAGGAAAATCATAGGGAATTGTATGAGAAACGAGAACAAAAAAAAATTTGCGCGGTTTGGCAATTTGCATGGCAATAAAATTAAATGAAATTAAATCAAAAATGGCGGCAACTGGTTCCCAGTGAATCGGAGAATCGAATCCAAACACACAAAATGGTAACAGAAAATTATCTAATTAATGGCAGCTATCAGCCTAAAGGCGCTTAAATAAGCGAAGCAGTTACAGGGCCCCGAAACAAAAGAAAACTGCCAGTTACAAATGAGTCTTTAAGTTTGACTAATGATGTCAAATGTCTGAGAGAAACAGATCGGCTTAGGCGAAAAGTTCAAACCGCTATCCCCGGAGGTGTAAAGATAAGAAATGATATAAAGGCATTCGAAAGAAAGAAAGGAGAAAAATAAACCCCCCCCCCTCCCCACTCTCCCTGCTCAGTAAGTCTTGTAACTCAGTTTCTCATTCTGTCTGCTGATCTTAACGATCGTAACTCAAACGCATGTCAAATGTCGCCATCGTTGTCAAACTTTCCAAACTAATTACGTATGCAAACGAGCCGCGACCCAAGACATTAGAAATTCGACATTAGATTTCTAGATTTTAAGCATACACTTACTTTTAATAACAAAATAAAAATAAATAAAGAGGGAGAGAAAGAAAGTTTGTGAGTAAAGCGAAAGGGTTGGGCTTGTAGCCGGGTTTGTTTGTTTGTTTGTTTTCTATTTACCATACACCCCATTTACAATTACAATTTCTGTTTGTTAAACAAATGCAATTCGGGGATTTGCGTCTTGATGTGGGTTAAGCATTTTAATTAGCGCACAATATGATAAAAACTAGATATACATATTCTCCTTTCATTTTTTTTTTGATAGTTTTTTTCAAATGAAATGTAACTGTTATCATTGACCCAAGTGCCCTGACCCAAGCCAATGCCCAGTTATCAAGTACCTTGGCTTAGTTTTATTGCAAGCAGCTGAAAAATACTCGGTTTTTATCATTATTTAAAGCGTGCCATCTTTAAAACGAGCCCCGGCACCCACAAGGATAAGGTTTGGGACAGGAAATTATCATAAACTGAATATCCATTTAGTGGTTTACGGTAGCCCAACAAATGGTAAACTGTCGGCGCCAGTTCGAAGTTTTATGAGCACTGAAAACAAATGCAGCTTGAGTTTTTCTATAACTATAAAAACATACCAAGATAACTTGGTTATGACTTGACCAAACTTAAGGAAATTTGAGATGTGTGTTTGGCATGTGAAAAAGAGTATTAGATTTCATAAGACTTGACATGCACTCCTAAACTTGGCTTGCAAAGAGGAAATTAAATAAAGGGAAAATGTTAAGCAACATTTATCTTGACGAACACTTCAAATGTCAACGTCAGCGTCAGTTACACAACAATAAAGCACGCCATGTTAACTTGTCTATGAGAAGACAAATAGGAAATTTTAGATGTGCATAGAAAATACATAAAGAGTATTGCATATTGCAAGTTTAAGCATATGCAAATCAAAAGGATTTTATTTAATGACATTTACCTTGCTAGGCATTTAAAATGCAGCCTTGTGGTCAGTATTTTTATTAGCAAATACACTGCGCTAATTAGAGACCACAAAATATAATGAGCAATGGAATTTCTATGATCTATAGAAATATTCTATGCATGTTTTGATAGTTTTTGAGGCGAATAATTCTTTTTTAATGTGCCGGATCCATAAGCCACGGCAAATTTACCTTGGTATGGGAATGTATAAATCATATCAAACTATTTGCATTTTGAGCCCATGACCTGAAACCTACGATAATATTTAGGTAGGCCGGCCGTGTCGACATTGCAGCACAGTGGACTGTCCAAAAACAACAATAAATCAGGCCAGGAAGCGAACTCGTGATGAGCGCTGCCCTCTGCTGTTGAATTTCTTATTGTTGTGTTTCGTTTGGGCGTAGGATGCACACATCTGCTCCAAAATCTGATTTACTTTCTTTGTGTTTGAGCAAAGATCAGGGAAAAAAGATCAACGAAACTGGTGGCAAATGCGAGCAAAAACGGTACTTGCAGATTAAAAAAAAATGTTGTTTGCTTGCTCCCAGATAGGGCAAGACAAAGGCAAAGAAAATTAGCTAAAGCCCAAAAGAAGCAAAGGGCGATCGCACAAACAAGATCAAAACAGGGCACTTACACACACACACACACACATAGATACAGAGAGAGCTATGGAGAGAGAGAGAAAGTTAATTCAAAAGCAACTGCTTGGTTCTTGTATTTGTATTGGGAGTAACTAGTTTAACAGAGTTCTGAAAATGTTATAAACAGAACATATGTGTAACAAAACATAATGTTATAAAAGACAAAGGAAAAGTATTAATGAGTTATGTATTAGAACTAATTACAAAAATAAATGCTTTCCAGTTAACATGACTAACAAACTTTCAGGGAATATTAATAACGGCTCAACTAATATAGCAAAACAGTTACATTAAGTATTTAGGTGGAGCTATTTAGGGTATTTAATTAGACAATAGAGAGCTGCTCATCCAACATGATGTCTAGTTATTGAAAAAGTTTTGCACGAATGGCTGGCGACACTTTCAAGGTTCGGTCACGCACCGTTCACACAGCGTAGAAGTAAATGTATCTGACAGATACGTCATATGACACGTGCGGGAATTTCATTTATGTGAATATTTGATATGTTGTAGTATGTATACCAAAGAGGCTGGTATTTGCTATTTTGAATATGTTCGCTATGACTTCATCATCAGTAAATAGTTTTTATGCAGAGCAGACTGACACAGAAATTTACGCATCATTAGCAAAAAGTAATACGATAAACAAACAAATAAACACAAGACGAAAAACTATGATAAAACAGATAAATAAATAAAATTAATGAGTTTCGGGTGAGGGAGTGAATAAAATGTGTTGGATTTTGATAAATTGAATTGAAGATGCGCGCCAATTGCTTTTAATTCGCTGTCCAAACAAACACACGCACAATCGAAGGTCGCACACGCAAACACATACACACACACAGATATGGACGTTAAGTGGATCAAGATCCTCGCGCTTGATCCCAGCCAAAAGATCAACACAGACCACGCCTCTGTTGAGGCTGGCTCAATTAAAAGGCAAAAAGGGGTTAATTCCCAAGATGCTCTGTCATTGGTGTACAAAGATTTATGAGAGATCAGGTAAAAGATGCTGCTGAATTTATGTATGTATGTGAGTAGATATATTTATGCATAAAACTTGAAGGCCTCTCTGTACTCCATGTTTGTCAAACTGGGAAAGCTTAAATAAATACAGAATAATTTATACTATGTACATAAGTTAGGTTACCCAAAATGCGCACTAAACATTTGGTTCTTTCTGTTCGTTTATCAGTCAATGCATTCAATTTAGTATTATGTATTTACCATACGAGTCGAATTGAAAAAGTATATTCAAAAACACGCGACCATAAAAATGGAAAAGTACAAGTGAGGTATGCTATAATAGAGTTAATGCGACTCTTAGATACTCTGGAACTTTTGTAACGATTACTATCTGCTTCTAATGAATATTTCAAGCATAGACTTATGACTTTCTTTTGGGACTATTATTGAAATGTTGATTATGAACTTAATGCCTAATGCTTAGAAATAAAATTCTAGATGAGATCAGAAATTGGTCTCATACAATGATTTTATTTACTTTTGTAAACCAACATTATATTTATAGGATATATAGAAAATCATAAACCTTAAAGACTTTCGCCTATCTGCAATTAAAGACATAATTTTGTGGGCGTTTTCTTATCAGCACTATATATGCAAACAGAACTACTTTTACAACGACTTTCCTAACTTCATTACCTTCTTACAATTTTTTTCTCTCCCAATATTTCTATAAACAATCTATGAGCAATTAGCAAATTGTTTCAGCACTTGATATTAACATGAAACTATATTTTAATATTTCCTCAATTTATGGCAATGCATTAAGGCAAATTATTATTCTTTTTTCCGTTATAAATTTGTTCAGGCTATAAAAAGGTGAGCTTGCACTCAGGAATGTGTTATTTTGTTTATATGATCCACAGATAAGTATAGAATTGTGCAATTTTAATGAAACTTTGTTTTGGTAAAAGTACAAATATTATATCGCTGTGTCACTTTTCCGAATCTTATCCGATCAGAATGTTAAAGAATCTTATCTACAATGAAGGCTTTCTGCCTAAGGCCTTGCTCAATAGCAAACTAATCACAAGTATTCCCAGTAAAAATTTACAAATAAAAAAACTCTCCAGACGATTAAATGTCAAATTTATGACACAGATCATTTTACAATGATCAAGACATAAATATACAATTTCTCCCTATTTTTGTTTCATTTAATTTTTTGACTTTCTCTCAAGAAAAAAGTTACAAAAAAAAGGAAAAAAAGAACACCCGGCCGGCCAACAAGCGAGAACGGGAGAAAGAGGGACACGAGTCAATCAAAATGTTGACAATGCTTGTAGGAAAAGCAAGTGAGAAAAAGAAAAAGATGATAAGGAAAAGGCAAGTCAAAGCAGGCGTCTCTGGTGGTTGAATCCCAGTAGCATCCTCTAGCTGAACTCTATTTTATATGACATATTTATGAAGTGCCCAGCTGTAGTACAATAGCAAAAACAGTCAAAAGGGAAAGGAAAGTGCTGCTGCGATTACTTTTACTGTAAATTTTCACTCAATGTGTGTGTGTCTTTTATATATATCTAATATTTCCTGGGACTTCAGTGCACGCGTCCTCCTCAGCAGCAGCAGCTGCCAATGTCTTCAGCTAAATGGCAAATGTATTTATGTTTCATATTTATGATCATAATTTTTTTTTCTTTCTTTTTTGAATGTCTGCGGTTACCTTTTGCATTAACCACAAACTTAAAATATCTTTAGTTTTTGATTTACTTAAATGATGTTTGGTTTAGATTTTGATGATCTTCGGTTGTTAGTATCAATATATCATTATTTTTGCATTACTTTTTTATTATGATTTATAGGTATCTTTTGTTTACATAGGTTAGTTCGCTCTTATTGTCTTCCTGGGTTTTCAATAAACAAACGATGCGGGTTTGATATTTCAAATAGTTGTCTTAATCTTGAGCTGATATTCTAAATATTGCTCAGGCACTAAGTCAAATTATAAATTAATTCTTAAATAGAAATAAATTTGATTCGATTGATAAATTTTCATGGTCATCGCCTAATTAAGCAGCGTCTAGTGTGAATTATAGATTGGATAATACTATAGCAGCTGTGATCGTGAGTTGACCAGCTGACTTTTCTTCGTGCTTGCTTTCTTAAGCGAATCAAATCAGTAAATTGCTTACTTTTACTTTTCCAATGGCTATGAATTTGCGGCCGATCTATCGAAGGTATTTGTTTTTTTTTTTTCTGGCCTTTTCTATAGAAATCTGAGCGCCTCGTTTACATCTTTGCCTTTCCATTTTGTGTGCAAAATTATTAGGTCCATTGTTCTCTTCGGACTATGTCCATTACAATCTTATTTATGGGCACGGGACGAGGCAGAAGGGGCTGACCATGAACAGGGCTGCTCATCCCCATAAACAACGTACTGCGAATGCTTGTTAGTTTCTCAGTTAGCTATTTGGCCAGTGAAGTTGCTATTGCCAAAATGATTGTCAGTTATTGCAAGATTTAATTAAATTAGCTGTACAAATTTCCAATGCCTCTTCACCCCTCTCTCTTTTAAAGCTAACCTGTCCTTTGTTTAACTGACGTGCTGAAGAGTCGGCTCAATCTCAAATCTCAAATCTTAGTCAATATTTTCGTGTTTTTTGCGGTTCAATGACTTATTGGCCATTACAGTCATGAGTGTCTCCTGTTAGTGTTTTTTGTATTTTTATTTTGCACAGCTTACGGAGGCACCTACGAAACACCAAGCAACTGCTATCAGTCAGTCATACGCCAATGCATGTCTGCCTGCTGCTGCTGGCCTATTGAATTACACCAGACAACAAGTGTTAAAATTATAATTTAGAGGCTAAGAAGCAATAGATCATTAAATATCCTGTTTTGAATGATTAATGAAAGTTAGAATAATTCTCAAAAGTTTAATGGCAAATAACAGCAAATATTTATAAAGGTATCAATATGAGTTGCATTGATTAAAGACCTATGATACTATTTTGGGCACGTATTGTAAGACACTCAGTAGGATAAAAAACGTTTGAGTCATCTAAGATCCATTGGGACTTAGGCTATTAATGATATAAATATATCTAGAAAAATTTTGTCATATCTAAAACATTAATAAATATATGAACACTTTCTTTGGATTTTTTTAAATATATTGAATTTAATATATAATATGATTAATATTCCTTAAATTGTAATAACACAGCTTTGTCCTGTTAAAATTAAATGGAATATTAAACAAAAAACCATTATATCTTAAACTTTTTCATTAATGTAGTAAAATTTGTAGGCAATAACAATTTTTGCCCATCGCGTTTTTATATGTTTAACGTTTAGCATTAACAAATGTTCAACACAATCTTTATATGACACATCGCAACTTTATATGTATTTCCCATTTTTATGATCTTTCATTTGTACTTTCACAAACGACACCTAATATAATGGCTTATAGATGAAACGCTCATTAGGAAGCCCGCAGGATAGTGTTATAATCACACACACACACACATCGCCATAACTGCCCACCGAAAATACGAAACAAACAACCGCAATAACCACTTGAACCGGTTACGATATTGTAAGATCCATGTAACTTCCAGAGAAGAGAATCACTTGAGTGTGACTGAACCTTAGCCAACACACAGATACATAAATACAAAAATACATACTTGCATATATGTATATTCTATATCACTTAAGCGATGCTTAACTTTATGATCGGCACTTGGGGCGCGCTTTACGGTTAATAGCCTTGTATAGAATTTTATTAGAGACCTCGCAGAATGGTTTTGGGTTACAGGGCATCACATTAGAATTACAATGCGACATGCGAGAGAGTTGAATGCAACCTAAATAATAACTTCCGCTTTTGAAAGCTTTGCTATGTACAGGGAGATAGAGAGAGAAGGGCAGACCGGAGGAGAAAAGAGTATGGGGATTTGTTGAACGTACAATTGGGGAAACAGAAACGAAAGTGCGTTCGAACCAAGGGCCAAAGCCGACAACCCAATATGGGCAGCAAGTGACCAAACATTCACATATCTCTATTCAACATTCAACTTTGATCGTTTTGTGCATGCCGAATAGATACCAGTACAACAAAAACTACAATAAAAAACTTCAATAACCAATACAATAAAAATTAAAAAAAAAATAAAATAAACTCCCGGCTTATTTGGCCAGAATAGCCTCGAACCTGGTATGGAAAGGAGCATAGAATTGTTGTCTGGTTGTTGGTGGTGGTGGTTTTTTTTTCGTTTCATTTTTTACCAACTTCAAAACAAGTGTCCACCAAAGTTGGCAACGGAAGCGGCGCTTGAAACGTGTCGCATTGCTGTCAACTCATTTACATACATATATATTCCTCTATTTGTTTATTTCTATTTTCCCTTAGCTTTTTTCTTATTGCAGCTAGAGAAATTAAATTTATTTAAATTTTTCAACACTTGACAGGTTTTTTTCGGACGTCTTCGGATGATTTAATTGAAAATATACGAAAAGTGTTCTGAAAATTGTCTGGAAAAAATTGTTAATTTTAATATTGAAGATGTGCGATTGCTGAGAAAATTCTAAGCAGAGCCCTTTCACTGGATTTTGTTACAGTTGAAAGCGTTGTTTAGCATATTCAGAGAGATTATAGGGGTTATAGTATAGTATAGTGAGCGTCATCAAATGTTTGACTAATTGACTTGAAATTAGCTATGAATTTTAAAGTAGTCAAATAATAAAGGAAACTACGCCTCAGCGATTTTAAGCCAGAGCTAAAAAAATTTTTCTCACAAATTTAATTTAAAGCAGTTACAAAATAAATTGTAATACAAAGTACCTATCAACAATCACTTGAGATAACAGCTGTAAATTAAAAAAAGAAATGTGCAAAAAACTACTAGAACAGCTGAAAAATATATCTAATCATATGCAAACAAAAACGTTTCCTATCAAGTATATCATATTTTTAATAATAATGCTTACTTTAAGCAATCGACCCTAACAATAATGACTTGCATAGCCCAAACTAAGCGACCTAAAATTTTGTTTATTATTAAGACTTTAACAAATAATATTGGTCAACTGCTTATTAACTAATTATCATTTATCATATTTTGTCTTAGGAAAGATCAAAATTCATTAATTACACGGTAAGCGAAAAGAAATTAAAAATATTAAGATAATAAGAGGTCTGAATGGATCCACAAAGGTGCATTTACTTTAAGTTCGATAAGAAGGCGCGTGCTAAGCAGAAACATAATAGAGATAGAGAAGCATATAGTAATTTACAGCATTTGTAAAATGCTGTCGCAAACGTTGGACATATTTGGTAGTGTGACCGAAAAAATAAAAAAATTGAGAATCCATATAGAAAACTATTGAGTCTCGTTTGTCTTGGCCATGACGTTTGGAATGGAATGATAAATGATGCGATTCAAAGTCTCAAAGTCGCTGCGATCAATCGATGGACGCGTGTCTCATTCGATTGACTCCAAAACTAACTTGATTCTAACTATCTATGACTCAAGTGTTGCGCTGTGCCCAAAAACACAAAAATAAATGCAAGAAGAAGTCAACAGTGTGCCTTAAAAGGCAAACGCCATGCTTTAGTGGGCGTTGATGTTTTTTTTTTTTTAATATATATAATGAACGTAGGCTGTTCATTAATTCAGCTTAAGTCACAGCAAGCGTTGCTTAAAGTAGACAAAATTTGTAGTATGTGCTCCGGCAATTTGTAGATTTTAATTAAGGGCAAGACGAAGCTCAAGGAAATAGTGAACTTTTTCGAGGTCAGTTCGTAAGCGTAAAGAAGCTCAAGATTTTGGGTATCTAAAGAATACGACTGTAATAAATAAAATTTTGTAATTGGAGATTCAAGCAATTTTAATTTCATTACAACAGGAAGTTATAGATTTCACTTTTGTTTGTACAACGCTCTTAAATGTTTTCCCACAATTTAGCGTTATATAAAAACTACTCAGTGAAACTCAGTACTACTAGTTTTAGTACATAAGTAAAATTTCACCATTTATTGCCCATGATCTCATGTTGTCTGAAGCGACTCGTAGTTGTATCTGATCACAAGATCTACTCAACTTTGCTGCAATGCTGCTTCCTCTTCTTTTACTATATGTATAAATAAATATATACTCACATCTGACCGCACTGACAGCTTTCGAGACTCGTTTCGTATAATAAGCATTAATAATTGTTTATTATTTTAATTACTTGTTCTTTTTTTTGCTCTTTATACCCTTAACCCATAAAATGGGTAAATAAGGGTATAATGGTTTTGTGCAAAAGTATGTAACAGGCAGAAGGAAGCATCTCCGACCCTATAAAGTATATATATTCTTGATCAGCATCAATAGCCGAGTCGATTTAGCCATGTCCGTCTGTCTGTCCGTCTGTCCGTCTGTATGAACGCGTGGATCTCAGAGACTACAAGAGCTAGAGACTTCAAATTTGGGATATAAGTTCTCCTATACCATGAGCAGAACAAGTTTGCTTCAAATTATCGATAACTAATCTGGTTTCCGATATACACATGCAATCGATAACAAAAAAATATCGAATTTGGAAAATGTAAAAATGAGGGTTGAAAGAATGGGTAACAATAGATCTTTCTGAAAATTTCGTCCAAATCGGTTAAGAAACACCGGAGATATCGAGCTTAATCGATTGAAGTTAAGTCAGTATACCAAAGTCTTATATAAATTTAATTTATTTTTTGCAACTGGGTTAAGGGTATCTACTAGTCGGGCTCTCCCGACTAGAGCATTCTTACTTGTTTTATTTGGCAACGTTCTATAAATTCAGCTTTTTCTTCTTGCTGTTTTCGGTTCGCGTAAAATGTGTTAAATGTATTCGGGTCTTGTTGGTATTTAAGCAAAAAAACAAGCTTTAAAGCTTTAGGCAAACAAAAAAAGATAAACAAAATACAATAGACATAAAAAAAATAAAAAATAAGAATCGAACAAATAAAAAGTGCTAGCTTTTAGTGATATCAACAGACGTATATCAGTTTAGATCCCCCATTCTCAAACTCATTTCTATTCTAGAACGTCAGCATAGCGTCAAGGTCTTTGAAAAGTCAACTGAATGGCTGCATGAAATTGGAGAACATTTCGAATATCGAAATACCATATGGAATCTCTTATTATCATTATCATTTGCCTAGGTTAATAAAGCAGTTCACAATCTTATCAGAAGAGACTTATCTGTACAGTTTTGTGTCGGTTGACTGAAGTTGATATTTATTTTTATTTAATTAGCAAAATGCAAGGCATGCTACAAGTGAATGAACGCAAAATAAATAAATAAATAGAATAGCTTAAAAAAGAATTCTAGAAATCGCTTATCTTATCAACGCAAAGCGCCTGTGACAGGAGGAAACAACCAAGAATCTAGTAAAGTTCTATAATGAAGTATAATAATATATATATAACTATTATAATATATAACTAATGAGCATAGCTAATATAGCGTTGGCAAAAAAAAAAAAAAAAAACAAACACATGTATATGGAAACGAAAAAAGTGCATATTGCGATTATGATTTAATAAACAAAAATTTATGCGGTCTGAAAATTTGCAACTGAATTAAAAATAGATTATGATACGTGCAATAAAATTTCGAAAATTTTTAAACTAATTTCATTTTAGTCTGAGGCAATATGCAAATCTTTCGATTGTTAAATAGTGAATTTTGATAGAAAATTGGTAAATGCTGTTAAGATTGTTTTTTATGTGTAATAATTTTCATTGATTAAAAGTAATTATGGATAGAAAGCTAAATAAAATACAAAATTTTGTTAATTGTAACCAGTCATGACTGTACTTTGCTATCTTAAGCTTTGTTCACTTTAATATGCGTCAGTTTATATTCATTCTTTGAATTCGTTAACTATTTCGTTATGAGTCTTTAAAAAGCAAAAGCTATGTAGTTTTTTTCATAGCTCTAAACACATTTGGGATCCATGAACTCAACGCTCGCCGCTCGCCTTTGTTTAGTGTTGGCAAACATTTTAAATTTTCTCAAAGTAGGTGCCATTAAAGCATAATGTATTTTTAATTAGTTGATTACATTTGCACATTTGTGCAATAATATTTCTTTTAGTTGTTTCCAACAGACACTGATGACCTTGGGCAAAAAAAAAATTAAACAATAGAGTGGCTAAAAAAATATATATATATAAATTATATAATTAAGAAACACCATAAAACAGGGTACTTTGCGTGTCATGTGTGTTTGGCAACAAAATTACAAGAAGAAAAAAATATATGCTAAATAAACGAGAGGCAAAAACAAGAGCTAATTATATTACAGTTTGACATAGTTCCTATCCATTTTGAGGCTTAATCAGGTTGTTGTTTCGAGTGCTGTTATGTAAAAATTTGGCCAGCAAATGACAATAATATGATGTGGCAAGATTTTTAAAGAGCTCCCGGCTAAAATGAAAAGTAATGATAATAATTTGCATTGCTTTTGTTCATGCTGTGTTGCGTCCATTTTTTGTATCAGAAAGCTCGCGAATTGCCAATCAAGTTAAAAAGGCAAAAGCGAAAGTTAAACGCACAGAAGAAGGCAAACAAAATACCTCCCTCAAGCAGAAGTAGAGCTGTTTTACCATAGTTGTTTAACTAACTCACATTTTGAGAACAGCAGCCGTGACAACATCAACATGCTATTATTGATTCTCTTCGCACAATGCGGTTGAGAACTGTAGTGAAGAGATGGAAGGTAGGCTTCCGACCAGGCATTGACATCAATAAATAAAGTGAGAAAACATTGTGAATGTACTAATGTGTGCAGCTAAACTATCTATCTTTCATATCACTCTACGGCAGTGCTTGTTAAGCGATGATAGATGATAGATACACTGTCTGATTAGCTGTCTTGAGGGTTTTTTTTAAAAATTAACTTAAGATTGCAACTATTGATTTTATAAAGGTAGGTTTGGAATAGTGTAAGAAGAAAATTTGGGAAGATCTTTGTGGTGAATAGAATTCACTGATATTATGTGCAGAACTTTATTTACATAATCCAACAAGGATTTACCCATTTCAAGGTAGGTTTTTAATTAAGTCTTTTTCGTTCTTTAAAACTCTCCTAACAAAATATTTTCTTTAAACACTCATATCTTAAATGCAACAAAGCTTTTATGATCTTAAAACTCTGCTTTCAACTCTGTTATTCAACTGTTGTCATCCGTTTAACATCCGATTTCAAGTCTTGAGTCGCATTTACATCGACACTGTACCTCACCTGATTTGCGTTTCTCCGATCTGTCCGGCACCACTAAGCTTTTGGCACGCTTTACTCTCAGCGATCGTCTGCGTATGGAGCGCAAAAAAGCTTCGGGCATCCTTGAGAAGCGTTGCGGCGTTTCTGGAGCTTTGGCACGCTCTGGCAGAAAAAAGTTTTTCACAGCCAACATAATGTTAACTATAGCGGTAAAATCAGCTTTCTTCTTTTGTTGTGGGTGTCGAGCGCGTGTTGGCAATGAAATCCAAACAAAATCAAACTATTTACAGCTTTGGCTGTTGCTCTTTGCACTTTGTGGTCTATTTTTCTTCTTTGTTTGTGTTTATTTTAGTGTAATCCTTTTGTTGTTTGTTGTTGGTTTGATGCACTTCTATTGCGTATTTATTTAAACATTTCTTTGCTTTGCACTTATTGGCTTCCTCCTTGACAACATTTTTGAAACTTGTTTGGCTTTTTAGTGTCGATAAAGTGTTTCGCATTTTTCTATTATTCTATTATTTTTTAATTGTTGCTATTTGCCACTTCGTATTTTTTTTTATTGTCACAGCCAAAAATTTAATATGCTTATTTATACAGCTGACGACATCGGTGCGTTGCTTTCGCAATTTGTTTTGATTATTTATTTATTTATTTATTTACTTTCGAAGACTATGCAAAATATACGCGAATCCCTAAAACCGAATATCGGCGAACGAAAATCCCGCTACACACGTCCACAGTGCATGCTTGTCAAGACTAAACTGGTGTGAAATATAAAAAGCGTACGCACTCACACAATAACAGCACAGGCAGCAGCCGTTGCTCTCCCAGCGGGCGACTGTTGCTCAGAGTTCGGCTGTTAACGTTCACTCTACATAACAGACGGCAGGGAAATTACGGTGAGAGTTGAAGCTATTACATTTTACTGTTAATGTAGCTGCACTGGGAGCGGCCACTGTTGCTTCTTATTACCTGTGCAATGGGAATATTTTTATAGGTGTCACAGTTCACTAAAATTGCATTAAGAACCGGCGCTGTTAAGTGCGCTTTGGCAGCAGATGTTGTTGTGGGCTTAGCACGTGATGAAAACAGCTGCAATTGAACAGAAGAACAGGTAAAAAATGCTACAAGTATAGTAGCTTTTGCTGTTACTTCTTAAGCTTGTAATATAATATCTCAACTTCCGCTGCATTGAGAGCGGAAATGTCTCGTAATAAGCTGTTGATATTTCAGGAGTCTTTTTTGTTTGTCGTAGATATGCCTGCCATAAAGCGTAGCTGATTTAATGCAATGTCAATTATATACTTTGTGTATGTGTATTTACTTTTTTATCAGTTTGCAAACTCAACCAAATTTCTCTACTGATAAGCGCAAGAGTTGCAACAGGCGCCTTAACATACCGCTGTTAAAATTTCCCGACTAACTTGTGGCTGCTGAGAGCCGTCGAGAGTGAGCACAAGAGTGAGAGTAGGTGAAGAGGCTGCGTCACAAAAAACCATACGGAAATTAAAAAGAAATAATAAACATTTGCCGACGCCGATGTTGTTTTTGTTGTTAATATTTTGGATGCACAGATGTAATAATCAACTGGCTGCTATGCTGATGATAATAATGATAAAATGCGGTACAGTCAGATGCAACCCAGTCCGCCTCCCAGTCTGTTCATAACATATAACGACGGCTGCTGGCAGCGGTTGTGGTATTTGTTTTTAGTTGGGGTTACGGTTAGTGGGCCGCTTGGGAGCTGATGCTGTATTTGTTGATGTTGTTTGTGAACTGCAAAAATGCAATTCCTATTGAAAGCGAGAGAGCTAGAAAGAGAGGAATAGTAAAGCAGTTGAATGTTATGAACGGACACAGCCGCGAATTGAACATGTGGCATTATTTATTTTCACTAGTATATTATTACTATGCACAATAATTTGTCGACTATTGTTGTTGGTAGTTTTAAGTGAGATTTTCAATGAGTTTTATGCAATGTTGATATAATTTACATATTAGTTGCATTTGAAAAGGTATATTTGTGGGAAACAGCTTGAAAACGGAACATTGATTGAATTTCAATCGAGATTTGTTTGAGTGTCACACTGGTGGAAGACAGGCTGAGCTTTGATAGCTTTAGGGGAAATTCTAGTATAGATTAAGAAAATTAAAAAAATATTTTATTTTTTTTCTCAACTTTAAGAGTCTGACATAAAATTGGATATCTTAAGGTTATTGTTGATAGCATCAAGCAAGTAGTTACACCACATTATACAAAAGTCAAATTATTCACACATAATGAACTCACAACTGACATTTTAATGCCTTACTTCTATCAGGATCTCGCAAATTTCTTTTGAAGCTTTTCATCTCATCTAACTTTATAAGCACATTAGCATAAACCTGGAACAATCCGCGAGCACTCCGTAAAGTTTAATGGCAAATGGAAATCTTCGAGTTGACAGCAGATTGCAAAGCGTATTTTGGTATTTACTGCAATCGGTTGGTTTATTTTTGGGACACGTGAACTGCATTATATGGTCGATAATTTGACACGCTCGCCACACTTATCGGCAACACACGCCAGCACCAGACAAAACGCAACGCGACGCGTTACAAAACAGGGACACAATTTGCGACTTAATAAGATGACATTGCCAAAGACGGAGAGACAGAGAAGAGAAGAGGAAGAGAGTGCAGAGACAAGCGAGAGAGAGAGAGAGAGAGAGAGAGAGAGAGTTAACGACTGAAGTGACACGCGATTTTGCAATGGAACTTGAAATTGACGCTAGTTGTGGCACGATAGTTTGGGTAACTGAATGTGAACCACCCTCTCAAAGACAAGAGGTAAATATGGTTAAGTTCATTGTAAGGCTGACTAGCAGATACCTTTTTTACAAGCTAAAAGCAGCTGAGATTTATTTTAAAGTTTATTAATAACATTTGTTTTATTTAACAACTTAAAAACTTTCAGTGCTTTTTGGATTAAAGATACCTACCTTTTATACACGTATTTCCACATCAATTATATATGCCCTACTTCACTGGTTACAGAGTATACAAATGAAGGGCGCGGCTGCCGTTCAGTCTTTATGGAATCTTAATGGAATTTCTAATCAACCTGCCCCCGAGACGTCAGTCACACAGGGCGCGTCCCTCCGTCCGTACGTCTAATAATGTTACCGCACACCCTGCGAGCAGAATTTGTTTTTATACAGTTCAGATTTGTGCCTGACGAATGTTGCACATTCGGTTATAAAGGGGGTGGTTGCAATGTGGGTGGGTTATTCTAACCCCTCGGGTGGTGGTCATGACATGATGCGACACTTTTATTTTCAATTGAGCTACTTCAGTTGCGACTGTTATTGTTTTTATTTTCCTAGAAATCATTGTGATAAGAAGCGAAACACTAAATGACGTTAATAAATACGCTGCTGTGCCCTAGAGGGTTAAAAAGCTCAATTAGAGTAAGTGAGAAAAGGGTGTACTACTACTCCTACATACCCTTACCTCCACCCTCTCTCTCTCTCTCTCTCTCTTACTATATTTATTGTACGCAGCTAATTATGTGCACAACTTGACTTGAGGGTGCCCTTGTCGACTTTGTACTATCAACCCCCCACCCTACTATAACTGCACCCTTAGAAATTTTAATTGCAATTGTGTGTGTGTGTGTGTGTGATGTTAAACAAATTAGGTTTAAAGTTTTGGTCACTTAATACCACATGAGGCGTTGGCTTACCACCATATATAGCACCCACTACTCCATCCCAACCCATTTCGAATCCAAACCTTACCCAATTGTCATTTGATACATTTTACAGCACCCCATAAACTGATTTCCGCTCCTGTTGCACAAATATTTGCAAGCTTTATTAGTTCATTATGTGACTTTTACTCTCTCAACACACTCCGCCACACTCTTTAGTCATTCCCTTTTGTCCGTAATTTGTCATGGGGTGAGATGAGCATTGAAAACGAATGACAACTCATACAACATTTGATTAAGAAGATTGTGTCTAAGCGAAAGTGGAAGGGAGAAGAATGCAAACGAGTAGGAAACAACAAGCAACGCCTCATTTGCTTAAACATCTAATAGAGAAAGTTTTAATCTTTGTATTTGTAGTAATTCGTGTTTTGGGTCAATTCGTACATAGCTCGGCATAGGATGAGTATGTATTCACTTATCATTCAAGTATTTAACACATATGTATGGGGGGCATCAGAGATGATTCATAAAATATTCCATTCCATTCGCATATGGAATATGATGTGTTTTTGGTATTTATAACTTGTGAGCAGACAAAAGGTAATTTGCATTACTTTCTTTGGCTGGTTGCCGGAAAAACAATGAAACTGAATGTGATTGAAGTATTTTTAGAGATAAGTGGAACGCTATTTATGTTATTAGAATGTTCTACATATACTTATGCATTTAACATGGTTTAGTTTAACGTTTTAAATAACTTTAAGAAACTATAACTTTATAGACCAATTATTTGTATCTTATCATTAATGCATTTTTGAAGTGAATTTCTTATAATATTTTGATGAACGTTAATCTTACCAATTTGACTTTATTTTACTTTTGTTTCAATTCTATCTCCATTTAAAAACGTCTTCCTTTTCCATTTTCAAGAATCGAAATTACCTTCTCAGTTAATTTTTGCAACGATTATACAAATCCACTAGAAACTCATTTCAGCTGATTCGTTTCGTTTGTTTTTTTTTCGTCGTATTTATAATTTAGCAATTTGCATGACATAAAAAGTCGGTTTATAAGTATTTGTTATTCATACTAAGATTAACCCCGAAATTCGGTAATTACAAGCGAATTAGTTCTCACGGCCAAATATGCTTCCTACATAAGCTGATGGCCCCCGTTTGTAATGCAGGGCAACCCTTTATTTCTTGCTTGCTACGGTTTTGCCATAATTAATAATTCATAATTTGCGAAAATTGCAAAACTTCAACAATTCTTTTTGGATGGGCCTAAGAAATTCGTAAAATATTACCGCTCCCCGTCATCTAATTCACCAATTTGTTGTAATGAAGCGTGAAACGCTTCAAGAAACATGAAAACTTAAAATCCATGAAATTGGACAGCGCAAAAATCAAAAGAATTAGAGAGAGAGACAGAGAGAGAAATACAGAAAAGGCAAGTGAGGTATAAGGATGGGAGAGAAAGGGACTGACAAGGCAAAGACATGGCGTTTTGAGTCTGGAATGTGCAACAATGCGACTTGACATAATTATTAGAGGTAAAAGCAAGGCGAAAGAGGCAAACAGGGTGCAGGGTTTACTGCGACAATGCAATCCCCATTTTCAACTCCCAACTCAGTGAAATGCTGTGAAAACTAGTTGAATGTTCCCGACTGTACGCTGACTTAATCAACTTTTCAATACCCCGTACACATACATAGGAATAGGGCATTTTGATACTAGCACAAAAAAAGTCTTAAGCCATTTGTTTTTCTTTTCTGATAAATTTATATCTGAGATTTGTGTATATTGCTAGTTATTTGATTTTTATTTTGAAAGAAGGTGTTCAAAATTTGATATAGAATGTAAAATTTATTTAGAAATTTTTACTTTCCGATATTTTATATTTATTTTTATGGTTTCTCATAAGTTTTAAGTCAAGTAAGCTAAAACGCGCCACATTTTGTAAGAAGTTAAACTATATTTAAGCAGCAGATCAAAAGAATTAGAACTACTAAGTTTTGTATGTATATTCTAATATATTGAAGCCAGCTGAAATGTAAACGATTCAATAAGAGTACGTAATTATTGTCTTAGGCCGTTGCGACTTAGGCCATATTAACTATTTGGTTTACTTTCCTTCCGTTTAAGATTATATTTCAGATAGTATTTCTGTTTTGTACACTTTTAAATTCTGTTAATGGGTAGAACACTTTTAAACAACATTAATGTGCTGCACTTTGCTCTTTAAACGCAAATTGAGTTGATTAATTGAAATGTGGAGAGACAGGAGAGAAACACAGGGCGCAGGGGCAATTGCAACTGCGTGGCCGAAGGGCAAAATTGCAGACGGCAGAAAATCAATAATTTTAATGGGAGCCCATTCCCCAAAGCTACCTCTTACAACAGAAATTTATGTATGTATATGTATGTGTTCTGCTTATTTATGCAAATATTAAGTACAGCGACAACGACAAAACTCATCCCAACAAAAAAAAACAAGTGGAAACGTTGCAGTTGGACGCAACCGTCTGCGATATACTCGATACCTGCGTTAAAACCGGTAAAAAGAGGCCTGATTGCAAAGGGGTACGAATGCGGCAGGGGTGCATGCTGCCTCAAAGATTGTCTGATGTAGATGAGGATGCCACCAGCTATCTTCCTTTCCAAGTTTGTACAAGATGGATACCAGCCCTTCTGTGGGCGGTATGCTGGGCGTGGCATTCAAATTTTTAAGGGTCGTCATCACATATCTTGGCAACAAGTTTGGTGGCTCTAGCTCAAAAACTGTGAAAGTTATAATACATAGTTATAGTTAACAATAGTTGTCGGTAGCTATCTTCTCACCAAATTTGGTAGGTCTTGCTGTAAGGATGTGTGAAATAGGTGGATTTATCGATTTTGATCTATCGAATCTATCGATTTGTCAGTCTCTAGCTATCGTAGAACCCCAATCTTGACACTTTATCTTTCGCGGCCATAGATAAAGATAGTTGCAAAGTTTGAATTCTCTAGCTTGAAGGGTGTGGAAAAAAGTTGCGTTCATACAGACGGACGGACACCATGACGGACATTGCACAAACCCAATATACTCTTAACCTTCGGTATCGAGTATAAAAAGGTGGAGTGTAACTCTGTGGATTTCCTTTTTCCCTCAATCCCTTTTCTGTGTTTGACAGCCCCAAACTGGGGCCGGGGAGCCATAGGCAAGTTTAGCGCAGCAGCCAAATTGGATTTAATTTTCAAAAGAGCCTACAAAAAATGTATAAAATTAAATGGTCCCTAGGGAGATCGAAACTCAAATGCCCTTACATATATCATTTGGTATGGAAATTTTAAAAGAAAATTCAATTTGTAGTTAATGAATAAGTTAATAAAAGTTATTGAATAAATGACACATTCAGAGTAAAAAACTTTATCATATATCGGCTACAGTTTTGTTTACAAAGATTCTTGTTGTAGAATATAACAAATACAGTTTGATACTTATTTCAATGTAAAGAGTAAAAACTTAGTTATTACTGAAACAACAAAACAAGTTGTAAACTTGTGAATTTTATGCATAGTTCCCTCAGACGGATAAGTGTGTTGTACCCAGTGACGTTAATTGTAATTTTCTTTTAGATTCATTTTACTGGCGGGTATTCGACGTTGCCTCAAAAGTAAATACGACGAAAATTGCTGGCAAGTCGAAAAGAAAATATAATTATTATGGCGAGTATTTTTGATGAAACAATTAAATTATATGTATTCAATTCGACTATATGCCAGCTCAATTATACAGATACGTAAATCCAAGACCACAGCTGACGCAAATGCTGCCAAAATTAAAGTGTGGGAGAGTGCAGACCAATAAATTGCCACAGGGCCGGTCACTGGGTGAGGAAAGGGTGAGGTTAGCGGCCTTCGCTCGGAATATTTGCTTTTCTCCGCGCTTTTATTAGTGTTTATTTTTATTAGTACTTAAATAACTTACAGCAATTGTTGCGTTACAAAATATTTGGATAAATTGAAGATGGATTTGTATAAGAAGGCTGCATACAATTGTGGAAATTATGCAATATGCAATTGATGACATTTATGAAAGTAGTTCTATAATTAGATCAATAATTGCCAGTCGAGTTAAGCCAATTGCTTTTATGAATGTACAATTGTCAGCAGTTCAAGCTGATTTACATTTGATATGTATATGTGATACATAATTTTTACTATTGCATACCCTGTATAAAACATTTGATCGATTATACCTTTCCCAAAGCTCTTACTCTTAACAAATTTCTTTAAAATCCAACATGTAATTAAAATTTCACTTTTTTTAGGGATGATTCCACGGTTCGGTTCGGTTCGGCCTCGCTGAACGCACGCTCGAGTAATTTTTCTTTAGCACGCAAGGTCAGAGTTCAAAATAGAAATAACTAAGTCGAGGCAAAATTTTTTTCGGCGAAAAAGATCCAACACATAATAAAAATTTTCCAATATCTTTTATGAAAATTTTGAACATTCGTTGTTTCAAGGGGTGTAACTGCAAATCTTTTTTGATCCAATATTTTTCTTGTTCTTAGGGATGTTTTTAAATGGCGTGCCAAATGTAATTTTGTAAAAAGGCAAAAAATCATTTTGACATAATTTTTTGCAATTTTTTTAAGATACTTTATGATGTGTTGTGCCGTTTTCATGTGACGGTTTTATGATCGCATTACCGAAGATTATCCAAAGCATCATATCAATATACTTCTTTGTTCATAGGTTGTCTTAGTTCCCAGGGCATTTTATGCGCTCGTCACAAATCTGATAATATCGCTGGAATTTTTGTAAGTGCAACTTATTAGCATGTTTAATATGCTGTGCCAAATTGAAGGCAAGTGAATGGACCTTATAAAAGAGTTGGTCACATTGTGCATGTGCATAACAGGGAAAAAATATTTTTGTTGACAAAAGGTTACAAAACCGAAAAACAAATATTAATAAATCTTACATTTAATTAGCTGAAAAAGTCAAATTTCCTTAAATCTATTTAATTTATTATGTAGGGCCTTTAGCAAGATTACTTATTATTCTATAATAAATAAATCTAACTCAATACTTTGCAAATAATTTTTCAATTAGCAGTTGAAAAATGAAAAACATCTCATAAACTCACCAATTGTATGCTCTCATCTTTGAGTCAGCATTAAGTAATAATATTATTAATTAATTGCAAACAATGTATAGTATATTATTACTTAGTCATTCGATGATCGCAAACTTACTCACGCTTACCTGCAAAAAACAAAAAACATAAAGAGAAAGGTAAATTTTATTAAACACTTATTGCAAATGATTTAAAACGTATAACGTTTTAGCTGGAAACAGGTAAAATAGCAAGAAATCGCTCAATACCTAAATAAAACACATAAATTGATTGTCTAAAATTATTAATACCAAATGCTAAATGAATATCCATTAATAAGTAAAGAGCACTAACGAAATTTACCCAACCTTACCCAAACCAAAATCAGCACTCGAAAATTGTAAACAAATTGCAAAAAGAAAATCCAATTTTTTCGCATTGTGAAAGACGGAGAAAAATCAAATAGAAAACCAAAATTCTTTCAAAAGTTGACTCAAGTTCGCCAGAAATTTGTTTGCCAAATCAATCAATGGGAAATGGAAGAAAATAAAGGGAGGATTTTTTAGGTAAGTTTTTCACCTAGTATATCTTGCGGCATATTTCAATGTCAAGTTATCAGGACATGTGCGAATATGGCAGACATTAATCTTGCGGTCAGGCTAGCTTAGGATTTACGCAAGGCTAACGCATTTGATTGGGCTCTGAGCAGCAGCAGCAACCCTGCCACAACAGCTGATAAGTTAATGCGATATAGGCAAGAATACAAAATGCTACCAGAAATTCTTAACAAAAAAAAAAAAAACCCACCCCACTGCTCCCCGCCTGCCACAGTATGCATGTGACGCGTGTCCTGTGCGCATTCTAATTGTGGTTTCCTTCCCGTCGAAAAATCGCTGGAAATTAACTAATTATATTAGCGGCTAAACAGCCAAACTCGAACCTTCCCAAAAGCATAATTAAAATAATTGAAATTGAAATGGAAAAAATAAGCCAAAAATGAACAGCGAATAAAAGGACAATAACACAATTAAATTAAAACGCTACTATAAAAAAAATGCAGCAAACGCAGCAAAAAAAAAAGGCAACAGAACAAACATCAACATCAAAGTTTGTTGTTTTAATTTCCGTTCGGCTCGAGCTGTCCAGAGACTTAACCCAACAGGATAATAGCCTTATGGGTTCCAGATAAGCCCAACATAAAATGGGTTGAAATTAACCCTTTGTGGGACAGCCCCCGCTCGGATTCAGCTCAACTTTGCTCTAGCAAAGGGGATTGCAGTTTTGTAATGAAATTTGTAACACAATATTAACTTTGTTCAGTTTACACATTCATATATGCAATATAGTCCCTATCAGTCAGTTTTCATACAGTCTTAAAATTGTGTTGAAAAAAGTGTTCAACTATAAGTTTTATTATCTGTTTACTGACAAACACAAAAGTCATAAATTGAAAT
Organism: Scaptomyza montana; assembly: GCA_018904305.1. NCBI lineage: Eukaryota > Metazoa > Arthropoda > Insecta > Diptera > Drosophilidae > Scaptomyza > Scaptomyza montana. The sequence continues at coordinate 2,805,510 of JAEIGR010000011.1, read as the reverse complement.
CTAATAACGCTTTTTAGACTTAAAGCTCTTTATTTACAATACTTATGACTAGAAAAAAATAGACTAAAAAATAATATATTTTAATAAAATTCATAAACTTATTATTAGATACAGGTTCTGGCTTTTGGGTCTTCTATCTTCTATGAGTAATTTTTAGTTAGAGTATACCAACTTCGCTCGTTCGTAGCACTCCCAATTCCGCTGTTCTTGTCGTTGCGTTTTTTGATTTGCTTGATGGACGCACAGTGAATGCATGTCCTGTTGCAGGACATCGGAGAGAATCGCGCGTTGCGGACTCACTTCATTAGCGTTGAAAAACAAATAATATGCAAGTGACTGCAACTGGATTCGCTCGACTTGCTCAAGTGCGCTCGTTAGTGGGTCAAATGGGGTAGGAGTTGTAGTTGATGTAGGGGCTGGGCTGACGTTAGAGTTAGAGAATTAGAACTGTCGAAAAAGGGTTGTCCAACTCTGTCTGGCTAGCCTTATCAGCACGCACATGCATTACAAATGCAGCTCGTGTTTTAGCCTGGGGACAGGGTTTCTGGGCCAGTTCGTCTACCATCTGATAATAATACAAAACTCATATCTAGATGTTATAGCGGGCTTTTGGCACAACTAACATAAAATGACAGCATCCACATCCAGTTTCAGTTTCAGTGCCATATTGCGGTCTATTTTTCCGCCATCTTCATCCCACTTTTGTATGTTTGCATAAAACGGCACTTACTTCAAAGTGTTTGCTTGGGTGGATGCTTTTCCATTTTCCTATGTTTTTTTTTTATTTTGTTTGGGTGCTCAAATATGGAACAGCGGCAGCTGTTTGGATTAAAGCATCGCATCATTGTGATATGATGTGATGTGATGTGTGTGAAGGTGATGAAAAGTTGTTGGCTATCATGGTAAGCTCATGTTTTGGTTATTACAGCTGCTGCTGACCATAAAACCGACCCCGCTTAAACTACCCCACCGCCAAGCAACAACACCAGCACCAGTTCTGTGCTGCTGTTGGTGTAGTCAACTGTAGTCAAATGGGAAAGCAAAAACATGCGTTATGCAAACTAATTGTTGGCCCGTGAGGGGTTTACAGTGATGAGAGTAATAAGTATATGTATGTATGGTACCATCAGTCTTGATGACATACTTATAATAATATGTCTAATATTATACTTAAATATGAGATGATATGTATGAGCACATACTAATAAGATTTGTTTTTTTTATTTATTTATTTGTTTATTGTCAACTAAGATCAGCTGACATAAAATCCAAATTAATTAAAATTTAAATAAAATTAAAAATTTAAATTAAAAATTAAGATGGTAAAGGATCATCCCATAAGACTTTAGAAACACATTTGCTTAAAACTTAGCTGTAACATTTTCTCTTTTCGTTACTTTTAAGAAATTATGTAAAAGTTGAGCTGAAAGCGGGAAAAGTTGTGTGTTTAACTATTAGGTTTAAATACATACTTAATGATGATGATGGTATTTATTTTTATTTTTTTTTTTAATTGTTTGGGAACAATTGGTTATTATGGACCTTGTTTATTTGAAAATAAACAAGTTTGCGCCTTTTTTTTAAGAATTATCTGTAGAGATGAAAAAGAAAAATAGAAACAAACTTAAAAAAATAACATTATCTTATCCGAGTATCGTAGCAAATTTTTCATTAAATCCTGAACTGATTGAAGATAAATATTTAAATACTTAGAATATTTTTAAGTTCAATATTTAGAGTTCTTAAATATTTTTAATTTAGCAAAACGTGAAACTATTGATGTTTGACCAAGGTATCCAGGAGAGTTTATAGATCTGGTTAAGCTACCATGTCGTCATTGCCAGCATTACAGATAGAAAGTCTTTATTGAAATGCGACTATTCTTAGCTATGACTTATGGTATCACAATGTACTCAAAAACACTTCCACTTAAGTGTTTGCTTTTTTTAGCATTCATCATGCTATCCGTTTAGATCAAATAATTTCAATATAAAGTACAACAGAAGAGCAAATAAAACTGACAAACGGACAGTTTGACAAATGACATTAGGCTTGATAACCATTAAGTGCAGCCGCCGACATTCAACGGCCAGTTGAGACATCAATCAAATTAGGGTTGCAAAAATATGTATATATTTCTATATAGTAAAGTAAATGCAGCAATCCAAAACTCAAACTGAACCCCTCTCTCAATTACAAACATTAAAAAGTCGAATGCAGAAATAATAACAACAATTGAGTTAAACACATGACGAAAGATTTCGGCAGTTGACCGTTGGTCAAATGTTTGCAGAGGAGCAACCCTAAAAACAAAACGCAAACCGACTTACTGCACTTAGCGCACGTCCATTTAAACTGTCTGCGCCTGCGCTTCGTGCAATGCACAAAATCCTGTCCCACGATATGCGACCGACTAAGAGACAGGGAGGGGTGGGAGGGTTAGAAAAGGGAGTTCATTAAAATGCGCGCTGTAATGAGAGTGAATGCAGTGTAATGAAATTAAAGTGAACACGCGACACACACACACACATAGACATGTAGACAGACTGCCCGCTGCTTGCGCATGTGCAACTAACTCAATGCCCCCTGATGCATGCTTCGGCTCATGCGTCAAGTGCCGCGCTATTTTTGTTGCACCTTGACTTTTGTCCAGGTTCCGTTTTAGTTTTTTGCATAGCCCGCATAATTGGCAAATTTGCGCACACATTTGCGAAGCTGTGTTCCAGTGGATGAATGAAAGTGCACTCATTAGTTCGAATTTGTTAAGCGAGCATAATAAGCGTCGCGAACTATGCAAAACATGCAGGAAGTAAGGATCAAATGGTTGATTATAGACTGGGAGATGCCCTCTCGTAAGCTCCTTAGTAATCAAAGAGTTATATTCTATTAATATTATATATTGTTTTTAGCGATCTTATATCTTAAATAAGAAATATACCTATAAAAAACTTTTTTCAAACTTCATAGCTTTATTTCTTTACGATTCCTAAGTTTAGACACGGGGTTCCAAACTGTTGAGATCTGATTATTTTAATCAATTTCACGACTAGTCCTTAAATCGCTTAGTCTGTCTATTTGACACTCACTTATTAATATGTCTAAATTAATTTTACAGTTTTCGAGTTAGATAGAAAGAAGTTAAGCAATCTCTAAAGATATGCATTAAATAATTATATTTTTCAGGTAATTGTTGTACCGATTTGAATTCAATTGATAAAAACATTAATTTAGGTTGCTCTTAAAAAAGATTAATGGGAAATGCTTTTAACCAAAAATTTACATCTCTAGTTCTGTTCAAGGTTTCACTTTTCTTTAAACTTTTCATTAGTTTATCTATACAAATACTGACAGCGTATCAAATAAATGCGTCTGTTACGTGCCTGCCGAAATCTTATCAAAAAAATATGACAGTCCTAGAAAAATCAAAGTGTCAAATAAAAATGTCAAGTTTATGATGCACAGCAATCGCCACTAATCTGTCAACAAAGGTGAGAGTCAACAGGGAGGCTGCTGTAGATGCAGGGAATGCTAATGCTGCTGCTGTTGTTTCCGTGTGGCATATCCTGTTTCCGGCTTTTGGTTATTACAACAGCACTAAGGGGTTGCTGAATGACTTACTGACCGCTCGTCAGAGAGAGAAAGAGAGAGAGAGCCCAAGCCGGCTGTCATAATTAAAATATGACGCGTGTCCGTGTCTCGTACACGGACAATTGTAGCACGCGCTGCAGGGCAGCGTTACAGCAACCAGCTTCATTACTTGCTGCCACCATTTCGACACGCAAAGCATTCCGCAGCAGACCCAGCATAAAGGCCGGTTGGCCAGCTGAACATGTACCGCAACTTAATGGCCAACTAGCAGAGCGCAAATTGTTTATGCAGGATAATTTTATAGATAGATATGCATTTATATTCTTCTTTCTAAAGATATCAGCACGTATGCATGTAGGGAGATGGTCGTTGTCCTTTTTGAAAAGCAACTACACCAAATTGCTTGGCATTTGGTCAGTTATACAGTTACTCCAAGGAAATCAACTCAAATCACGTGAAGCAACCATACAATAACACCTAAATGGTTTTCTTTTTATCGGCATTGTAGAAGTAAAGACATTTCGAAGGTGTAATTGAGCTAATTATGAAGCAGAATAACAAGAGGAAATTACATTTCATGGCACTGAGGAACTGGCTCAAAAAGTTTAATATTGTACAATCTAATGGATTACTTTGAGTTTTCTGATCTTTTCACAAATAAATTCTTCTTTTGATAATCTTTTTTTTTTCAAGAATTTGTCAGGGTTCTTAAGTTTAGGTTTTTATTATTATTATTTATCATATTCGTAAGAAAATTTAAGTTAAGTTGAGGTTGAATACATAATTGACCCGTAGTCTTTTATGGCACATGCCAAATTATAGTTTTCAGTCCTGAATATATTTTCAGTTTCTACCTTACATAATTCACATCTGTAGGTCGTTCCATCTTCAATGATTTGACACGGTCTCTAAAAAGTTTAATTGCTAATTGTCACGGATAGTAAAATTGATCAAAACCAATTAACAAAACGATCGAATCGACAACAGATCCCAAACAGCTGTGATATCCTTAAAGATATTTCTTAGCAGCTCGTAAATCAAATGGAAACAAACGCGCCCCAAAAATTTAGGGTGTGTATATGGAGAGAAGAATGAAATGAAAAGAATCCACTTATTTAAGCTAATTTGTCTGAAGTCAGGATGTGACATTAGTTGAAGAGTTCGCATTATTGTTAGTTGCATTCAATGGGCTGCGACAGCTTTTTGTTACAAGCAGCCCGCCGACCCACTTTCTTTATGCACAATATAAGTGAGGACATTGTGTAACATGAATGTAGAGCAAAACCCATTAAGTAACTGATGTTACTGCTGCTGACTGTCTGATGATGTTATCCTTTTACTGCGAAGCCTCGTTTTGTGCAAGTATGCTGCCAGGATAAGCAGGACACATGAAATGATGCGCAGCAACAAACAGCAACAGCAGCATCAAATGCAATTTCTCATTTTGGGCCGACAACATTTCATCAAAGTAGGTTGCAACACATTTCCAAGAAAATTGTTGTTGTCCTGCTGATAGATTGCCACGGGCGAAGGATGAGAAGGCGCGCAAGAAAGGACTTTAGAAACGTACGTACCATGTTTGCTCAGGTGTTGTGGCCTCATTGTGACCCGTAAAATGGCAAATCCTTTTAGCTCCGGCACATACCAAACCCAACGCAACGCTGCTGACAGCCAACTAATTATTTGCGATAGCAAATGCTTAAATGCTTAAAGGGATTTCTAGCCAACGAGACCGTTAAAATTGTCACCAAACAGCGTACGGGAATTGCCTCCTCCGGCACATTCGCATTTCCCATTTTGGCAAACAACAAGTCAATGAATAACAGTTGCCCGTTGCGCTACAAATGTCAGGTAGGCGGTGGCAGTCAGCAATAAATTCTTAAACTGACATTCTGTCAATGTCAACCAGTCGAAACAACCGACGCCTCACCCCAGCCACAAACCAAAAGTAGGCGCAAAAAAAACATCAGGTTGTGCATTGCGTGAGGATTATATAGTCTAGGAACACAGGAAATGAAGGTCAATAACAGTTGACGGGATAATAGCAGAAGATTAAGTCAGAATCCATTTAGTTAACGTTTTTGCTATTCATTATTTTCGTTTGTTACGGTTTTCACGAAAAACATTGATGACAAATTTTGATTAGTATTTTTAACTTCGTTCTTAGCTAGAATATTTATATTATAATTAACCTTATTAATTATTATTTTAATAAGATTAGTTAGGTCGAAAATTTTTTAATATAAAAAGAACATCAATTAAAGAATGAAAAGACTTCATTCAGATACTCTCTAAAGTCGGATCAAATTGCGATAAAATCCAAATTAATAAAGCAACTGCAAAATATTAAGAAATAAGTGGGCTTAAACATAAAATGCTTTAAATTTTTAGGTGCTATCGCCAAAATGAGCCATATATCAGTTTAAAATTAACACTTAATAACTAACAATCTGTAACATAAGCCAGTTATAATTTAATCGTATGCCATTGAAGAAGTTTTCAAAAGGATTCAAAACTAAATCTATTTTCAATAACTTCCGCAGCCCAATCGCTTCCTATACCTCTCTTTCTGTCTTTCTTTATCGTTTCTCTCAATATAAATCACCACCTGCATTGCCAAAATCCCATAGCAACTCTTTCAAACAACACACGAACTGTTCACTCACATACAGCCTAATCTTAACAAAATGAAATCCCACAACAAGAAAAATACATGAACCAATTGCGAATCTAGAGAATCTCAATGGAAGAGGAAAGGGAAACGGGAACAACTTATAAGCAAACACCTTAGACAAAGATCCAGCCTACTTTCGTGTCGCTGTGAACACACAAATACCTAAATAGTTAATCCTTGAGCTGCATAAAATTGTCAAAGAAGCCGAAAATAAGTATCCGGAACAAGGCTGCGAATTTGTCAAAGAGTTGTGCACACAGAATCAGAAAGGAGAAGAGAGAAGAAAATAAAACAAAACGAAAACAACAAATCGAATGCAATCAAAATTAAAGCGCTTTAACTGTGACAACAGTCGGCCCAAAACAAATGAGGGAGACGGGCAAAATAAAGGGTAAAAAGAAGAGGGGGCAGGTGAATTTTTTAAGAATTTCGCACACAATGTAGTCCATATGTGCATTGCAATGTCGTGCCGTCAATTTAGGTGAATTAAAAGATTGCGAAATGCCTATTGATTTGGGTTTCGGGGCAGCACCGAAAAGAAACGAATCCTAAAAATGGACTCCTGCTGAGCATAACCGAGTAAAAAAGAGCCTACGTTACAATGCGGAGCTCGACAACGACGAAAAACACAAACAAAAACAAAATGCGACACTCGAAGCGTTTAACTTTGGCTTAAGTGTTTGCCAGGACGTGCCCCGGGGAGACGCGTCTTAACCCTTTACCTGATGCAAAAAGAAAAAGAATTATAACAAAAAAAAAAAACGTTGACATGCAACGTTGCAGCATATCCTTCGGTATGGTATACTGCGGTAAGAGGCCCAAAAAATCGACACTTGTGCCGGCTGCCCTTAAGGGTTGCCCCAGCAACAGCAAAAGCATTTGCAGGATGTGGCAAGACTAAGTATACATACTATGAGCTGTTGTCGCTGTTGCTGTTGCCGTTTTCCGAGGCACCAAATGTCTCGCTTAAGTGCTAATAATTGTGCTCTCGCACAGTTGGCGGTCGGGCTCGTTCAGGTTCGGAGCAAAGTATCGCTCAAAAAGGGAATATGGAGACCTGCTTGTTGGTTGCCTGCTTGCGGCTTTAGTTAACTCTTTTGCATTTTAAGCATTACATTTCGCGAGAACCACCCCTTCAATTCAAGAACAAGCACTGTTGTTCAGTAAAAGGCGTAGTTCTGTTGATATGCCTTGAGGTCTTTAGATTTAGAAAATTTTTCCTAATTTGAGGTTAAATTTACATAACTACATATACAGGTCAAAATACAGTGAAGGGTGGGCTTAAAAAAACTTAGGGATTGAACTAGCAAAATGAGCATAGACCGATAGATCAAATCAAATATAGAAAATTGTTAAAAAATAGTGTGGTACGTACAAGTACACATTTTTAGTAACTAGTGGATGGGAAGAATAACCTTAAAGGAGTTAAAGAGTTAAAGAAAAAACAAACATAGTTAACTTAAATATGCAACAAAATTAATAAACTTATGCATGCGAATAGCATTTGAGAGTTTTCAAATAAACATGCATGATCAATGTTGCATTAACGAAAAAAATTCATTTAAATTAAACATAAATATATGTAATAACAAAAAAAAATATATGTATGTATATATATTCCGCACAATATGTTTTTATAGCTTTTTATTCTTATACCTTAGCAATTATCACACTACAACAACTATTTTATAAAAGACGTAACCAAAGATTATTTTAAGATTTTACATAAAGCTAAAGAAAACTAGGAAAATACTACCGACAAATGATTTTTGAGTAAATTTGTGAATGTAAGTATAAACTTGTATAAGAATGGCTGATTAATGATCTGTGTACGTGAGTATACTAATTTGCAGTTGCTCTACTTTTCCCACATTTTAAAAACCAAAATGCAAATAACATATCTCAAATGCAAACCAAAAATTGACAAGAATTACACAAAACTTTAGCACAGTAATGAGATTGCTTAAATGATTAATGAAACGCATTGCAATTGTCGGCTCTCCAAAAGTGTGAACTCAGCGGCAGCAAGTTTAATTCATTGAGCAGAATTTGGGCACTAATGGTTGATTCATTGATTTCTGGCAAGGCAGTCCTCATGTTAAACGAGATGCCCGAGACATTCTATTCATTACTTGCCAAAAAAAAAATGGGGAAAGAAATCATCATTAGCAGCAGCTTCCTAGGGGCATGATTAATGACTTGACTTGGTGTCCTTTGGTGGCCAGGACATGCGAGTGCATGTTGCGCTTAAGTGCAACAACCATCCAGCCACTGAACCGTTGCAAATAAATCATAGCAGGCACCAGATAACAAAAATATTTCAACTTTTCTCAACCGCAAATTGATTGAGTTTTTATGACATCACAAAATGACAATGGTCAGGGAAGATGGAATCAATGTTTCTCTTTTGCGGCACGGTTTTTAAAATTCCGTTTTTAGGTGTTTTTTGTCTTTCTGTTTTTTATTCTTTATCAATGTGCTCTCATCTAAGAAATTACTTTCACATAATTTGTGTCGTCTTGGCATTGATCTCATTCACTTTTTTATGATTTATTACGAAAGTGCGTAGACAATAATTATTTACCCTGAAAGAGAGACAAGAACAGATCGATTACGGCAGCTATTGTCTTGTCTGACATGGCAACAGAACCCTAAACGGATCTGATATGGGCGTAACAACTATACAAAACTGCTTAGAGTTCAGTCAACCATAAGAAATTTTAGCCCAAAGTAAAGATTTTTGATAGAAGCACAAAAACCAAACACATATATTTTATCAGTAAGCCTAAAAGATAGTAAATGAAATTAAGAGTTAAGTTTTATAAGCTGACAAGAAATCCTTAGAAATATTAATTCTTAACATTACAATTTTTTGTAATCCAAAGATCCATTTTTACCATCAATCTAATTAAATCTCAAATAAATCTCAGCTTAAAATCAGTCGACTGATTCCCAGTTCATTAAATAACTCGTAGATGACAATCTGCAAAGACTTTCTCAATGCAAACGATCAACATTGAAAACCAATCCAAAATAAAAATCCGCTTGAATCTTAAGCTAGACAACATGAAAGCTAAGCTAGACACAGTTTTATTCTTCATTCATGAACGACATTTTTGATTACAGTAATTATTCAAGCGTAACAGTCAGCCAGACGAGCAGGAGACGGCAGGATTATAGGCAAGGAACTTACGCTGGCATGTCAAAAATCTAGGATTAAACATATGTAGATCACAAGCCAGGGGACTCACTTTTTTCAGGTTTTTTTTTTTTTGTCCTTAACGTAAAAACATTTTTTTGCTCTTCGTTCGGCTTGCAGCTTGGGCAACCACAAGATGAAGACAAGGAAAAACATGGCAAGGACAATGCTTGAGCATAAGACAGCATCCTTATATGAGATTAAAAATGCAAATCAGCTGAAAGGCAGCCGCAAAGAAAATATGATGAGCCCAAGACAAGATGACACTGCAGGAAAATTGTATGCAATTGTTGTCAATCTGTCTCTATTTTTTTTTCGTCCATGTCCTTGCGCCTGCGTGTATGTGTTTGCCCAAAACATGACAGCTTCATGCAGCGGATCCTACAGTGACAGCAACAGCAGCTGCTCCTGCGCCATGGACAACTCGAGTGAAATCTTCGCGGTTTTATGCACTTTTGCATTGATTTTTATTAGCATTACCGTCAGGTAACAGAAGTTTCTTTTTTTGGTGCTGTTTTATTACAGCCGCTAGCATGATTTGACATAATTTTGATGAATGATCTGAGTTTTTGTTATTTTATTTTAACTTTAGGATTGCTACTTCAGCCGCTTACAGGCATCAATAAATTTATTATTGCTATGTTTGCGACAGATAAAACATGAACGCAATCTCTTTGATAATGTTATGGTATTATACTTAAAAATAAAATAAAATTTTAATAAATTAGCGAGACTGGAATAATAATTAATGTATTTTAAAAACATTTAATACTTCGCAGTTAATTTTATTTAGCTGTATCGATTTGTGTAGCCCCGTTATGGGCCGTTAAGCCCAACAAATCCAAACAAATGGCACTAATTAAACATAGAATTAACAAAACATTTCCAACAATTCGGAGACGATTGCTGTTGCTCCTGATCCGGATCTTGTAACCCTTTGACCCTATGCAGATGCTCGTATTAAACAAAGCCGCTCAAAGGGGTTAAAGGTGTAAACATTTGACAAGAGTGTCACATCAGATTTCTTGAGACAGCTGTCCTGGCTTTAGCTCAGTCCCGGTCTGTTGGTGGTGGTGTCTAAAGGATAACATAAGACTGTGCCTTTTTGTCATGCAAATGGAAGCAACCATCCTGAATTGTTTTTGTATCATTCGAATAAAGCAAGTGTGTCTCCCAAACTCTGGTTTGACAGCTGTCAAAATTCCAATAAGTCATACGCGTATACAGTGTTTGCTAGAGCGCCTTTTGCAAGCCGTGCAAGGATTAACCACGCCGATTGAAGTGTAATTGCAAAAGATTGATTGATTAACTGCAGCAGAGAGACAGTCGGACAAACAAATGTGGGTTGCATCGAATGGGGTTTGTTAGCGGTTGTAGCAGATACTACCAGCAGATGCATTAAGCGTTATCCTTTCGATTGACAGTAAATTTGAATGTCTGCTGGTGGTTCTAACCATAAAAAAAAACTTCGAAATAAATGAAAGTATAATGAAAGGGTTTTTCAATAAATTATATATTTAATGTATTAATGTGTGCAAAGCAACAAATCAATCTGGTGTTCAACTAAAACAAGGTTAACTTGACTTTGAGAACGATTGCTTTTAATTGTAATCAACTTAATCCAATAGATTTATCAATTTATTGCATTTAGCTTACGGTCTCAATATGCTCTAATCGTTTCTACCATAAATTAAGTCCATAATACGAAGGCAAAGCTAAAACCAGGGTAACATACAGACATACAAAAACTATACTTTACCATAAAAGAAAATCCATAATCGGATTTGTGAGTGCCGACCATAGAGCACCAGCGGGACATCTCAATTCGGGATCCTGGTTGGCTGATTTTTTTGCTTTGTCAACTAATTTTTGACAGAGTGAGAGAGAGTTGAAGCCAATGCACGAGCCCTGGGATACAGCGGGAGTTCAACGGGTGGTCTGAATGGTCCAACACTTCCTCTGCAGATTGCGTTTGTTTTTGTTTTTAGTTCTAAATCACCCGTTAAAAACGGCAGCAGATGTTTTTTCACTTGCTCAATCTTTTTTTTCTTATACATACATATATATCTTTGTATGTTTCTTGTATGTACTCTCTTTATTTGTTGTTAATTAGTGCAGAATTGAATCTTGAACCATTTGGCTTAAACGCTCATCCTTGCTTTGCGATCCTTACAAACATTTATTAATATAGCATACGAATTCGTTTTGACTCATTTAATTTGCAATTTACGAGTTTTTGTAGCACACACCTTGCCACACGGCCCGGTCTTGAGGCTGTCATAATGGCCAGGAAAAATGTCCTTTGCTTTAAGTACGTGTTCACATTGACATTTACACACAGACACAGCCATCCTGCGGCGTTTGTATTGTCCACATCACAGTTTTACGACCTAACGAACAGCCTGCGCTTTGTCTATTGTCGATAGTGTCTCGGATTGCCACAGTCCTTGTGTCCATTCACTTTAGATATCCTTGAACATTTGCACTACTTGGTTGGCAAAGTTTCATTTTCCTTTTGTTCTCATCTGTTGACTTTTACGATGCAGTTTTCCGAAAGCCCTTAAATCACTATTATATAGCCCTTGGTCAATACTTTCGCTTTTCAATGCATGTTTTTGTCAACCTCTCCCCTGGCTTGGCCTAGTTTGATTAGCCTTGATTTTTGTGTTTAGACCACAAATTGCTTGCTTAGGTACATTGCGTAGTTTTACAAAGAGCAACACGGAGAGTTGGTTAACAAGCCAGCTTCCTTGTGGGTCAGCTGGAGTTGGGTCCTACAAAGGTTTTTGTAGTCTTACAGATTAACAAATTTTATAAGGGCATACATTTGAACCCGAAGCAAAAATACCGTTAAGTATTTTTTAAAAAAAATTTAATATATTATATAGACTTTGGTTTTTTTATACTCGATACCGAAGGTTAAGAATATATTGGTTTTGTGCAATGTCCGTCATGGTGCCTGTTCGACTGTCCGCCTGTCCGTCTGTATGAACGCAACTTTTTTCCACACCCTTCAAGCTAGAGACTTCAAACTTTCCAATTATCTTTATCTATGGCATAGTAAATTAAAGTGTCAAGATTGGGGTTCTACGATAACTGGAAGACGGGCAAATCGATAAATTCGATAACTCAAAACTGATAAATCCACATAATTCGCACATCTTTACAGCTAGAACTACCAAATTTGGTAAGAAGATAGCTACTAGAAACCCCCAAAAAACTGCATAGACAATTTTGGAGCCATGCTTACCCATTCCGCCCTCAACCCCCACCACATTTTGAATTCAAAAAAACCCCTAACTCCCACAGGTTTTGAGCTGGAGCCACCGAATTTGGTGCCAAGATAGGTGATGAAAAAAAAAAACAAATTTGGATGGCTAGCCCACCAATACCGTCCTAGCCATCCCCTTCGGCCCACCTTCTCCTTAAAAACGGGAGTGCGTGTATCATTCAGTGTTTGAGCTAGAGCCACCAAATTTGGTAGGAAGACAGCTGGCAACGACCCCTAAAACTCTGCATCATCATTCCGGCCCCAGCCCTCCTTCCCCCACCTTTTACAAACTTTGAGCTAGAGTCGCCAAATTTGGAAGAAAGATATTAATTGACATCCCACAAAGATCTACATCAAAAATTTTGAAGCCACGCCCACCTATACCACCCCCATTCTCCCTTCGCCAACCTTTTACAAACTTTGAGCTAGAGACACGACATTTGGTATGAAGACAGCAAATGGCATACCACAAAGATCTCCATCAAACATTTGGATGCCACGCCCACCAATACCGCCCCAGCCCCCACCTTTTTCAAACTTTGAGCTAGAGTCACCAAATTTGGAAGAAAGATAGCTGGTGGCATCCCACAAAGATCTGTATAAAAATTTGGATGCCATTTTAGCGTTGAAAATCTCGTAAAATATTCTTACTTTTTTTATTTATTCGAATGCAATTTTTAAGAAACCTATGTAACACGGTCAAGAAAGACGCTTCAATTGCCTGTGGTTGTGGGTTTTTTTGATGTCACGTCAAACGCTATACCAAATTACTTTTCATTCAAAGACCGAGTAGAGCGTTGAGTTAATCGAGAACTTTATGCGGCAACTTTTAGCTTACAGTTCGTTCGAACAAAAGCCGTAAATATTGGCATGTACTAGCTTGCTCTTCTTGTTCTTATTTTTTAAAAAAGGCAACTGTGTATTCCATATTTTGAAGTGCTTTTATAGTACATTATAAGAAAGGGGTTGCGAATGCTATTTAAATTTTATGACAACGCCACTTGAGCGTGGAATTTTCAAAGACTGAAATTAAGATTCATTAACAGGACGAAAGGGGTAATGAAGACAATGTGCCTTTAAACCAACAATAAGGTCTCTATCTCGCACATAAATCAAAAGTTAAAAAAAAAAACACGATGAAATTGATGCTAGAGATACTAGTCTGGTTAAAGATGGGTTCTGGTGGGTACCATTTATGTCGGTTTCTGTTTATTTAAAGATGTTTTCGGTGTTTGTTATCCTTGTTGCGCATTAAATGAGTTTTATTTTAAAACGTAGTTAAGAATTCGTTTATTGTACGCGTCAAGTCAACGGTAAAGACAATTGGTAGGCGCAAAGACTCGCGTTTCTTTCTCATTTTTTTTTCCTTGCTGCAATCGAGCAGGGCAATTTACTCTAGGTGCGTCGTCCTGTAAATGAACAGCAGCGGCGCAAAAGTATGCTTTTTTCTAATATTTTCAATTAAGGTTGATATGTGTCTGCTCTGTGTTTATTTCTCTTGCCTTACCAACCCGTCTTCTGCCTAACAAAATTTGTTTCATGCAACAAGTCAAGCTGAAAATTGCGCATTTGAGCAACATCGTGCGGGTTTGAGAAAAACGATATCACAAAATCGTATAAGTTTATTGGAGGGGGTTGCAAGTTGAGCCAGTAACAACTTTCGCCTAACAGGATTACACTTTCCTCAACTTGAGAGAGTTCAAGTTGTATGTATGTGTATATTTGTGGCACTTGCATTTCATAGTAGATTTATCCAACTTCCATTTCGGAGTGCCTCTTCAGTTTCGATTTACTTCTTGATAGACAGCTGCTGCATTGATTAGATTTGATGGAGGTAACAATCAATTTACTGCTCTACTGACTGCTTTTATTGAGAAATTCTCTGCAACGGAGTTTCATGTTGAGGCAGTTCTCTGGAAAAATTATCTCAACTTAACTGGGTTGGAATTTATAAACTAAAATGCGATACTTGAAACTCAGCGCAAAATAATAAAATATTAATAATTTTGTACTTAGTTGAAGGTTTTAAAAATTTTTAGCCCATCTTAAAAGCTCAAATTATTTCTTTGACTTTTTTATTTCTTAAAAAAAAAAAATAAAAATCAATGTGAGTCCGATCACACGGGAGATGTGTAAACATCTAGAAACTAATTATTTTGTTTGTATAGTTGCAAGTACATACTCTATTTGTATGTATTGAATAGTTATCGATAATTTGAAACAAACTTGTTCTGCTTATGGTATATGAGAACTTATATTCAAAATCTGAAGTCTCTAGCTCTTGTAGTCTCTGAGATCGACGCGTTCATACAAACGGACAGACGGACATGGCTATATCGACTCGACTGTTGATGCTGATCAAGAATATATATACTTTATGGGGTCGGAGATGCTCCTTCTGCCTGTTACATACTTTTGCACAAAACCATTATACCCTTTTTACCAATTTTATGGGTTCAGGGTATAAAAATAATTAATTACAAAAGGTTTACACATCTCTCTTATTTTTTTTTTTTTTTTTTTTTTTTTTTTTTTTTTTTTTTTTAAATTTTATTTTTAAAATTTTAATTTTTTTATAAAAAAAATATAAAATTTTAAATTTTTTTTATTTTTTTATTTTTTTTTTTTTTTTTTTTTTTTTTCTTTTTTTTTTTTTTTTTTTTTTTTTTTTTTCTTTTTTTTTTTTTTTTTTTTTTGATGTTTTAATTAAAAAATTTTTTTTTTTTTTTTTTTTTTTTTTTTTTTTATTTTTTTTTTTTTTTTTTTTTTTTTTTTTTTTTTTTTTTTTTTTTTATTTTATTTTAAAAAAAAAAAAAAAATTTTTTTTTTTAAAAAAAAAAAAAAAAAAAAAAAAAAATATTTTTTTTTTTTTTTTTTTTTTTTAAATTAAAAATTTTTTTTTTTTTTTAATTTTTATTTTTATAATTTTTTTTTATTTTTTTTTTTTTTTTGGGGGGTTGGCTCCCCACTAGACCTTCTCTTTTAATCTTATTTGATATTTCAAAATAATTCTGGAAAAGTAGAAAAAACGAACAGAAATTTTAATTTTTTAAAATTGTATATCAGTACTATCAACTTTGCTTCTAAAACAAACTTTCACTTTCAACAGTTAATTGCATGTTAGTGAAAGCACTTCAACAAATGGGCTCAAGGGGTATTATGCCCTTAACCAGGCCCATAATGATAGCAGTTATCTCATACCATGCCACATTCTCTAGAGCTAAATTCATTGGCGGCACAATTAACTGCTCCATGAACTGGGAAACTCCTTGAGGATGATCGTTTATGGTCAACAAGATGAAGTCTTGGATAACATAATTCACAAACTTCATAAACGTTTTCGACTTTCCCTTGATCGTAGTCTTGGAAATGGCATTGCCAAGTTCCCAATCAACCTTCCAGCGGGTGACGTGCACACCATTCGTAAGACCCGATGGACGCAATATGAAGCTGCCATTGACATGAAGATCAATTAGTTCCACATCAAGGACGCCATCGGCACCAAGGTATTGACTAAAAATGTCCATTTTAAAGTTGGCAGCTTTCAGCCAGAGGTTTGGAAATTTAAAATCGAACTTGATGGTTTGTAGTACATTATTCCATTTCAGTTTACTGAACTCAAAACCATCAAGACCCAACAAGGTCAGATCTGTAAAGTTTCCTCGACAACTGCAAAAAAAATCATTGATATTTGATCTTAAACAGGCTGTAGATAAATTAAGCTCACCTAAAGCCATCTGAGTGTATGTCTATTTCTCGGTAGGCCATATGAGCGGGTGCTAGAATGGGAATACCACGCTCCGGATACCCACAATGCATCTGAAGACGCAAGAATTCCGTCAACTCACGCAGCTCATCATCGAAAAGAGTTCGAGCTGAGCTCAAAGCGCAGCAAAGCAACGCAAATACAATAAAAGACGAGCTGCGCATATTGAGAATTATTAAGAAACTGAATCATACAGGAACAGGCAGGTGTTGACCATTTGGCCGACGATTAGCAGAAGTCAAGTGCATGTTTTGAGATAAGATTGGATTAGTTGTTAGCTGTGTTGATAACAAAAGTTATCTGTAAAACAACTGCCTGAAAGTAGACTAACCCAAATATCTAATCACGTTTGAAATTAAATTTTTCAAATTATGTTAGCCCTACAAGAATAAGATTTGAATAATCCAGCAATTATTATTTGTTAGAGAAAAAAGTGAAGCATTTTTGAATTCTTAAAAGAACATATAGCTTCCACATATTTATCCTGCAAAATTTTTAATCAAGTGTTGCAAAACACAAGTTGATAGCTATTGCGTTTTTCTTAAGCAATGAAAAGCTCCTACCATAACTGGTAGCACTGGGTGAACAAAAACAAGCTTTATTTGAGTGCATCAAACAAAACCGTGTCCAGTGTTCTTATGTTAAGGCAGATATTGGTTTGTTTGTAGCTACATTTTTTAAATTTGATAGCCTAACGTACTCAACATTAAGATTTTTGTAATTTTTAAAGTCTTTAAGTGATTAAAGTAATCTAATTCAACGTTATTTTTTTGTTACTGTGTATACAAAACAACACAAAAGTGAACTATTTAGAATTCAAATTAAAAATACTTTGAAATTTCTTTGAATGACCATCGTTGTTTGCCTAAAAGGGCAACATATGTTTTAACCACGAACATTTAAAGTTTGCCATGCTTAAAAAAACTGAAGCGTTACATTATTTAATTTTCATTACAATTTATCCTACTTGTAGAGGTAAATATAGACAATCCTAAATAATCCTGAAACACATAAAAATTTCTTAATCACAAAACACAAACCACAAATCTAGCGAAAGAACTCTTAAAGCTTTATTAAGCAAATTATTTCAAATATACTAGGAATAAGTAATTTATGCCCACGGATCTGCTGGTGGGACACAATCGACAACAATTGGATCATTTTCGTTCTCGCCTTCGTCTTCGCTTTCGCTGCCGGAGAAAATCAAATCGATCAGGGTCCAAAAGTCCTTTCCCTTGAGAAACTTGTTGACGGGAAGCACAACAATATCCTCAATGGTATCGGAGATGGCCTGCTGGTTGCTATTTACGCCTTTGACCAGCAGGTTCTCTACTTGGCTATTGATAGCATGATTGATTTTGCCGTTGCCCATGATACCATCGATCTCAGAGTTGACACCACCTAAAGCAATGTTTGTCTTCAGGGAAAGAATTTTGGCAGAGCCCCACAACACGGGAAGCTTGTATTTCAAAACGCCACTAACGCGCAGATTAATCAGACCCACGAGCAGAGAACCATCACCCTCATACTCCACAGACAGACCCAGTTGACGCAGTGCATCGATCACAGTATCGGTCTCGTACTTTTGAGCAGTTATGTCAACATTGTTAAACAGGAAATTGAAAGTGACCTTGGATTTGATGACATTCATTTTGAACGTATTGATCTCGAAGTCATCCAAACCGGCGATCTTTAAACGGAACACATGACTGATGGTCTCAAAGATGCCACGCTTGAAATCCAGATTCGCCTCGTTGATGCGAAGTGGAGCCAATGGTGGAATACCCAAATCGGGCCAGCCGCATGGCATCTCCTTCTGCATCTTGCTGATCATGCGACGCACCTGCCAGGACACCACAAAGAAGGGTGCAACTGCGAATCGAAGTGACTCAATTAAATTCAGTTTTATAAATTAATTTTAAGTTTCCTCTAATCTCTCACCCTCAGCTCGCGCTCCGGGCTCGTTGAACAGCTCAATGTCGCCATTATCGTTGGCAAACTGCATCAAACGCTGCTCGAGCGGATTGAGCTGTTGCTTGGACAATGTGCTTGCGACGCAGATGGCCACCAAACTGGCCAATAAAAACAGAAAACGCATGTTGAATGTTTGTTTCAACGTGCTACTGAATGGCCAACAGCTTAGCCAGCTCCTTTTATAGCCACATTGTCGTTTGTGTTCGAGACGATAAGAAACTTGGATAGATAATGCTCAAAGATAGTCATAATCTAAGAAGTTAAACAAAACGTTGATCATTGGATCCGTACACCCTATTTATGGGCTCTGTAAATTGTGCATTCAATTCGATTAATGTATTTATTTAACGTTTTTACATTTTTTAAAAGTACATTTTAAACTCCTTTTTATACCCTTAACCCATAAAATGCGTAAACAAGGGTATAATGGTTTTGTGCAAAAGTATGTAACAGGCATTAGAAAGCATCTCCGACCCCATAAAGTATATATATTCTTGATCAGCATCAACAGCCGAGTCGATATAGCCATGTCCGTCAGTCCGTCCGTCTGTCCGTCTGTATGAACGCGTGGATCTCAGAGACTACAAGAGCTAGAGACTTCAGATTTTGAATATAAGTTCTCCTATACCATGAGCAGAACAAGTTTGCTTCAAATTATCGATAACTATTCTGGTTTCCGATATACACATGCAATCGATAACAAAAAATATCGAATTTGGAAAATGTAAAAATGAGGGTTGAAATAATGGGTAACGATAGAACTGAAAATTTCGTCCAAATCAGCTAAGAAACACCGGAGTTATCGAATTTAATCGATTGAAGCTAAGTCAGTATACCAAAGTCTTATATAAATTTAATTTATTTATTTCAACTGGGTTCAGGGTATCTTCTAGTCGGGCTCTCCCGACTAGAGCCTTCTTCCCTGTTTTATTTCAATATTATTGAAATACATATTTGTTATTTAGTTTATTTGTTTTCTGATTTACTGCAAATCTGTATATCTCTTTAAATTATTTTTTCTTATGGCTAAGAAATAAAAAAAACCCAACATTATTTGTAAAGTTCCAGTTTTATTTTAAATTTTATTTCATTTTGAATATATTTATACACATAAATAAAAACCATGATGTATTTAAATTTAAAACAACCTTTGTATTCCCTATTAAAGTTTTGAATTACTGCACGGCCAGCCAGGGAGTAGGAGTGGGTTTACACTTCTTGGTAGAGTTGGGTATCTGCGAGAGCAGAGACCAAATTTTGTGACCGTCAAGTCTGTCATTGACCAAGGGCACAATGAACTGCTCGATTATATCGCTGATCTCCTTCTGGCGTCCATTGATAAAGGCGGGCACCTCATACTCAATAACATCGTTGACCATCTCGTTAAACCTGCCGTTGCCCAGGACTCCACCAATGTGAGAGGTAACACCACCAAGAGAAACCACACAATTGAAATTATAGATCTTTATGGAGCCAAATATTAAGGGCATCTTGTACTTGAACGAGCCCTGAATAGACAAATTCTCCAGAGAGAAAGCAAGTGGTCCGGAACCCTCATAGCGCACCTCAAGACCCAGCTCATGAAGCAGTTCAATCAGGGTGTCTGTGTTCAGGACATGTGAGCTGGCCTTCAGCTCCTTGAACTTAAAGTGGAACTGAACCTTCTTGTTCAAGGTAAAGCCGATCTTTAGCTTCTTAACCTCCATAGTATCCAAGCCATCGAAACGAAAGCGCAAAAACTGAAGCAGTGAACTGGGAAGACAGCAAGGAGTATTCATCAAAATCCAATAAAATTGGAGGTAAACTAAAACTCACTCAACAACCGATTTAGCAAGATGGATATTCAGATCGGCATTAGTGTAGGGTGCAAGTGGTGGAACACCGTATTCAGGAAAGCCGCAGGGTAACTGCTCCATCAGGTTTTTTACCGCCTTCTTGGCCTGCGAATCCAATATCAATCCATATTCATCGGGCTTTGTAGCTAACCATTTAGATTTTTTTGACCGATTAAAGATATTTAAGTATACAGTCCAAGTACATAGCAAGAAAAGCAAAAATGTCTTACGATTTTGTTCGATAAGGCGATTCCATTGCTCCTCGGTCAACAAGTCAACCTCGTAGGCCGCTGCACAGGCCAAGATGGTTACAAAAACGTATGCGAAAGCTTTCATAGTTTCACTTCATTAACTGTCGTAGATGCTACTGCCAACGGCTTATATACCAACAATTAGCACATACTAACTCGCGCCATAATCTTATTAGACCTCTTCTTAACATACTAGCTTAAGACAAAAAAAAAACCTTTCTGCAACCTTTAATCCCTCTTCGGTGAGATTAGCAGTATACTACTTAACGGTTGCGGGCGAACGATAATTTCAATAACAAATCTCTTTTTTAGCAAAGGGTAATCGCCCCATCGTTATAAATAGCGCTGGTTATAAGGATTGCAAAACACTTGTTTCACCTTATCTTGACAACTAGTTGCTCAATTGAAGTGGCGCTATGATTTATTTTTCTGATAAATTATAACAAAGCTTCATTTTCATTTTAGCCCTAGTCAAATTTCAAAGGTAACAATCAATGCTAAAGCAGCGAACATTTTTTGCAAGTTCCCAGGTGTTTCAGATACCCTACAGTACCCTACAGACAGTAGACAGCAGATGTTCGAATGACAAGTCAGGAGCATTGTTATGGCATGTTTTTTTATTAGTATAATAAAGATTGTAACTTTAGCACTAAAAGGAGAGTATTGGATTTGATTTAGATTAGTTTCTTGCACAAATGGTAGCGAAAAAAAAAGTTTTTTATTTTTTAAGCTTTCAAGATAGTATATTAAATTAGTATTCAGCTTTTCATAAATACGGTTTGATAATATTTTGGAAAACTATAAGTTCTGCAAATTAATTAAATAATTTTAAATTTGTGTTTCTGGAGTTCTTCTTAATCGAAGGTATTATAACATGTTAAGCTAGGAATGTTAGTTGTCATTGGGAAACTCGTTGCAAGAAGAACGAAAAAGTTTAAAGATCTTTATTAACTTTTAACTTCTAAAAACAAAAATGGTTTACCTTCTAAACAAAGCACATCAAATAGCTGTTTCGACTGCATTTTATGCTCGTGTTCTTAAATATTAATATTACCTATAAATGTTTTGACAAGTGGACATAAATAGGATTATAAACCATTATCAAGCCCCTTGCTTAATCCATATTTTAAGTTCTATTAATAAAAGTGTTATTGTAAATCAAAAACAGAACTTTGAGCCTGTTTTTGGGATTAAAGGATCAATGGACTTTGTAGTTCCAATAAAAATACTACCACTTAATAGACTTGTGATAGGTATTTTTCCTCATAACGTTCCTGTAGAGTGCATTTCATTTACACAAATCACCTCATTTCACATTTCGCACACGTGTTATACGATCAAACTTGAATCTAGACATGATAAGATGTTAACTAAAAAATGATTTTTGATTTCGCACATAAAGCCAAATGATAAGACATCGACAAATGGTCAACCCAATCGAATTTCCCATACAGCTAATAAGATTATCAAGCCCGGTAGCGTTTATCGCCAGCTGGTGTAGCTGCCGGACGATTAGTATAAATACCGTTGGCACTAGGTACAGTTTTATACAGTACGCAAAAAGAAGAAAACATGAAACTCTGTGTGGCACTTCTGGCACTCGTTACCTATGCAAATGCCGCCGCTGTTGGCGAGGCAATCGGTGAGTAAATACACATGAAGGAAGGGAGAGAGAGAGAGAATATTAGAGTGAATCTTTACTTATGTCCCCCTTAATGGCATCGCAAATTAGATACCTATTCTATATCCAGCACGGTTGTGGATTTGATGGAAGGCATGAAGGAGCAGATGCCATGTGGTTTTCCCGGAATGGGCATTCCACCTGTTGCTCCACTGAAATTCGATCACAAGAACATTGATATCGATACAAACGCAATTAAGATAAAGGGAAGCGTTGATCGCTTTCGTCTCAATGGTCTGAACGATTTCAATATTGATGAGATGAAAGTTAATGCCATCACCAGCAAGGTCACCTACAAGTTCGCCTTCCGTAATGTGAATGTGGACACTAACTACGACGTGGAGCTGCTGCTCAAAAACTACGGATTCACTATCAAAATGATCGGTGCCGGCCATGCTAAGTTTGCCATCAAAGACATGATTATCTGGGGCACAATGAAGTATTCCCTGGGTGTTGTCTCCGGCAAAATGAAGCTCAAGTCTCTGGACGTGCGCACTCATCTGGGTGAGGTTGACTCTGAGATCGAGGGTCTGCTCGGCAATGGTGGGGTTAACGAGAAGATGAACGTATATCTTGCCGAGGCCGTCGAGATGGCCATCAATGAGAACGAGAATCTGATTTCCGAGACCATTGAGACTCTTGCTCTGCCTGTGGTCAACGGCGCTTTGGGTGATGTCAGCATCAGCGATGTCATTGCTGGCGGTGGTGGTGGTGGTGGTGGTGGTGGTGGTGGTGGGGGGGCGAGAAGGAGGTCTGCATTCCCCCAGAGTTGGACTGATGAGCACACAATGTGATCGGAAGTTTCTTTTCTTGATTAAAAGCTCTTTTTTAAAGAAAAATAAATATTTTTTTTTTGACTTAATTGAATAGCAGCTTGTCTAAGAAAGTGTGTTCTGAGTTTTACCTCGTATTAATCTTTAATCGAAGATCAATGTGATAAATATTTGTTACGAATGTTGTGAATTAACAAAACTTTCAGCTTTCTTTGCTAATTTACAGTCTTTCAAAATAATTCACATAAAATATAAGACTTTGTTTTGGATGAACTTTAACATTGCATTTTTTAACAATAAAGATACGAATGTTATCGATTAGTTGTTATGATCTTTTTAAAATTTATATGTATAAATATATACGCAATATATTTTTATATTGCACATGATAGTTTATAACTCCTTCATTACAATTTGTTTTCACCTTCTTATTGATAAACCATAAAAAAAATTTATATATAAAAAAGTTTTTAAAAATAATTATTTTTAAATATTTTGGAGAAAACTTTATTGAAATATTTTATAGTAACCTTACTGTGTTAAAAGCTTTTACAACAAAGCTCACAAGCTTTTAAGTTGCTTGCCTGGATGCTTCCTTGGTGCAGGTCCGTTTATGACTTGTTGCTAATCTTAAGTTGTTGCTCACTTATCAGCTGATTGTCAATAATCGCACATCGAAATTATTACCAAATTACTACCGATCATATATGTATGTATATGGACATGTGGTATACAGCTTTTATCTGCGACTTTCAAGTGCCTGTATAAGTACCACAGTGGGACAGGCGAATACTTAGTTAGACTTTAGTGCTTGTTGCTGAAACAAAACAAAAATGAAGTCTCTGTCGCTAGTAGCAATATTCTTGACCCTGGCCATCGTTGAGAGTGCAAAGCAACTTGAACCTCTGGCTGGTAAGTTAAACAAAGGATTGTTTAAATTAAAAAAAAAAATTAATATCAGTTCATTTTCCAGCTCAGCCACGTTCTGTGAGCAGCATCATCGTGGATGCCATGGAGGGCGTAAGGCCAAAAATGGAAAAAGGCTGGCCAGAGTATGGTATTCCACCACTTGCACCACTCACAATGCAGCACAAGAATTTTAAGTTTGAGACTGGAGAGCTGCATGCTGCTGGCGCCCTTGATGAATTGGTCATTCAAGGATTAAACGAGTTTGAGATTCGTGTGATGGAAGCCAACCTATTTTTTAGTCGCATTAAGTTTGAGCTCAACTTTGCCAGCTTGAATGTGACTAGCCACTATAAGGCAGATGTGGGCATAGGTTTACACATGGAGCGTGATGGCGGTGCTTTTTTGGCTCTTGAGGATCTTAACCTTTCCGGTCAGATTAAATACTCCACTGGTCTGTTGGGCAGCAATAGTTTTCTGCGCATCAAGGAAATTAAGCTGAATATGGTTGCCGGCAATGTGGTCTCAAAAATTGAGAATCTATCCAAATATCGCATTATGAACCGCAAACTCAACGACATTGTTGAGGAGTTTATTACTTTAACTATTAACGATAATGTTGACTTTGTTGCTAGATGGCTGGATAGCAAAGTAACACCCATTTGCAATGATTTGATTGGGGAGCGTTCCATCAAGGATATTATAGAAATCATTGGAGGTGGTAATTAGATTCGATTCAAAGCCAGAGGATTAAATAAAAATTGTAAAAAGCGTACTTAATAATATATTTAGCTAATCTTAGCCATAAAACTTTTCGTTTTATGTTTTTTTTCCTAAAAGTCTATTGAAAAACAAGTGGAAACGTTGCAGTCGGACGCAACCGACTGCGGTATACTCGTTACCAGTATTAAAAAGAGGCCTGATTGCAAAGGGGTACGGATGCGGCAGGGGTGTACGCTGCCTTAAAGATTTTCCGAAGCAGATGAGGATGCCACCAGCTATCTTCCTTCAAAATTTGGTGACTCTAGCTCAAAGTTTGTAAATGGTGGGGAAAGGGGGGTGGAATGGGTGGGCTTGGCTCCAAAACTTTGATGCAGATTTTTGGGGGTCGTTGCCACCAATCTTCCTACCAAAATTTGGTGGCTCTAGCTCCACAACTCTGGAAGATACACGCATTCCCGTTTTATGACGAAGCGTTGGGGTGGATGGGGGCGGCTAGGCTAGTATTGGTGGGCGTGGCATCCAAACTTTTGATGCAGTTTTTGGGGGGTCATCATCACCTATATTGGCACCAAATTTGGTGGCTTAAGCTCAAAAACTGTGGGAGATATAGGCTTTTTAGACTTTAAAATGCGGGGGGCTGGGGGCAGAATGGGTGGGCGTGGCTCCAAAATTTTTGATGCAGTTTTTGGGGGTTGCTAGTAGCTATCTTCGCACCAAATTTGGTAGTTCTAGCTGTAAGGATGTGCGAAATATGTGGACTTATCGTTTTTGAGTTATCGAATTTATCGATTATCCAGCCCCCCAGTTATCGTAGAACCCCCATCTTGACACTTTAATTTACTATCCCATAGATAAAGAGGGTGTGGAAAAAAGTTGCGAACATAAAGACGGACAGACGGACATACAGACAGACGGACAGACGGACGGATACCATGACGAACATTGCACAAACTCAATATACTCTTGACCTTCGGTAACGAGTATAAAAACCAATCACTAAGAGCGTTAATCTAATCTCATTAATTAGCTTAGCTTAAGGGGTTTTAATCGCACTTCCCGTTCAAAGTCATTCCGAGTGTTTTGGTGATTTTTCAAGAGAAAAACGAGCTATTTTTTACTATAGACATGTTTATTCGACTTTTCTAATAATAAGCTAATCATAATTAAAATAATACTAAAGTGCACTTAAGTAAATGTTAACATCAGATAAGAATTGAATGTTTTTTCTAGTTTTCTCCAATCCAAATTGTCATCTTGTCATAGCTTTAAAAACCATTGTGTTAAATGTAACAATAAAAAAATAGAAATAATTAAATATTTAATTTTATTTATTTAATGTTCTTGCCTAAAAGCATACTGCAAGTATTTGCAAGCGCTTGCTGTGCGTCTCAGCATAAAACTTTTTTTTTTAGTAGTAGCCTCAAAGTATGTCACATTTTACCACACTTTGATAATATGTTTAGTGTACACATAAAGTATTTTTGAAGCCCCAAACAGCGTAGAAATTATTGAATAGGTCATAATAATAATATGTGTTGTTGAAATATCAAGACCTTCTGGAGCTGCTTTGAATAATCCCAACAATTGTGTTATTTACAAGGAAATTATAAATGAAAATAAAAATCATAATTTGTTATTTTTATGTTTAAAATAATTTTCTGATACCCAATATACTTTTCTTTTTTTCATTACCTTACACGCCTGGTGAGAAACGTGACAGAATTTCAATCAATAAGTCAATAATTTTCTGAGGTTGCGGCGCAATTTCCAGAGAACAAAATAAACTATGCTAAATGTCTTATTATAAATGAAATTTATTATCAGCAGTGCGAAAAGAAAATTGTTATCAGTTTTTTAGCTGCATGCCCTGTAGAAAATAACTTTGGTGTAAGGTTGATTAAGCCAATATAACAATTAAGAAAGCATTTTTTAAACTGCATACAAAATATTAAATTATATAAGAATTCTTTTTTCGTTTCAGGTTTTTTTTTTGTAAATGATTTTGTTTACGTTTTATTCATTGTATTCAAACAATACGTGGTAGCTTCCAGTCAGTAAAACTCTTAAGCTCCCAACTGACATGTTATTTTCATAAATTTAGAGATTTGTTTTTGCTGCTTGAAGAGCTGATAAGTCTGGCTCAAGTTATTCTACAGTCATCAGATGTGTGATGGCAACTCAGTAATAAATTATCATTCGTACGCTTAAGGCGTACACTAAAGGTTTGCTAGAGAATAATGTTTAAATACTTTCCATTAATATTGCTGCTGGCACAGGTGAGTTGACAGATCTACCATGGATTCGCCATAACTTAAACAAATCAACAAATTGCAGTCAACACTGGCAACACCCACGACAGACGGAGCGGTAACTGGCCAGCTAAAAGATATGACACAGTCACAGCTGGAGCAAGAGGCGCACAATGAGACAATCAATCTGTTGAATGCTCTATTCCGCGCCCAGATTTCGTACTTTAGCGGAGTGCGAGCAAAGCTGGCACCGAGCACAAAGCGTGGCGGCGAAATTGCAATGTACGTGACGCGTCTTAACGAGGCAATCGCTGAAAAGGAGCTGGACAAGAAGAATGCCATGTGGCTGAGCATTTTCGAACAGGTAATGCAAGAAACTTTGTCTTAAATGGTACTCCAACTAATTTGTGGCTTATCTTAGTTCAACAAATCTCAATTGCTTGTAAACAATCAAGTGGAGACGGGTCTTAGCGATGAAGACTACCAAGCTCTGCTCACGGATAAGAAACTTCAGGATATTAGCAAAAGCTTTGTGCGAGATGTTACCGCTTATTTCTGGAAAATGGCACAGTTCAGTGGAAAAGTGTTTGAAATGAGCTTCGATGAGTACATTGGAAACGAAAAGACACGACTTCAATAAATTTGTTTTAAAGAAAAAACTCAAAATTAAAATGTTCATCACTTAAACCAAAAACTATCGATAGTTCGCGAATACTTGAGTTTTGATAGCTATCAAATTCAAATTGGGAAAATGTTGAACAAAGACAAAATAATTTTTAAACATATTTTATTGAAAAAGTAGATTGACCATAAATTTGCAAGACTAATTTAAGATAGACAAATATTTATTGCCTCTGCGTTATAAGTTCAAAAAAGATTTGGGATCTTTTGTGTTGTTTTAGCTAAAAACTGTCGATAGCATTTTCAGGTTTTGGAATACAAACATGTATATAAACTGTAATGACTGAAGAAACGAAATAATCGATAACATTGCAATGAATAATTGATTTTTGATTAATTGTTATGTTTATTTTTAAGTGATATTTCGAGCTCAATTAAACTATAATTATTGGATTAAGTCTTCAAATTAATGATAATACAAATTTTAAATGGTATTTTG